>JAPSGF010000032.1:738670-864637 GCA_035772895.1 Perdix hodgsoniae
TTTCTTTTCTCTTTCCATCTGTGTTGCTATATTAATTTCAGTGGTCTTCAAAGCAGAATAACTTAACATAGAGAAGAACCATAAAGTAATGGAAAAAACACAGTAGCACTCATAACAGCTCTCCATTATTTACTAGATGCAGATGACCTTCTGGGAAAACCATTGTCAGCTAATTTCACCTGTAAAGGTTGCAATCCACTCCTAAGCTTACAGGTGCCTTAAAAACTTAACGTCATTATGACAGAAGAAAAAAACACATTTAGAAAAACTGCATTTCCAAAACTTGTGTGTCATATAAATGACATTTCAGTTAGTACAAAGAAATTAAAAAACCATTAAACATCTGCATTCCTACTCAGAAATTTCTGCAGACTTCCACTATTTACCTATGAAGTCAGACTTTCATGTGAAAGGTACATTGCGACTAACAGGAGACATAACAGCTGAAAGAGTGTTAAAAGATCTAATAAGTCAAGCAGTTTCTTGTTACCATAAATAACACATTCTGCTGCAGATGCTAACAGATAGCTCTTATATCCCTATTAAAGCTGCGTGTTCTGCTCCAAAAGCCTGGACCAGAACCTGTTGGAAATGCGGACCAAATAGTAAATTTTAGTGAAGAAAGTGTTTAAACTCCTAAGGTCTTGGAGGTCAGCCATGAGTCTGCAGCAAGCAATATAATAACAAGGAGTTTTTTCTTCCCTATTCTTGAAACCTCTTTAACCATAAAACTAGTGATTTTAATACTCTACAAATGCACTGGAACCAGCAGTCCACATCTGATACTCCTGCAGTAGCACTGCATTTCCTGTACCTTCTTCAAGAATACAGAGTGAGGAGGATTTACTCTGTTTAAACTCAAGTAACACTTCACAATCCAACACGTGATTCAGAGGCAGCAAAGAAGGAACTTTGTGACTTTACTGCCTCAAATGTTAGCTTTTATGTAATTTATTTTTCTGACAATTTATACGAAAACAAAGTGTCTGAATGTGTTTTAAGGATTGATTAATAAAAGAGAAAGAAATCTCTCTCAGCTTCTTCAACAGAAATTATTTTAAAAGTTAAACTGTTGTCTTCAGTCACAATTCTCTGCTACATCGAGGGATAGGCATCTGCAGAAAGTCTGCATTCAACTCTGCAGCCTGTGTTCAGTGTTTACTGTCCAACAGCTCTGTTTAAATACATAGATTTGTATATACCTGTCAAACAGACCAGAGATTATGGTAACAGCAATGTTGCAAATCTGCCTGACTGAAACTACTGGCAAAGACTGTCATCTTTAGATCAGAACAATTCTATCAGAAACTTGTGGATTTACTTACTTTTAATAGCCAGAACAAGACAAAATGAAACTGCCATTTGAGTATTTTGAACACTACCATGGATTAACCTTCAAAGTTCTTATTACCATTTAGATAGATATTCCTAGCTGCTGTCTTAGGTCAGCAAGTATTAAAATCACTGAAACAGCTTTACATTACACATGCTGCAGACAGATGCAGCAGGAACTTATGTTTTCTTGAAAAAGGATTAAAACAAACACAGCACCTTGACAGCAAAGGGAGGGTTTTGTTCTATGGACAAGACTGAAAGCTGCTTAAGTCTTGCCTCACGTGTTGTGCTCCCTTTCATCATTACTTTTCTTCAACTGTCTAGTTTTCATTTCTATGAAGTAACAAAAGTAAAAGTGAACAAAACTGACTTTTTCTAGAAGATGTTTCCAAGTTGTTTTGGGGGGGTGTTTTTTGTTTGTTTGTTTGTTTTTCTTTTTTTTTTTTTTAATTTCAGAAGTAAACCAGGGGTCCCAGTTAGCGTCACTGATTGGTAACACCAACACTACAATCAGCTGACAAGGTTTACTATAAGAGATCTCTACAATGCCTTCATCTGCAAGGACATCAGCTTGGCACGGCACTCCCTAATTCACTCCATTTTTCTCATTCTCTCCCCCCGAGGGGCAGATATTCTACTGTTCTTGGTATTCCGAGATCAAGAAACTACATCTCACTTGGGCTGTAATGTTGGAGATACAGTTAGATATCTTCAGATAGTCCAGCAGTTGTTTGTTATTACTATCAATGTATGATTTCTGCTAAACGTAATCTCATCACAACTTCAACACTGCTTAACTGGAATGCCTAGCAGATACAAAAGACTGCCCCAGAAATAGGTGGCAAACTGGATTAAAAGCAAAAGCAAAATAGTTGCTGGTGCTTCTGTAATCTCTCTAATTGCAGGGAAACATAAATAACATACAACTAAATACATGGAATTTTTAAGTCAAGCAAATGTGAAAGAAATCAAATTTAAGATTAAAATCAAAACCTTCAGGGATAAATTTGCCCCAAAGTTATCCCATGTTATGTATCCTTATTACAGCACATAACCCATTGCTGAAGATACTACCTGATTTCAAAATGAAAGTATGTATATTTTTATATATCTGTGATGTATGAAAACCTAACCTCTCTGGATTTTCCTTATGAGTTTAGTGATAAGCCATGGTTTACACAGCCATCTATAATGGTTATACATACTTGCTATTTTTTTATATCATCTTTTCTGGTAGACGCTGATATTTAATTCAGCACATTATTGTCAAATACAGCTCTAGCATTGATATCTTCATAGCATACTAAAAAAGTACGCTTGTTTTGTCCCTAAAAATGCCTTGTAGGCAACTGAGTCAAGTAGTAAAAAATGATATTGTGGCTACTGTTAGTGTCAGCACCAAGAAATACTGCACTCTGATTGAACAAGAATAAAGAAGATGAGCACCAAACTTGCCAAGGAGGATGCTCTAAGGATTACACTGAGAGATGGGTAAGGCCAAACTAAAGAGTCAAAATAAGGAGTAAATGCGGTTGGAGGAAGAAATGCACTGATAGGAGGCATGTGCCATCATAATCTCTTTAAATTACCTATAGCCCTTGTAGGACAGCAACCAGTGTAGGAGACTTGAGTTGCAAGGAGCCTTATGAATGCTTCTGTACAATATTTTCAGACCAATCATGTAGGGAACTTTCCTGGCAGCATATTTTATTGGCAGTAAAATGTAAGTAGCTTTATTACTAAATTGTTTTACAATATTTTTCTCTCACTACAAAATGTGACAATACAGTTGGACAAACAACCTAACCTCTAACTCTACATTATCACAAGATGTTTAATACAAAGAATACACTAATCCCACATTAAAGCAGAGGCTGGAATTAAGCATGCTTTCAATCACTCTGTTTGCAAAGCAGGAACATCAAGTTGCCTTTTACCATTATTTCTTTAGAAGCTATGGTCAAAAATATTAGTGCTCTCTAATGAAACCCCTATTGCTGAGAAATATACAGGTTTCTCCTCTAATTGTATTGACATTACATGAATAGATATACCATTTATACCAACCAACTGCTCTCCATTACTGTTTTTTGAAAAGAGTGAAAAAGTAAGTTGACACTGTAAATAGAAAACTAGTCTATGTAGTGTTGGAGAAGCTGTGCCAGCTCAAGAGACCTGAGACAAACAGGAAGCCTTGGAAGCTCTGGGTGTTATTTAGTCTGTGAGAAAAATATGCTGGTGTTTGAAAACTGGATGGGGAAGTCCTAAATCATCTACAGTACAAGTAGGATGCACAGAGGAATACCCATGAACTCATCTGAGCAGCACTAGTATTCTGTCTTATTTACTCTTAATCTGTGTAACCTATGAACTGTACATAATTGCCTTCTTTTTTCAGTGAAATTAAGTATGGAAAAAATCACTACAACAAAAATCTAAGAAAAGAAAGGAAAAGAGAACAAGAGAATATTTACAAAGAGAAAGGCAACAAGGCATCTGCATAATAATCACGTAGAGACTATGCAAATCCTATTTAATAACCAGGCCAACACAGAAAGCAACATCTAACTGCTGGAAACAAATAAATATACCTGGGATGTGAGTCAGTCTGTGTCATGTAGGCACTTATCCCTTATTATTGATTTGCAGTACCAAGTAATGAAGCCAAATATGCATTCAGACAGTCTGAAACAGATGAACAGCACATTCTGGAAAACAAGTTAATGGCAGAGGCAGGTATATCTGCATAACTCAATAATCTAAACAGTCTCTGCAATTACAGACAGTTACAGCTGCAGCATTTTCACATTTGAGTCTTGTACATATGTAAATATGCAATAATACTTAATATTGATTCTATGCATAGATGATGGGTTTGGGGGCGGGGGGTTAAGTTGTGAACATCATTAGGGCAAATCTATCTCCTCCCACTGCCAGTGCAAAGGCCAGTGCCCACAGCAAAGCTAATGCACCTCCAACAATGCACAGGAGGCACTGGGTAACTCTACTACACAACTCCACACAAAGCAGCAAAGCAGGGGACAGTAATGAGGACAGGCCAGTTTGCTTTAACATCTCCTGTGAAGTAAGACAGTGTTCTTGCATCAAGCTTGGCAAAGCTGGAATCCAAAATCACACAAAATCTGCATCATGCATCAGACTAGTTGGAAGAGTATGAAAAGCAAGTCAAGAGACTGAATATACCTGCATTTTATCCTTTTTCACAGCAGTTTTGTTTCATAATCAAGCATGTAAACAAGCCCCTGATTACCACTGAGGTCTACAAGCAGGTGAGCTCTGATGCATGAACACACACCAAGCAAGTTGGATATACAGGAAAACCTGTAATCCTTTATACACTCTATGAATAAAAACGAGAGTCTATCACCTGCAGTTGTCCTACATCTAAGATCCTTCTGGAATTAGTGATATCTGGACAGAGGAAAAGAAGGCAAAAGCAGAGAGGCCTGTCAGAAGTCTCATTTCTAACGGCAACACAGAGGGATTCAAACAGAAGACAACTACGAAAAAAATTATAAATCTTGCCAAGTATATATACTTTCATTACATCACATCTAAGCTGAGGCAACACCTTTGACATTCTCCTTTCTTGCAGAATTCAGTATTTCCTACTGTTATTTGAGTATCTCTGCACTCATGGGAAATACCAGTGGAATAGTCTTGAACAAGCACAATTTAGTTTGCTATTTTCAGTGTGTATGGGAAGTGGTTCCATGTGAACACGTTGTAATGTAGGAGCTGCATATGATGTCCTTGATGTGTCTTTCTGTCCTTCGGCAATCAGATTTTCTTGAAGCCAAAGCTGAAATTTCAGCAATGCTGTATTTCAACCCAAACAGCATCTCAGGTATTCCAGACACATACAATCAAAAGGCACCACTTATGGAAATAACCAATACACCTCCATCTAAAGCTAATACTATGGCAGCTTTGAGGTGAAGTTTTGAAATAAACATGCAGCTCCACAAAGATGACACTATACTCCAGCCAAAGCCTTGTCCAGTACCCATCAATTTCTGCCCTGGGTTTGCTCCTGAATTGTCTACAGGTTGGAAAGGATGGTGAAGACTGGGTGGATAATGTACTCCTGGCTGGTCTCTGCCCTGGACTGGGAAGTTTTTGGAAGTCTCCAGATGGCAGAATGACCATGAGATTCCATGCTATTCTGTGTCTCATTCGTGGGCATTGAGCACCCAGCCCTAACAACAGAGGTCTAAACGAAGAAGTACTGAAAAAAAAATGTAGCTACAGAAAAAACAGGTAATTACATACAAGTCAGAACAGGAAATATCAGAAGTAATTGGAAGTTCCAATTCTTGCTGGTATAAAATGAAACAGGTCATAAACTCAAGAGTAAAATAAAATAAAATAAAATAAAATAAAATAAAATAAAAAAGACTAAATATAATAAATTCAGTTAAACAGTGCTTCTTAGCTGTATTACCACAATCAATCAATCGAAACCTTGAGAGTCACTGACTGACCTTCACGGCTTACCTCTGTAATTAATCTCATTAATAAATAATAATGTGCCCAAAATGCCTAAAACTAGTTGTTTTTAAAACTGCTTAAAGATGCCATTAAAGCACACGCATTATCATATAAATAACACTTGGGCTCCTGAAGCGACTTCACAAAGAAAAAGATCTTTTATCAGCTCTTTCAAAATCAAGTTTGGAAACAGGAGGGGGAAAGACATGGTATTCTGTATACTTTTAAAAAACAGATTAAACAAAAACGAACTTTGTGGATGTACTTTTTTCTTTCTGTACCACCAGCCTCTGTACGTATCTCCATGAGGCTTATAAGCTACCACATCCCTTGCTGCAGACACAGAGGTGATCTCTGGGCTAGCGAGGATTTGCTAGTAACCTCTTCCTGCATTACAAACCATATCTGTGCAATATCCTCCCATAAGCCTGCTCTCTCCTTCACTTTCTGTTCTCAGTTCTGAAGTGCTGCTTGCTCTGTCAGATAGCATGCTCCATGGATCATGTAGCTGAAAAACCTCTTGGCTATACATTACAAAAGAGCTTCTTCAGCTTGGGAGTCCATGTGGGTCCCAGAAGTTGTGTCCTCCAACCCGCCTAGCCCAGCCAGATGAAATGGGACAGTAAAAATTATGCTACTCCCCGAAAATGTTTCCACCACAGCTGCTACTGAAATTGTGATTATCCAAATTTTTCACAGACTAGTTCTAAGCGCACATCCTTTGGTACTGCCTGCACTTCCCGAAATTGAATTATCACAGAAGGAGCCAAGTGACTGCACTGCCTATTTGTCAGATGGATGTCTCACTCTTTCCATTGACACATTCAACAAGGTACTGTTGTATGTTTTTGAAAAGCCAAAAGTTCTATTTGTTTGCGTCAGTTTGTTTGTTTCTGAAACAGGAGTTGCTATCCAAGTAATTTCATATGCCTCAAAAGGAAGACAATTATGTGCATCTCTACAGACGAGAAGGACAAAAAGAGGTCTGTTAGCTGTTAGATCATGTCATTAACCTACTATCTGCCTATACATGGATTATTTTGTTTTAGAAGCGGGGTTTGCTTTTGGGTTCTTCAATTTGGTCCCAACATTTACAGCTGTAAGGTCAGTTTCTCAAAGAAGATGAACATCTTCAGCTTCACCTAATGCTACTAGGAGACCTAAAATCTCACCTTTCCAAACCAAGAACAAAAGGGCGAGAAAAACGCTCCCAGGAAACAAGCTAGCCACAGGTTGCTTCCTTACCTTGAAGTTCCCACCTGTCCAGTTTTTCAGCACCACTGAGGCTGCTGGATAGAATATACATTGCCAACACAGAGCATAAACACGGACTGTCAAAATGGACCATGCTCTCTTATTTCTCCTCCTATGAGTCAGTGTTAGAGACGTTTCAAGGAAGCATTCAGCTCCCAGCACTGCCTGAGCAGCAGCTGGGAAACAGCAAAGGAACTCCATATACTCTGTCTTAATGTGATCATATCAAAATGTGCTGAGTGATTTCTTCCACTCCTATCCCCAGCGTTATTTCTCGGTGTCCCAAGGAATCACAGATGGCAGACCAGAAAGTACAGTCTGGTCATTTTGTTTCAGCAATGCAGCTTTTTCCTTTACAGTAATCTCCTGATGGTATTTGCAGTCAAGTCCACTTTTAAAAACCTTTATTTATTCCTTTGTGAAAATGAAAAGTAAAATAAATTCTGTTACTTGGAGAAAAACTGCCATTACATTTATTTATGACATATCCTTATAATAGACATCAAAAAAATAAAGAGGAGGAAATGGGTTCTGAAAACGTTTGGGACAGTTTTATAGAATATTATTGCGATTAATTCTCATAAAATCCATCTGCTACACTAAGGGCTTGTGTTACCAGGAAACCATTTATAAAAGGTTCAGAGGGAGAAAGAAATGATAATATCCCTTTCCTCTCTTTCTCACACTTCTCAACCTGTCTTTCACAAAAAGTGAAATTAAAAAAAATAATTAAAAACAACAACAACAACAAAAACATATGAGTTTTTCCAGGCAACTAGCTTACCTATATTACCTGTATGAAGTACTGTGAAGATTTAGAAAAAATGCTACATATTGCTAAACTAAACTGATTTTTTCTATCTGAATGACATAATACTCAATCTTATGCCTCCTGTAGTTTGCCATAAAAGAAGAATAATTTCCTATTTCACACTCTAAACCTAAATCACAGATATGCAAAGCAACAGTTCATCCATGATTCAGTCTTGAGTGGACCTACTGAGCTCACTCTGATTAGACTTCTATTGCTAATATCAGACTACTCATACCAGGCAAGATAAACTCCATCCAAACGTTTTTATCAAGAGTCAAAAGAAAATATAAGAATTTATACAGATCAGCCTTAAAGTTCATCTATAAATCACTGTCGTTTGTAGCCTTGGATGCCTACTGTTTTAGTGACAAATATGCAAGACAGCTCACTGCTGCACCTTGTTACAGTTTTTTCTGTTGAAGCACCACTGATGCAGAGGTGAGAAAAAGTGAAACTCATATTCATGTACTATTGTCATGAAGAAGATATGCTAGTAATGGGAAAAAATATTACTAAGAAAGACAGATAAGATATATCCCATCTGCAATGTGCTGCAGTGCCAGAAGTAAACAGCAAGGAAGTCACACTCAGATCTGCAAATTAATTTTTACTTTGATATTAAAAAATATGTAGTAAGGGTGGAAATATCACAATAGTAGTGTATTCAATTAAGAGCCATTAAAATTTCTAAGCATTAAGATATTTTAAAAATACAGGAAATGATTGTTTTGATATTTAATGTAAAAATATTTTTTTCACATTTCTTGAGGGTTTTTCTCTGTTTTTCCTACCAGAAATCAAAAACTGACCATTCAAATCTTTCAACAGATGAGAGTGAGCCAAACGGGAACATTCTTAATTTACAATAAAAATCCAGATTTCTAAATGCATTCTATAAAATTCAAATTAGCCAAACTTCTGAATGTCATGTTCTGCCAATGACATTATACACTGTCCTGAATTTACATGCAAAAATTAGAACAATTGGATCTAATTACAGCAGAAAGAATCTTCCACATTTGCAGGAAAAACCTGAGCTACCTTATCACACTCCCTTCCTATTGCCTGGCCAGAACAAACAGCACCAGTAACATTCCTCACTGGGCAGTCCAGGCAGGTTTCCATCATCTCAGCAAAGTAACTTGGTGGTAAATTTATTAGCATGCAACCTTACATTAAACAGTATGAAGCAAAGAATGAAATCATTGTTCCGTGGAACGAAGAGTCCTCCAAAAAAGCAGAGCAAAATCAGGCAACTTGTTAGCAGTCTGTATCACAGAGATCTAACAGTACCATCATTTCTGACTGCCTTAGGTGAGCAACTGCAATCAGGCAGTACAAAGAGGGCCACATCCTCCTACCACACAACATCTGAAGTCAATGTGAGAAAGTGCACATAAGCAAAATACAGCCTGCTTTGAAAAAAAGATCAGAGAAATAATGAAGTACTGACAAAAACATCAGCAAAGAACATGAGTACTTGTGAACATGACTAACAAGAAAGTTAAGGATTAGGAAGAAAACACAGCATATTTTTTCTGGTTTATTTTTATTACCTCTCCAAATCAAAAAATAAGAACTTTTGTGCATGTCCCTTGCATTTCAGACCCTGTAGGGCCATTTTGGGATGTACCATTGCAGACAGTATGTCTGGCAGGAACACATCTGTGACCAGGTGCCCATTAAATCATTTCCTGAGCTGTTTTAGACCTCTTCTGAGGGCAGTTTGGTAGAATGCCAATTTTGGTCTAAAATCTGCAAAGAAGCACTGATTAATTGGGCTTTTGCTGTTTCGCTGTTGTAAGGAACTATATTCTTTTCACATTCTTATGGGACTCTTTGTGTGGCTTCACCGGCAACTGCAATCAATTCACCCCTATGCCTCTATATTTCTAAAATTAAATGAAGTAACTAATGAACTGGAAAAATGTTGCTTCAATAGTGAAACAATGCATCGATTCCTTCCTACTGGCAGTAATTTTCTGCTTTCACTATCTTTATCTGACGTTCTACCTAAACATCCCTTTGAGCAACAGGAGTCTCACAAATTCAATGTTAGATTTCATTAACATTTATGATTTCCTCTTTACTTTTCATCAAGCAAGATCTCGCTCTTTTTCTTCTGCTGCACCTAAATCACATTTTTAATATAGGCAGCCGGCTAGATAAGAGAATACAGAACACTCAACAAGCTCCCTCAGAGTAAAGCAATTAGATACACAACTAGAAATGCATTTCAGGTCTCTGCTACATCCAAAGCGTGGGTAGTGTCAGCAGGGCTCATGTTGATATAGCTGGGGAAGATTTTAATCCACAGGCTGGAGAACCATGGCCCCAGCAAGGTGGCTACTGCCTGCCTGCCTGCAGCTCAGGGGCTGACACAGTGCGGCCACCACATCCAGGCTTGGCAGGTCCAACTGCTCAGAGCTTCATAGCTGTGAGAACTTGCTTCATGCTTTTGTGTGGAGATAAGCTCACCATCCAGAAAATGTGTTGCATGGGACTTTTGAAAATCTTCCCTCTAAATCCCATTTTATCTGTCAAAAACCCAACATTTGGTTCCATTTAAGAAAGGGGAATTAGATATAGTCACTGGCCAGCAATTAGTGAATAACTGAAGAAACAGCTGTTGGGCATCTCAAAAAGACAGAACCTGACTTCTAACCTCAAGGCAGAGGAAAGCCAGAAAATTCATTGTAACCCAAGTATCCAATCTCCTGCAATCAAGGCATTTTATACATCACCAAAAAGTGACTACAAAGGTCTCTTTTAAATGTTCCTGTAACTCCAGGCTCAGCCAGGTGGCCTCAAGGGGCAGAGGTGAACAAGCTGGTGACATCAGCTCCCCAGTGCACCAAGGATGTCCTGGCAACGCAACTGAGCAGCCATCAGCAATTTGTCACCCAGTGATGGTGAGCAATGAAGCATTTATCGATGCAGTGCTTGCAACTGGGCTTTATGCAATGGTCCAAAACACAAGACAAAATGGTCCTTCACACAAGCATCTTCAAAAGCCCTGACCTAACCTGTAACTTGAAGAGCCCAAGTGATGTGAGGTTTAAAAGTGGTTCCAGGATTCAAATGGAGTTCAGCATGGGCAACAAAGAGCAGAAGCAGAGGTCTAAAACTGAGACCCCGTTGCATGGAACAACCTGCAAAGAAAGCATGCCTCTAAAATGTGTGTAGTGCCTGAAATCAGGAAAGCAGCTCTATCATACCATGAGCACAGTCACAAAGAGGGATGCTGAACTACCAGAGATTAGTTCTTTTTGCCTTGCTTTTGCTCACTCACAAACCAGGTTACTTTACAGCAAGGTTAGCTCAGAAGTACTCAGTGATCACAGAGGGGGTCTCATGGCAGTTTTGCCAGTTTTAATCCTGAAAGTTGCATCACAAAATAGAGGTGGGAAAATTTCTCCTGTAGTCTGTCCAAAGCAAACATCCATCCACAAAACGCTTGAAAATAACAGCACGCTGAATATTTCTTAATACTTTGACGAGCTTTCTGTCTGATTGGCATTGGTGAGCCTTTCCAGCGACACACTGAGTTTAGTATCACAGAAAATAAAATAGCAGTAGCATAACAGGCATGGCATCCAATGACACGACCAAAAAAAATCTAGAGTTGGACTGCATACTTCTGCCTGCTTTTGTCAAGGCAAACAGCGCTCTGACTGTTTACAGTACTCAGGGACTGGTCTCAATCAAAATTTAACAAAAGGGTGAAAAAAATATCAACACAAAATGTTATCATTATTAAATTTAGAAAAGAGGAGCAGTTCTTTCTCCTCCTAATACCTTCCAGGAAACACATCAGAAAGAGTGAAATGCAACAAAAATAAAATGGCACTGTCACACCGAATTAGAAATGAGAGATATCAGAAAAATAGCTGCCAGTCCTGATGGGAAAAGAAAAAAAAGTAAACTCTTAACATTGGCAAGAGTCGATAGCTTCTGCCAAGTGAGAAATGTAATCAACCCAGTTCTTCCAGAGTATGTTAAAAAGGAGCAATAATGCTGAAGACATGAATACAGTACTTAAGATCCATAGGTAAACATATACAGCTACACATGCATGTGAACAAAACACTGTAGCTGGGCTCTTGATTTTCAAATGCATTTGTGTTTTCCTACAGGTGCTCATACAAACTCATATCAATCAAGAAAAGCTTCCATTGACTTCAAGGGACTTTGCAAGAGACCCTCAGAAGCTACTGAAAAGCAGAATTCTCAGCCAGATTCCTCGTCCGGTAATTTTTTTTCTCATAAAATTTGTAATTCATTTAATATCAGTTTTCATCCATGGATTTGATCTTATCAACACTGCTCTGTCCTAGCATAGGGACTACATTAGCTCCCTTTATCAAACTGCAATGAAAGGAAACTCTTCCACCCTTAGGCACTCTTTTACTCTTGCAGATACGTCTGTGTTGCTTTATCTGGTCTTTTTTTTTGTATTCACTGTAAATCGAAAACTCTCCAGAGGAACTTCCTGGATTCTCAGTTATTGAATAAGGCTAATCAAGTTCCCTGAGAACAATCTTGCTTTTTATGTCTATCCGCATCCGCAGTCTCTTCATCAAAACAAGATTCTTAAGGGCTCTTCAACAAAAATATTTAGAACTTCAAAACAAAAGTTTCCTAGTGCCAAGTTTGCCAGTCTCTTAGCTTTGTTTTAGCTCACTTTTCATACACAACTACAATAACACCACATTATAAGACATTATACTTAGAGCTTCAACACACTGCTTTCAGATCCAAACAAAGACTTCAATTCTTTTTGATTACATTAACTTTTTTTAATCCAGAAGGTTTTTGGTGAAGCATATGTTCTGCATCATTAAAATCAGATATTCTGGCTTTGATCTTTAAGTTCTCTCAGTTGACTGCTTCTCCAAACTACAAACTATTCCAGCTTTTGAAGTTATCTCCTTGCTCTGTACAGAAAACCTGAACCTTCAGCCAGATTTGATAGGGTTACAAGATAATAACCATATACCATTGTATCTACTTTTTACATATTAAGCTTTGCTTTGAGAAAAATATCTACAGCTTTGCCGATAAAGCTTAAATACAATTAACTATAAAACAGAGAGAGTATTCTTTACATATTGTTAGCTTATTGTTATATTTATAAGTAAATCTAGGAACATTTTGTTTGACTGAACAGTATCTTTTACATACAGCATTTATCTAAGTGATTTTTCTTCCCCAAAGTCAGCTAAGAGCCTGGACACAGAGATAGGAAGTTTGTGGATTTAAAGCACTGAAATGGAATACAGTGAATGACAGATTGTCATTAGAAACAAGCTTCTATGCAGTGCGAAATTTGGAGCATCGATTTCAGAGCTGGGGCAAGACTGAAAGCAAGATTACTTAATGAAGCAGGGAGGACAGCAGACTACAACGGGCACCCTGCAGCTTCCAGAAATAATGGGACTAATAGTCCTAAGACACATCTCATGGATTCTGGAAGGAAACATCCAGCTCAGAGTGGAGATGTGGGAAGAGCAGGGATCCAAGCTCCCAACTCTGTTGATCAATCTAAAAGTTCTGGATGAAATTATTTGCTTCCCTACTTTAAAAATAATAACAACAGAATATTGAACCAGATGTAAGAAATCATAGTTAAAATGGGAGCAATAGGAAAATTCAAGAGTTGTTAGCAGTGATTGGAGAAGTAGTTGTAATTCATGGAGCAGATGAGACACCCAATTGGTTCCTTGTTACATTTTAACAATACTGGAGGTGAAGGGAGTGAGACTGAGTTTATGCAATACACGATCTCTATATAAAGAACAATTACTCATTCATAAAGTAGAATAAAAGAACAAATGTTTTTGATAAAACAATTCAGCATTAAGGTTTATCAAACAGTATCTTAGAAATGTGACATTTGACAAGAATAGAATACTGAAGAAAATGAATTCCCTAGCAAATACTTGTCCGTGCGTGTAAGAGAAGCTATGTCTCTGTGTGTCTGTAAATTAAAAAACAAAAAACAAAAAACAAAAAACCTACACATTCAATTTTAATTTGGGAAGTTATTTTCATTTCAAGCATTCTCTGCATGGGGCAAATGACTTCTGAAGATGAAAACATTTCCCACACATGCTTCACATCATGTAACAAGAGAAAGATCACTCCCAAATTCAATCTCTCATTCATGCCTTCTCACCCCCCTTTTTCCCTCCTTTTTTCCTCTCTCTCTCAGAAAAAAAAAAAAAAAAGAGAGAGAGAGAGATGTGTTTGGTAAATCAGCAACAGAAATATTTCAGACATTGTCCAAGACATACAATACCAAACTAATTTGAACCAAATCATGTGAAAAGAAAAAAAACATCTCAGGAAGACCAGTGATTTCTATATGCCACCTTTTTCTAATTACTTCCCACTAACAGTTTAATGAGAGCAGTAAAACACGGTGCATATCTGCCACTACACAACTAGCATTGAGTGCTTCTGAAACTCAGGTATTCCACTTAACAGGCTTTCTATAATGTCTGCTCATGCCAATGCTTTAACATATGAATAACTGTATTTAAATGAGTAGTTTTTCTGATGTTTATGGCTCTGATTCTGAAATTATGTACGATGGTCCTAATCTGGCAGATGTTCAATAACTCAGACCCATTACAACCGATGAGATTCTAAACTCAAATAATTTCAGCAGTTTTAATTGCAGAAACATTTAGTACAATAAAAGAAAATTACATAAGTTTAATTCCCATTTTTCTTGTCTATAATTATATTTCCATTATATACTTCCTAGATTAAGCTAAATCTATACTATCTAATAAACATAATTACATGAAATGTTCACATAATAGACTAAAGAAAGTAGCAATTGAAAGCCTGTAATTCAGTTACTGTGCGTAACTCATCATCCTCAGATAATGAAATATTGGATTAATTTATTTACCTTCAATCAAGCACTGACAAGCACTCTTCCAGAGATACACTGCATTTTATTTTTAATTCTTTGTTTTTCTTGCTAAATATTTCCATTCTCATATATATGCAGAAACTTTCTGTCCCATCATTAGACCTTTTTTGTTGATCACACTAAACTTCATAAATAGTTTATAAAGTGCAATTAAGTAATTAACAAACATTAACATGTTACTTCTTGAGATTCACAGAAATGACATAATACTACAATTTATCTAATAAATATTCAATTTACATGGTACATGTGAAACTTTATTATATTTTTGCTCCATTTCCCACTGCTATAGTTTGTAATTCTGTTTTCTGCAATTTTAAAATCACACGTCTTTGAATGGGGTGTTTCTTTCCTTCATATGTTGCAATGTGGCTCACCAAGATCATGTACACACATACTTTGTTCTGGTAATGCCTTGTACTGCTTATACTGATGTTAAAAGAGTAGGCAAAAAATCATATTTAACTAGGCAATAACGATGCAGCCTTGAAGATACTGGAGAAAGTGTTTAGATGATATCTGCACACAGATAAGAAGGAAACAAAAGAGTGATCTTAGAAGAGTGTGTTTCAGGGGCAGTCTGCCCACAGGTCAGAGGAATAAATTAATTCTTGCCTTTGCAGGCTTTCCAGCACAACATCCTGCTATTCTGCACTTTGGAGGAGGAGCAACTTTTACCCAATTATAAAGTTTCCCTGGTTCTCAAGGATGAATGCTATAAAATTAAAGGAAAATCGGAATGTGTGCCTGAGCCAGCAGCTATTGAAACCCCGAAGAACGCATTCCTCTACCTTCAATGGGCCCTGCACCGGAGCCTGTGCATACAGTGTTAGTGACAAACTGCATACATTAGCTGATCATTTGTTCTCAGCTTATTCTTAATCCTATTTTACAAAGCTAATGTTCATCTTCTAATGACAATCTAATTGCTCGGTGCCATGTTTACTAGTGGGAATGAACCACAAGCCAGGCTGCTGTAAGCTCCAGGGAGCATTCCAGTGATTGGGATGCTAAAAACTCCCTAACTGCAGAAAGGGAAAACTCATTTCTTAACTCTCTGGTACAAATTATTTCCAGGTGCTGATAATTATCACTCATGGAGTTTGATATTCTGTACTCCACATCTAAATTTATACTTGACAAGTTAAACTTTTCATCATGTGCAGCAGCTCCTAAAGGCTGAGAAGGACAGACTGCTGATGGTTGAAACCAATTCCACTTAAAATAGCAACACTTAATTACAAGCCTTGTTGTTTATTTCTTTTCAAAGTATTTCAAATATATCTTTTTCCCCAAGGGAAATAATATTGTATATCATTAAACAGATAAGTATTATTGCATCTGCTCATGAATTCATGAACGTGAATTGCGAATAGCCGAGTAATTATCTGGGAAGCCTTGAAAAGACTTCAGGAAAAAAAATCCATCAAAAGCTAAAGTACAGACTTCACAGCTATCTTACTGTACACGTATGCTAAATACAGGCAAAAGACACATCAGCGTGCATATGTGAACACAGACAGGACAAAGAAAAGCAGCAGATCTGAGCCCATGATGTTTAAATCTGTGGTTTTTTAAATACGTCTACACATGCTCATGCTTACGTATTCATTCTTCTGTCACACACCAAAAAGTTATTTAAATAAGCTAAATATAGGGTGTAGCAGCACAAATTCAGAGGACTTTACAGAAGAAGTATTTTACAGCCATATTAGTATTTCTTAGGTTTATGTTGCCAGTTTCAACCCATTATATGTCCATCTGTAAGCTTTCATGACTGTAGCACTGCTTTTTCACTATCTGGAAAGCCATGCATCTGATTTTTTGAAGCAACTCTGACATAAGTTCATTTAAAAGGCAACATGAGAGACTCTTAAAAAACTTAGCGTACACCATAAAGACAACTGCATCCCACTGCAAGTATAAAGTTATAAAATTGCTGTACTGAGCTGTACCACCACTCTCAGTATGGCTGCGAAAGTACATCTCCTGAAACACTACAATAGGTCAAACTCATGCTCCACTGGGGCATGAGTTTCTGTGAAAGTGCCCTAAACATGGAAGGTGCCTTTTTGCATTAAAGAGTGCCTTACTGGAGGGCGAAGGCGCAAGTTGTCACCCAACAGCAAACACCTGCAGACTCTCTGTACCTGCAACATTCCGAATAGTTAAATTAATAGTGGCAGGGCTTGAAATTGAGTCCACTTGATCTTAGGGTCTCACAGATTAAGGCATTAGTCTGCTGAACCAGACTTCCCTTTAATCTATTAGATAATTCCTTGTCTTTGTTCAATAAGCATGGGAGGAAAAAGAACCAGATCAGTAGAAGCCTTGGAACCATGAGATGCAAAACTGCCAAAATTTCAAGAGACAGACCAGTCAAATGAAAATAATACTAAACATTGGTTGTCTGCTAAGTGTGTTATGTTGGGTTGTGCTAGGCCAGATCCTCAGCAGCTTGTAGAAATTAGCAGGCCTTCAAGGCTGTGGCAATTTTCACTGAATGTAACATCATTCAAAAATAAAGAAATAAATAAAAGCATATTTGCTTAAATGTATAACCAATGCATTAATTTAATTGTCCACAAATTCCAAACTAGAGTTCTGACGTCATACAAACAAAAGTGCAGAATATCAGGGGTTGATATTGCAGGGGTCTCCTGCAAAATGCAGGAGAAGCATTAAAGAAATCAGAGATAGCCAAAGAAGCACTAACAACATGAGAAATTTAAGCCAGAAATAGCCAGAAGCTTATTTCCTTTGTGATTCACCGAGCATATTGCAAAACTGCAGTGAGTTGGCATAAACTTGTAGATTTAAGCTCGAGTAGGAAATATCTGATAGTAGATCATCCTTAAGAGCACAGACATAGAATAAACTAATAGAAAAGACAGGAGGAGAGAGCAGAAGGAGCTGCTGTCTGATCAACCTGGTCTCTATTTTTTGAGAATTACCTTCTTTTTTCCCTCTCTTTCCTCCTTATGGCTCCCTATGCAATCAATCTCTCTCCTCAAATGAATCTCAAGCACAAGACCCTGCTGCTTGACCCCTGCACCAGGACCATCAGCATCCTCGCTGCAGAGAGGATGATTTGCCGGGAAAAAGAATACACTGTGAGTCACCTGTCATTTCTTTCCCATTGGATAAAGCATTAAATCTGAAATTGCAAGGAAGTTAAACAATGCCTTTTTAGCACATTAAGTTTTTGTAATCATCTCCAAAGTTTTTGCAAGTTCACCCAACACTTTAAAAGAGAATTCACTTCTGATCTTTAAGTTTCTCTTGTACTCTTTTTTTTTTTTTTGTCATGCGATTATATTCCAGCACCATCTCTTCAGATATTCTTAACACAATTTAGGAAAAGCTCTGTAATCCAATACTTATGAAATGAGCTGTCAGGCATAAACTATGCCAGAATCTCTTAAGTCCACACAGCAGGACACAAAACTAGTAGCAACTGTACTGAATTATAACCAATGGGAGAAGTCACAGGTCACTGAAGCCACACAGAGTCCTGCCATAGCCAACAATGAAACTTAATGTACTTTCCATGTCCAGAACCGTCCACTATAGAGCTTCTGTAAAACAGATTAATGATAATAGCGGCAGAAACTAGAAAAGAAATGCAAGAAATGGAATCCCGGACAATATTCCATTTGTAATTTGTCACACTATTGTACAATGAGACTTCAGCGTGAATGTGTTGGCCATTTACAATTCAAATAAGCTTCCTTGAATTTTTAAAAGAATGGACTGTACACATCAGTCAGGATGACACAAAAATGCCCTGTCAGGTTAATTTTAAATGCACGTTCTATTTGCTACTGTTAACTAATCACTATCATTATTTGTGATTTTTGAAAGACTCAGCTATTATTAGATAAAATGCAACTCCTGATCCCTAAATGGAATGTATCTTGTTTCTGCAACCAAACTGTATTCCCTAGTTTGCAATATTTTTATTCTATACTAGCTTTATTTTTTCGGCACAACGCAACAAAAAATCAAGCTATTACCAGCAAAAATAGCACATTTGGTTCAGGTTTGACATCACATCTATTAAATGCAACGGAATTTTTTAAAAATTTACTTAAAAGCCCTACTGATTAGGCCACCATTAGGAAAAAAAGGTTTCCTTTCTTAAAGTACTATTTACCTACAGATGATGAAATTCCTCCATGCTGTGAAATTCAGCAGATGGACTATCAGAGGGATGCTGAAGACTAGCCACTGTTTCTGTAGAAAGGTGCAGTGCTTTGATGATGCAGAAAATAAAGCCCATGCTGTTCCTATGTTCTATTAAAAGGATAGCCATTAAGACTGTAGTTAAGTGGTCAAGGCCTAAAATTAGACTTGCCACAAATGCCAGTGGCAGGAAATATTCTTAGTATTCAAAATATCGCTCTATAAAACAAAAAGTCACACTGAGTTTCTGAAAAAAGCAAAAACCATAAAGACAAAAAATCAGTTAAGTACCTAAATGCATGCCTAACATTAACCACAAGACGTCAGTGGCTGCGGCCACTTGCAGCCAACATCTGCACATACAGCGCTGTCATGGCTAGGTCTACCTTCATAGGGTTTTGCTACTGTAAAAATTTTACTGTCTCAAGCGGAGATGAAAACAGGGCTGGTAACACTTAAAGCTGCAAGAGAAAAATCTGTGGGGTACCCTACCTCAAAACTGTAAAAATTCAAATTGAATCTGTATCACTATGAAATGCATCCTGAAGCTCCAGCCATATCTGATTTTTTTTTTTCCTGTGGCAGATGAAATAGCTCAAAAAGCTGTTCCTTCCCTGCCATATAAACCTCTAACCGCCTTGTTCCCTAGCCTCCATCTATGATATTGTGACTACATCGTACCTGGATCAGCAAAATGATCTGATACCAAAACAGCCAGAGGTTTACTGCTGGGATTCTCTGGGTAAGAGAGAGGCAGAAGGGAAGAGACAGATTAAGTGAAGGTTTATTTTTCATCCCGATCACTTCAAGGATCCAATTCACAACAAAGCCTCAAAAACCACAGGGGAGGACAGACAGGGACGTGGCATGGGAGGAGTAAGTGGTTGGGATGGGAGTGTCTCCAGGTGGCTCTGATGTCACAGTAAACACTGGGAGAACAGGTGGTGCATTCCAACACAAGTTAAATAATCATTACAACATGTGATTGCATCCACACACAGCACGTAACAGGAAAAACAAATGTCATCTGCATCTTTGTTAGAGCTCCCTCATGTACAGGGGTACTATCTACAAGGGCTAAGAGCAAAACTGAAGTTACTTTCCTGAGAACCTGCTGGGGTTCATTATTCCTGTTTGCGGACGATAGCGTAAGTCAGACTGCCAAACTATCCAATACCAAGCTTTAGGTGGCTTAAAAAAAAAAAAAAAAGAAAGAAACAGAACGCAATTAAAAAAATGAATAGAATTTGGAGAAAAGTACTTTGTTTCAAGGAAGATAGAAAGGAAGATAGCAAGGTATCGAAAAACAGGAGTATCAGCTGTCAGTATGATGAACAACTTGTAGATAATCAGCCTGCGTAAACCCGGGTCATTTTACTCCAAAGCAAACGCCCCATGATTTTGGTATTTCTTTAGAAAGAATGTATATTTTTTTCAACATGCATTTGATAGTTGATTTATGTTTATGTAGAGCTTAGAGTAGGAAAAAATTTTTAAGTTGTCATATGCAATCTATGAATAGAAAGAGAGATTTACACACAGGAAAAAACTTTTATTGAATCAAAGTGTAGATTACATACGCAACAAATATCCTACACATTTTCCAAAGTAGGATAAATAACTAACAACTCCAAAGTATTACTGCCAGTTCTGATACTGAATGTAGTCTGCTTACTTTGGCAAGCCACACAGTCTTTCTATCTCTGACTGTAAAGTGAGGATATTACTTATCAGCCTCATAGGGATGTCGTGTGGATTAGCCAATGTTAGAAAAGGGGCATAAAGTGCTTTAGTAAGTAAAATCCATCAGAAACACATGGATAGTAAATGATACCAAGTAATATGACCTGTAATTTAATTCAGTTATACTCCATGGTTGTGAAAGTCTTTTGGATTAAAAAAAGAAAAAAAAAAAGTCAACTTAAATTTCAACCAAAATTGGAACTAAACCTAAAATGAACTTTTAGTTGAGGTTCAGAAAGAAGCAGATATTCTAAAGGGTTGTTCCTAAGATCTTTCTGCCTCTCTCTGGTTTTAACTTGTGGTCAGTAAGGAGCAGCTTTGATACCCTATAGGAAAGCTTGTTTTTGTGGTTATTTATGGCACATTCTACAAATTCAAGAGAGCTTTGGGTAGCTTAGCTAAGCATCTCATCTTCAGTGTACTGCTCCAAACCAAGCCACAGACCATCACATTTCCCAGTTACTAATTGCAATGCTTTTATTCTCTATGGTGAAGTGCCTTTGTGTAGCAGCAAATTTTCTTCATATCTTTTTAAAACGTTAAAGGCAAAGTGAGAGCAAGAAAATGTGAATTGCAACTCCCTGAGGTGACATTCAAATGGTGCCTGAAGGAGGGGTGGAGGTCTTAATCCTAAAATTAGACTTGCAGTAGTCTCAGTAGCAGATGAATAGCAGCATTATTTTTAGGGCCACAGAATTCATTACTGTCCATTGAATTAAGCAGATCATTTTAGTTACTGGTCCAAATTCTGCTTTCTGCAGTGTTTTCCAGATTTACTTTGAAGCAGTGAGGTTGGGGGGGGGAACCTGGCATTTAGACCTGTTAACAACAGAAGTTTCGCTACCTGACCTGAAAACCACTACTTTCATAGATGTGAATCAGAAATAAGTTTAGATCTGTGCTGCTTCTGAAATTAGCTACATTTCTGATTTTTGAGCAATTTAATTAAATTTCATTTTGGACAAAACACGCTCTTTTTCTTGCTCTTTTTCTTCTTCTCTTTTTTTTTTTTGGTTTTGTTTTGTTCCCCCCCCCCACCTCCCCCTTTAGATAACTACTTCCATATCTATCATCACGCACAACTCATTCTCTAAATCACAATAGTAATTTTTGGCTGTTGGTTATAAATTTAAGTCTCATAAGTAAACTGCATCTATATCTGTTATACCTATGGCTCTCTTCACCAATACAGTCTATGGATGAAATATCTGATCCTCTGCAGATAAGAGCTTCACTAATTTTGGCAGAGCTGGTTGTATCATCCAGTCACCTGTCCTCAGTAAAACAATAGTGAATTTTCCTTTCACATTGTTTTTCATCATAACCAGTATCTTCTACATAAAAATAAAAATCCTGACTCTCTTGTCTTCAATTATGTACTCCGTTCCTCCAGCAAGAGACCAAAAGTCTTATTAATGCCTGTAGGACGTTATAGACTTATTCACAGAACAGAACTAACTATGCTACTAGTAGTTCCCACTTGGCCACCTCTACTACTGTGTTTTCACAGGATTTATTTCCCAGATTCTATAATATTGAGAAGGTGGCTCTGCCCAGTGAAAAAGTCTAGCTGTTGATCTAAAGACAAATTTGATCATCTAGTGCAAAACCAACCAACCAACCAATCACAGAAAAGTGAAGAAAACACGTCAGTATATATTACAAGCATGTCCCCAAAATAAATCTAACACAATTAGCAGTATAAATATGCTCTATATTTATAGATTTTTTTTCAAATTGTTTTTCAGTTATATTTAAGCTTCTGTATTTAATGTATTTGATAACTCACTCTGCTGTTCCATTTTTCTGCGTATCTCTTCTTCTCCTCTCTTGTGGCAAATCACAATTTGGCCTTTCAGTGGTCCAGTCTGAATGTGTCATAACAATTTGGCTTCTTACCTCTGCCTCCTCTTATCATTCCACTCTCTTTGCTGACTCTCATCTGCAAACACTCTTCACTTATTTATTTTTGATCTTCTCTCACCTTTCCTCATTACAACTCTCCTCTCTTTCTTTTATTATCACCCATACGTATTTAAATGGTGCATTTTAAACTTTCCTGAAGGCTCAATGCACTGTTTGCTGTGTTGCTATGATTATGAGGTACCACAGACAACAACAATTATAATGCTAAGATAGGGTAATTCAAATCTGTTGAAGAAAAACTAACAACAACTGAACACAATGGAATAATCATTCCCTTAACTCAGTGATTTCCCTGCAGCAGAAAAAGACTTTCTGGATTACATACAGAATAACCTTGGCACAGCTTCATATAAGTGCTGGGGCCTACTAAGGAAATGTTTGATATAATGCCAGCAATGGGCAATAAAACTGAAGTAAATCAGATACTAAATGGGCAGGACTCAGCTTTCTTTTATGGCTGTACAGCACCTAGCACAGTCTCATCACTAACAAAAAAAAAAAAAAAAAAGATTTCTGAAAGACGTGTTAAACTCAAAGTCAGATTTTATTTCCTATTAAGATCCAGTTTGTGCGTTTCCGATCTAAAGACACTTTTTAAAAATACAAACCAAGAGGTTCTTCATTAGAAGTGATATAGCAGAAAACATCAATTATTCCCTGTACAATTTGTTTTATGCAAAACCAACACAATGCATCTTTTGTTTACAATCTTGGGCATTCAACGATGGTTTCAATTAGTCTTTTGCTTACACACATATGCACTTCTGAGATTTATTTCCTAAAAACAATTCTAATATTGTGTATGGTACGCATAGTAATCTGAACTCAGAACGCCAGATTCATTTCTGTTGCAGGTGAGCATAACCCTAATTTGTCCTGATTCTGACATCTACAAAACCAGGCCAGAGGACAGAATGAGCTTAATTCCATAAACTTGAAGCCTTGAAAATACCAGATCATTCAGTCTGGATTGCTATATAAAGTGAGGGATTATGTTTCAGGCAATTATTTCTATAGTGAGCGCAATACCCTGTATTTGTCACAACTCTCACAGAAAGGCACTCAGTCTTGTTCTCAAGTATCAAAAATGGACACCCGCCTTCTCACTCCAACAGTGCTTTTTTCAATGGACACCAGTCATCACTACTGAAACATATCCCTTACTTCTCATTTGAATGCATTTAATTTTGCCTTTCAACACAACTGGCTTTTTCTTTTACTTTCAGATCCAGCAGTGGAGGGTGGTGGCTATTACTACCTGGTATTTTCTTTCCATTAAGACAATTTAACGGCATTAATTAATTCGACTTTCAGTTTCCTTGTTGTTAAGATAAGCAGATAATGCTCTAAATTTCTGTTCCTCTTTGAAAGATATTTGCCTTACAGAAAAACCATGGCTCCTTCCTTCTGGTCCCTTTGGTTTTACTTATTTATTTATTTGTTTATTATTAGAAACATTAGTAGCTCTCTTGCTAACAAAGCACGATGCAATGGAACAGGGCCAGGTCTGGATTTGGATTTCAATCCATTTGTGATCAAACTCACGAGGCCATATTGTAGAGAAGGCTAATTGCATTTCAGTTTATTTCCATTACAGTCATTTTCTACTCTAAAAGGGATGCAGAGAAAGCTGGATTATTTTTACACTGCTAAATAAGACAACTGAAAACAGTTTTTAGAGGCAGGCTCAGACCACAGAGCACAAATGACAATGGATCTTTGTATTACCAAGGTGCTGTTGAATGTTTTACTCTCCTTAGCCTGTTTGTGGAGTTGAGACTGTGGATCAAGCAGAGAGTGTGGTCCTAAACGCTATCAGAGAAAGCTAGCAAGATAAATGTCGTTTTCCTTTTTTACTGGTCATGCTGGGCATGGCCTATTATCTTTAAATGGACTCAGCAGTTACTGTAGAGAAAAGAGCAAGGATAGTATCTCTACTCAGGCTTGTTATAGTCTCCAGGGCAAAGACTGTGAGGCATGACTGATAAACAAAGCAACTGCAAAAGCTAATGTTGCTCCTCTGCAGACAAGACAGAAAAGGCAAATATTTAAAAAGCAGTAGTTTGTAAATTATGATCATCTCCACCCCCCTCAAAAATCCATTAACAAGGAAATTTTTCAGACAAGTAAACTCTGCCCTAGGAACACATGTTCAAGAATTTTTTCAGACTTAACCTAAATTAAGGTCAGTGACCTTAATCCCTTCCATTGTGATTGCCTTGTGCACTAAGAATGCAATAGGACAGAACAGGCTAATGAATGGAAAACCCTGATTCAGTTGCAATTTATATTCGTTCACCCCATTCTGAAAAATCTACCTACCTAATTACAATCTGCTACTCTAAGCATATCCCAGAAGTTACTTGTTTCTCTTTTATATTTCCCTCCTTTAATCACAAATTCAGAATAACTGGCTTAGGCCATTAGCTGATACAATTTAACTTGATTCAATTAATTTCAGTGAGCCTGCATCAGCTCCATCTCCCAGCCCATTCTGCTTGGTTCCCCCACCACGAGCAGTGCCCCTTACGCTTCCTGATGAACTTCCACCACAGATGCCACATCCCTGTCAATAATGGAAGTCAGGGAGGCAGGAGACTTGGGACTTTCCATACTTCCATCGCATGGGAGGTTATGATTTGTCTCTGATGAGCTGCTTAACCAACATTCCCTTTCTGACTGTCTCTCCCTTCAAATGGACTCTCAAAAACTGCAGTAGACTGGAATTTTCCAAAGTAAAATTAAAAGTTAGTCAGAAAATTTGGATTCACAGCAATTAGAATTTTCAACAAAAATGCATTAGCTATAGGACTAAATTCCTTCAGGTTCACTACAGATGACTGAGGTTTGGATCCTTGCTCTTGCCCACTCTCAGACTGCCACAATCCAGATGAATGGCCAAGTACTTCAGTTATCCACAGAGTTGTTTCTTCACAATAAATAAAGGTAAAACTTTTGCTTTTATTCCTGTATGGAACAAAAGGAACTGCAAATTCCCAGAGATTTTGGTTTTGGACAGCCACAGCTGTGTTGTGACATTTTAAGCCCTTGGAATAGGCATTTTACCATTTTCATGAGGAAACAGCACTGAAGAAAACCTATTATGTTTATTCTTCATCCTGCTGTAAGAGAAATTGAAGACATTTCCTTACAGATTTTCTATTGCACGCTTTTGAGTTGTTATCAGAATTTGGCTAAGTTGCTGCAAGGCATCTGCATCACAGAGCCAGTGCTAATGGCCGTCCTCAGAAGCAGAACTGCTGTCACTTTTTTCTCCTTGGCCACATATTCCAGGTTTCATAGGCACTCCCACAGCTTCACAACAAAACACTGCTGGCACACACTAACCCATGGCACGTTTAATCACAAGGGTTTTACAGTATTATATTCAAGACTAAGGATTACTTACAAACTTTGCATTAGCATATGCTTCAGTAAACCAATCTGAAAAATGCTACTCAAGGAACGTGTTTATTCTCACATGGACAGTCTGGCTTACAAGTTCTGCAAGTAAGCTACCATGAAGTCTTTGAGAGCAAATAAATATTTTTTCATTGTGTTGACAATGGGAGCAGCTCACTGCACTGAACTGCCAAAGAAGCAACCCAGAAGTAATGATTCATTTCCCAAGGCAGCTTATCTTATTAGCAACAAAATGGGGAATCTGAAACAAAATGTATCCAGGTCCTAAGTCACAGACCTCTCTGCAGTCTGGAGATCTCAGTCAGAAATGACTGTAGTCATCATAATATTTACATTTGGGAGTCTGTTACTTCTAATTTGCCTTTGAAAACTGATTAGTTGATTGTTCATCTCCATTTTTATTAGCGATCACAACTTTTTTTTGCTGATGCAAACTTCCGTCTGCCAAATTAATGACAAGTGGCACTAAACGACCAAAGTGCTATATTAATGCAGACTGTGCTGATTGATAAGATTATTAAAAATTGATTCAATGGTACTCCAATTTATAGCTCAGACAGATAACAAGGAACATGCAAAAAGGCACAACATACACTACGATCCTCCCAGCAGACCCTGCAGCTCAGAATCCCTGGATGTTCCACTTCATTCTTAAAGGGAATTTTTAAAGACTGCTTCCTCCCTAGTTTTAAATATTAAATGTATGCTTTAACAGTTATGAAGGCAGTATTACTTATGATGGCAGCAGACTCTAAAACAAAAACCCTCCAGGACACATATTAGAAGCAGCTTTTTGACAAAAATACCTGTACTTTCAAATATTTCTCTTTTATTGCTCAATATACATGAGCTGTAACAAATTTCCATGAGGAAAGATACTGCCATTAGCGGATTTCTGAGGTTGTTCTACAAGCCACTGAAAAGGAGAGATGAGAGTCAAGACAAACAAGCAATTTTAATGGCTGAAGTTTGCTTCATGGTTATCATCTGATTCTGTAGGACTACATTCATCATTAACTTTCCCTAATAAAATCTCACTCCATTAAGATTTTGGAGATGGCTAAATCAAGAAGGACTCTTCAAGAGCACAGAAGTGTTGGCTTGATCCAATAGGAAAAGATAGGACTAAGTAGAGGGGATCACCCAACACACAGGTTGATTTAATCAAAACAACTTATGTTAAAATGTGTGATAAAAATCATTTACAGATAACTTGAAAGAACAAAAACAAATTATTCATCAAGAAACTTGCCACATCCTCAGTTTTCCGTTAGACATCAAGCTTTCATAATCAGTTTCACAGGGTTTGTCTTTGTTAAAGTGTTTTTTTTCCCTACATTTTGAAGTTCTGTGGGTTTGTGCCAATGAAGGCTGAGTTTCTCAAATTATCCAAATCATGGAAGAAGAAATTCTGCAAAACTACCAGATCTCAAGCCTCCCAGAAACTCCCAATTCCACATAAATTTGAGGTTATTAATTCTATATAAAAACATACCATCACTATGCAAACACTGTTTTCCTGCTCTGATAAGCACTATCAGTTCAAGTAAGCCTCACTCTGAGCGTTTTCCTGTTTGGTTTTTCACAGAAATTAATGCATTACAATCAATAGCATAGGGGGTGAGAATACTAACAAAAAAAAAAAAAGCACTCATTTTTTGAAGAGCAGGTGTGAAAAAATTGCTAATAACAGCACTTATCAAAAGCACTATAGCTTGTAGAGGTTATCCAGGTGAACCACAAGAGTTAAAAGAAAAAGAGAGATCACTAATGTTATGACACTTGCAGCTAAAATGACTGAAATGATTACTTGGGGACCAATGAGAAAAATAGTCAAACAGATATATCAGAAATGCCACAAATTCAGTTCTGCAGGAATTTTAAGGCAAAAGCCTTAAAAGGTAAAAGTCAAATACAGTTGTGTAGCTTGACTCAAAGGGCATGTCCTTCCAACTCTTAATTTAGTGGCCCGCTGACACAACCCCAGCACTAACACATCAGACAAACAAACCCGTAGGCTGGCTTCGCCCCTCCATGCAGTGTCAGTTTGTAGCAGGTGTGTCTGAAGGACTCTTCCTTTCTACTCTTTGAATCATTTTGTAGACACTAATGAGCATCCCTCTTCAGCTTTAATTATTGGTCCCTGACAAGTTAACATAATAGGAATCAGCTTAACCAAGCGTACTCCCCAGTGACATGTTCAATTACTCAGGTTGTACTTCTCTGCAAGAGGTCTGAGGGGTTGCTAATTCAATGCTGTCAAAAAAATAAACAGAGGTATTGGTTACAGTTTATCTTTTGACCCTTATGTCACCAAATCTAGAGAGATACCTCCTGGTAGATCAAACAAGAAGATTAAATACTTAAAAATTATTATTCACGTTTCACTTTGAAAATAAAATTCATTAATGCCCGATTTAAGCAAAGGAACTTTGTATAAGGTAAAAGCAGACACTGATGCTTTTATAGTAAGCCTTTAGTTTTTGCAGTATTACAAAGCCATTTGTTTTTCAGTTTTATGAACTACAGTTAGCAGTGGTTTATCAGTTGATACCACTAAAACACAGTTTCTGGATTAGTTTATCTCTATTTTTTTTCAAAAACTGACAGCTATCTTCCTTAATCAGAAATACCAATGTAAGAAACATGACTAGGAAACCTTCTATTCCTCAAATCTGCTAATTTTTTTTGGAAAAAAAAGTAATAAATAAATAAAAGACTGAAATGGAGGTAGGAAGGGTCTTTGCAAAAGAATATCTACCTACCTTTTAAACACTTGAACACTGAACTTGACATTTTTTCTAGCTACAGAACATCATTTCCTCAAGATCTAGCTATAGGGCTGAACACAGCAAATTTCACATTTGTGCCTTTTTGGGGTAGAAAATCTAATTTTCAAAAGTAGCCCTGAGTTAACTGGACGGAGTCATACATATCACTAAGACAATACTCTGGATTTCATTCAAATTTTACAGAAATAAATCTAAGTGATCACAAAAGATGTAGAACCTTGCCCAATAAAGTCAGCATTGAGCATCACATTTCTAGTTACCTTAGCAGGTTTTTCATCAGCTATTTGGCCAAGAAAGTGTAATTTTACTGCAAAAGCGACTGTTGCCATTCTAAAAATCTTCTGAATTCCATCAGGTATAAATCTAAGTGGGCTTTGATTATTAGTTTTGTTGGACAACTTAAAAAATTTTAAGCTCTAGAGTAGCTCACAGAATATTTCCAAAGGACAAAAAACTTAAAAAAAACTCAAATATATGCTAAGGCTCAAGAAGAGATGCATATGCATTTCTTACAAATAATCCCACGTGCTGGGTTTTTTGTGTGCTTTTCTCAGGTTCAAAATATAAGGCAAGCAGAAAACTCCAAGCAAATAGTCAACTACCCCTGGGGAAACGCTAGTAAAAAGACAAGTCAAATCCACAGTAAAAACAGTCAGCAAGATTTTGTGGTAAGATTTCCTTTCTCCACACTTTTCACCAAAAAATAACATGAATTCTGCAGAGCTTTATGCACTGATGCATAATATCACATTTCCTCACTGTTATAATGACCAACTGTCCTAATTGACAATGCTATTTAGCAAACATATACTAAAGCTTAACACACATGACAATCAAGCAGGCATTCATCTTATGGTAGATATCTGCACAAGCATTTTGGACCCCAGCTGAGAATTCAGCCTGGATAAAGGACTTGGGTGGAAGTAAGACATCAGCACATATCATGTTCTATTTCACAAGTGTATCTTCAATTTCTTCCAAGCTGCTGCTCATCTTCAGTATTTGTTTCATCATTCTTAAACAAGGAAAGCATGTCTTAAAAAAGGAACAGTTCTCATGCAGCTCCTATCAACAGAATGAAAATTTCATTCAGCTCATGATCAGTATTATTATATTTCATTTTTTTAATAGGCCATGGCTCATATAGCTACAAAAATGATTTTATTTAGATTGGAACATTATAAGCAGGGCTATAAATTCTAATGGTTGGTTTGTCGTGAAGATGCATCACTATTAAAAAAAACATACATGATGGGCATATATAACAGCACAGTATAAATTCATATAATTGGTTTTCTTCTTGAAATGAGATAACTTTAGTGATAGTAGTAACTCGTATAAAGCACAAAGTAACCTCGATAAACTGCAGAGATGAAAGCTGCTGGAGGATGCATGACCTGCTCAACAAAACTACAGCAGTTATATCAGTTTCCAACAACACACTGTGAGAGTTTTGCAAACAAACGCCATATGGAAGAACAGAATTCTGTATTTAACCTAAAGCTCCCTAATTACTTCTCTTTAAAATGAAAAGATCATCCCAGCATGATGATACTTCTGTTCCTGAGCTTCAGTAGTACAGCTTTAGGCCTCCTTGCAGCCAGTGGCAAGAGGCAACTCATAACCTGCACATTCTGATCATCTCCTAGTACAGTTTCTTCATCTATGGATTATTTATGGGGCTTTGGCCCAAGTTCTTTGGAAAGAAGGATGCACTAACATATGAAAGACATGTCGGATACTTCCATTATAAAGATCATTTCACGCCAAGCAGTCACACAAGGTCCCACCTGTGTGCAGGTTGAGGTAGTAAAGAGGCATCTACAAGTCTGTCTCATCCAGTCAGCAGAAAAGATTGAGCAATTTTTCCCCATTTCAAGATACACAATTGACACTTTCAAAAAATTAAAAATAAAAAATGAATCATGTCCTTAATTAGTTCTTATTAATTTATGCATTAAGTGTAGAAATATTATTTTTTCAATGAGAGAAAAGGTTCTGTTGCCAGTATGGAAACAGCAGAATACACAAGAGCAGATCAGCAAGCACATAATGTGTCAGTTGCCTAGGGACCGATAAATCACAAAGGAGACTCTCAGCAAGTTTTCTTTATCATCATCAAGAAAGTTTTCTTTACCATCATAAAGAATAACTGTCAGAGTGGGAAGCCTAATCCACAATGACTTAGTCATACTTTCAAAATAAAGGTAAAACAGCACACAGTGAACAGTGACAGAATCACTCCTCTGGTATGTTTTCAGCCTTGGACAAAAAAAACCCTCATATTTCCAAGTTTCAGGACAAGCTGACACGTCCCTAATGATCAGCAATTTTTCTTAATTCTCCACAAGAGAACAAGGCTAACTAATTGTAAAAAAATCCAGGGCTAAGATCACTACATTTACAGCACTGGTGGAAAAAAAACAATCTTTCACAATAGTCACTCTCTTAATCAACTAAATTAGAGGAAAACATGCCATGTAGTCAGCTTGTCAGAAGGCTCTTGCTACTGATACTGAAGATGCACCAGGAAGTTAATTCTCTCAACAAATCAGACCAACTGCTTTCCCATTTCCTTTGGCGACTTTTATACGACTGAAGAAGGTTCTTTAAAGCCGTTGTACTGTGACCTTTTACTTTCAGCAGCTGCGTGTAAAAGGGCCTCAGACAAACAGTTCAGAATCAGGGCATGACATGGAAATAAGACTTCACAGCCTTGGGCTAATGTGGCTCAGAACAGGATAAACATTTTTTTGTCTATCTTTCAGGGTTTATCTCTTTTATGACTCATGTTGAGTAATTGTTTCCACATCCCTTTCTGTCATAAGGGACAGGGAACGTGCTCATTCAAGACAAGAGCTTTACATGGAATTTAGGAGGAACAGGACACAATCTGGAGTTCTTGATGCTGAACTTTTGGTTCGATTTGCTTTGGGGCTTTTTTTGCCTGGTACTCTACCCCTAGCCAACAGTTCAAGGTGGTAGCTGACTACAGAAGAAGTAACCTATATAAGGGCTCTGAAATGTGCAGTATGGCTGCTGACAGTGATAAATTACAGTCATAATTGATATATCTCATTCCAGTGTGTATAAGCAAAATCCTACATAGATAAGATAACATATAAAGAAAATGGGTGAACATACTTTCTTTCTTCATTCAGGAGATACCAATCTCATTTCACTTTCATTATTAACATGAAACACAACCTTAGCTCCAGAAAAAAAAAAAAGAATTTAAAATCTTTCTTTCAGAAGTTCTACCAAGAACAAGAGCATAAAGCTTACATCATATGAAAACATACCATAAAGTAGAGTTCAAAAAGCCACGGTACCAACAGGGCCTTACTTATATGCTTTACTGTTTTATTATGTATTTGTATTATGTACCTTGATTAAATCTTATCTCTTGATTCTATTATCATAATATGCCAGTTAAAGAAACAAACATTCTCCATCTTCAAATGATAAAGAGGGAGGGAATGAAAAAAAGCAACAAGAAAAGCTTAACAGCAGCATCCAACCTCCATACTGGAACTACAAGTTCTGCTGGTTCATTAGCCAATACTAAGCCCAGTAGCAAAGGCAGATCTGATGATACACAATGCTACAACAATGCTTTTTGTCAGCATGTGAAAGCCAACCACATACCATTTACCAGAGACAGGCGAAACACAGCTCTGTGAAGACAGTATGCTGCAGATCCAGCTCAGCCTACAGTGAAATCCCAAGTGTCCTAAATCCCAGCTCCTCTTCTGCCTCACCACTCACGCTCTATCTATGGCTTCTATGGCACTTACATTCCCACACAGCCTAGTAAGAAGGAGGATCCTGAATATGAAAATATTTAGGATTGGGGGGAAGAAGAGTAAGGTCCTTCAGAGACAAAATGAGAGAAGACAAATGATTAAAATGATCTTTTAATGTTTGCAACATTAAAAGCAGACATACAAATAAACACCCGCTCTCTCCACAGAAATAAAGAAAACCATGACAAATCTGAAAGCTACCTTAACACTCCCACTTTCAGTGACTTCTGGAAGAAAAGCAGATCAACCAAATGAATTGTCACTCCTATAGTTTTCTGCTGATTACCACGTTCCCCATTAGATTAGATATCCAAATTCAAGATCAAGATGTAGTACAACATAAATTCAATTAACTAGCAATACCTAGCCCATAAAAACCTACTGAGAAAAGAGGAGAATTAATCTAAAATAATCTTTGAAGCAAACGAGAGAAAAATGAGAATCATTATTTCTACTTAACTTTTAATAAAATAATATTCCCTATATGAGATACCTTGATCTTTCTGTGAAAAGATTTGGGAAAAAGAAGCTTCCCAAGCAGCCTGACAGCTGTTCTGCAATGCACGTTCAAGCACCGTGCCCAGAAAGGTAATAGCTGTTTGCATGCTCTTATTGATTAACCCATACAATATTTCACGTGACATTTACTCAGCTGAGGTGATCTGGAAGCAAATAATAGAGATAATGAACAAACCTAAATGAAAACAGAAGTAGCTTAGAAAAGTCTTGCTCCATGTAAAAGAGCTTCTCCATATCTACTTTTTTTTCCCCTGTATTTTCATTTCTCTTTCAGCCCTTTCTATGTTACAGAATTGGTAGCATATGAATGTAGACAATAATTAATTTTTCAAGCCAGTCCAGCAGGTTTTGGTTACCCAGTTATCCATGCCTAAATCAATGCCACACAGATGATCAAGTCAAGCCACTTTAATACATACTTCATTAACAATAAGCTCTTCAGTGTGAAAGCAGAAGACGTCCCTACACATAACTATCTAATAAACTATCAGGGATTTTCAGAGCTTTCATATGAATGTGGAAATACTATCAGATGTGTCAGGCATGACTTCTTTTCTTGCTGCAGCTCTTTTATACATGATACTGGCACTAGGATACAAGGCTGCATCAGTTTAATGAAAGACAGGAGTAAACTATTCTATATCAAAGAGCGGTAAGAAGAAAATAAACAAAGCATATATCAAAATCAAGAGCAGTCATGGCATTTTTTTCTGCTCACAATAGCCAGAAGTACCCTACTTTCTTACATTCCTGGAACAACAAGAACAAAAATGGAGACCTAGAGACAAACTGTTTCATCATTTAATACTTGTTTCTTTGGTTTCTTTCTTTTTTTTTTTTTTTTTTTCCTCCTCTCAACAATTCTGTAACAGAAAACACGGTGGAACTAATCTTGTGAGATAGAAATATTTAAGTTTGCTTACACTGCCATTGTTTTTGAAAAGCTAATCTGGTCAAATGATATAAGCTTACCATGATACAAAACAGCGTAGAGCATCCATGGAGATAAGCAGCCTATACAAGGCTTCTAGAGAGGATATCATCATCCTTAAGCACAGACCAAAAACTCCTTTCATCTTTTTGCTAATACACATAATATCTGCTAATAACGTAAGTATACAAAACAAGGTGGTTCTGTTCCTGTAATCGACTACTGTATAAAGAGTTATCAAATGAACTGGGAAAGGCAAGCTTTTGTGTCTGAAATGGGAAAGAACGGCAAATGGCTTAAACTCATCAGAACTTTCTGTGATTATCTGAAAAGAAGCACTACGAACCTTATTAAATATTTCAGAAATATGTCACTTTCAGTAAAGCTATATTATTAGAGACCCCTATTTATCATGGAAAAAAAGATGAGAACTTTCTTTTCTAGGGTGCAATGCAGACATTTGAAAGACTGGTGCCTATGTAGAGATGCAACTGATTATCTATCCCTAAGACATATAGAGTAATTCCCTCTAAAAGAGTTTAATCTCTAACAGAAATTTTAAAAATAACACACATGAAAAGAGAAAGAAATAGAGCACTGAAGACAAAGGAAAGAGTTCAGAGTGATGATAGGATGACAGACCGCAACATCCATCTTCTCCTTGAGGGACATGTAAAGAGAAACTGGAGTATGTACACTCAATATGTTTTTGGAGTTGATCCCTCTACAAATGTCATGCTCAATTGCAGTAGGTATTTATATACATTAGTGGTGAGGCACTGCAATGAGCAAGCACTCTACAATTTATTATGCCTCTATAGTACTGTCTATTTTTGTTACTTTATGCAGCTTTAAAAATGGTGAATGCTGCTGTCTGTGACAAACCAGCTGGACAGAGCCACGTGCATAGAACCCAATTTAGTGAGCGGCTCACAAACTTCATTAAAAGGACTTTTAATTAAAAGGTGGAGGAGGGTTACCAGAATTAGTAGCTTCTTTGATTTAAGAATACAGAAGACAGAAATAGCCACCTCTGTACATCCTACAACAGTGTTACAATCCTATTCCTTTTAAAAGTGAATAATAAAGTTTGACAAAATCATAAAAATTAAAGAACCTTTCAGAAAAGAGGGATCTTAGCCAGTTTAGTCTCTCCTTTTTAGTAAGGAAAATGATACTGGAAGGAAAAGCAACGCAGCAGTGTCATATATCTGCAAACTACTTAGTCGTAGCAATTCTGATGGGTACTTTCACAGCAGATGCTCTGATGAAAACTCCTGCTGGAAATGTGTGATCATCTTCATTTTACTACCCACAAATAGTCAAACACAAAAATACAGCATCAAGGTAAGGATCCATTTACATACCTGAGAATTCATCAAACTCAAACTGAAGCTTAAAGAGACAGGTGAATCTCGGGCACTTAAACAGTGCATTGAAACCCTAGCGTGCAATGCTTAACAATAGTTGTAATACAGTTAGTGAACGGAACAAACCCAAATCAACTGTAAGAACATGTGAGATGATACATACCCACACGCACACAGATTACATGAGCACCATTTTTAAGCAGCTAACATTCAATGCTAAGTGCATTAACGACTGGCACTAAATTTCAGCTTCTCACGATTACTTATTAATCCAAATAAAATTAAAAACAAAGATTAATATAGAAAAAGTCTTGAGTCCAATAATTAAAATTATGCATATTTGTTTAGACTAATGAATAATTTTTAATTATTTTTGCAATCTACCCACCAGGTATTTGATAAAAGATTTTTAAATCATTAATGATTGGAGTTACTCAGTGTGGCTTTAAAAAAATGTGCATATTGTCATCCTTCCTTCCAAGCCTCACATTTAACCTGATGCTGAAGTTCTCAGATACAGATCTCATTTCTTCTTGTGTTAGTATTATTAACTAGAACAACAAAAAAATAATTTTCTTGAACACTTATACAGCGATAAAAAAGAGATCAGCCACATTACATTTTCAGGGATGATCCCTCTGTTTGATCCCTGTCGGAATGAACATCTCACTGAGCACATCCTGGATTTCAGTTTTGTCAGAAACTCTCTGAAGTCTGAGCAACTTTGCATAGCAGCTGTTAAGGGTATAGAAATCCAGTTACTTCAAAGTGTGAAAAGCGATGATTTAAAAATTTGAACACTGGGATTATGGTTTGTTCCACCTGGCTCAGAATAGTCTCATCAAGTCTCTTGATTTCTGTAAAATACTGCAGATTTGCTCTTAGGATTGTACTTTTAATATCAGCAAATGTGATGCATATTTAGCGACTACTGAAAGTCAAGGTCAGCTAATATTGTGCACTCTGAGAGCATACTGAAACTTAAGCTTCAGGGAGACAGACAGCGTAGGGAAGGGAGGAATGCCACCAATTTCAGCATTCGGTGGGTATGTACAGCACAGTCATCCGAGGAGCACCAAGCCTTCCTTGCTTGTGCCGACCAACACTTTGCTTGGGAGGTCCACCAAAAAGCCCTGATGAGTTCAGATCCTCTCACACCCAGCATACAGCGCAATGGAAACCATGCAGCTCATCTCAGCATCAAGTATGAAACAAAAAAATTAATAAAGACAAAATAACCCCTCCTGTTCCTAGGAAAAACCTACCCGGAATACCTGGCTGATGTAGGAAAGATTTTCCTTTGCAGACTGCAATAACCACAATGGAACATAAAAGAAACTTATTTCTAATGTATTCATGAAAGCTGAGCACCAGTCCTGACGTGATGGCCAGTAAGCGGCCATCCTAATGGCTTTGCACCACTGCAGTGTAAGGTGTATAGGATGCCTACAACATTGCACTATTTATCTTTAGTCACCAGTATTGTTCTTCAGGCTCAGAATTAAAAACATTACAAATGGTGAACAAGGCTGGACTGAGGTTTTACATGTCTTCATACTGTGATTAATGCCATCGTCTGTGGCACTGCTTTACAGCCTGGTTCAGAGGGGAACAAATCTTTGGTTGAGACACACCATAAATATCACCATTAAAAAAAAAAAAAAAAAAAAAAAAAAAGGACTAAAAATTCTGTACTAATATTAGACAGCATCGGAATAAACCATGCTCCTAATTTTAGACCATATATAATTTTAGACCCTCAAATTGAGCTGTGTCTGCATTAAAGGAATTCCCATCTAACATACAGCAAAGCCAGCGCAGTTTCTGGTGGTAAATCCCAGCCTTTGTTTCCAGCTGTCTTTCCTCTCTCTGTGACAATCCTCAGGTGAATCCCAAACAAAACAGCCTGCCCTTTGCCAAAAGCTACCAATACCAATGTCCCAAGGTGAGACCTGCCAGTAGCTGAGATCTCACCATACTAGTCAACAGGGTAACAGCTCTTCCTTATCCTGCTTGGACTGCTGATGTACTGAAGTTCAGCAGTTTCAGTTGGCTTGTTAACAGTTAAGGAATCTCAACTTGGTAACAGAAAAGGCTTAATTACAATGTTGATGAATAAGTTTAAGTCACATTTTAGTGTTCGCTTGCCTCATTCCCCTCCTTTTTTAATAAAGCACAATCACTTGTAAATTAGCATGCCTTAATGTATACATTCTGTGCATTTAAAATTCATAATCATTGCAAGTGTTTTATAGAAAAGGTATTCCTGCATTTCGTACAGCCACTTTACCTCAAGACTGTGAAATACATTACTTTAGCATGGAAGAGAAAAAAAAATCTAAAAAAATCTGAAATTTCTGTGAAAAAAACTGTGAACAGTTGGCAACTTTTATTCTGCTACAAAGCCTGATGTGAAAATGATTCAAGGCACTCCATCTGTGAGAGGAGTATTGCTGCAGATGTGTTTGACTGTGATCTGATGAAGACCAAAAAGAATGGGACCAAGAAGGTCTACCCAGGAGACCCTTTCCCAGTGCCAAAGAAAGTTCCCTCCCGAGCTCACAGAAAGCAGCCCCCAGCCCCTTTTGGATTAATAGCTCATTGCAACAGATTCCCAAAGCACAGACTTCTGTCCTCACTGGCAGCTTGCATTCAGGAAACATGTTCTTAGCTTTGGAAAGGCAGTCAGGTTGGACATCAAATACTACGTTAATTATCCCTACAGTAAGTAAATAAGACAATTTTCATCTCGAGTTTTACTGTTGTGGGCTGGAAAAGGCTTTCAATTATTTGATCTATTATAAACAAGCAGCCAATGTCTATTTATTTTTCCTCAATTCCACTACAGACTTAATTAAAATTTATGTCATTATTCAAAGAACGTGTCCTCTTACCTGAGTGGTACATAACACCATGGGAGCTGTGACTGCATGATACAGAGCAAGTGAAGGAAAAATAAAAGAACACAAGAGGTTTTAGGTGGTGATGCATTTTTGCCTTATTAAAAATTAATTAGGTGGTTTTGAAAGATGGGAAAGTGAAATACAAGCATTTGAGAAGAAAAGAAATATACAATATAAAATATTATAATACAATATACAAGCAACAAGGAAAGCTCCCTACACAAAAACATAATAATGAAAACAAGGTTTCAAAAGGGAAGTAAAGGTAAAAGAACTGTATAAAAGGCAAACATACAAGAGTCAGATAATAGAATGGCAATCAGCCAACAATTCAAAGATGAAAGTCTTGCATCAAAAGAAATAAGATTTAAATATATATATATATTATCTGCCTTCTCAGCCCTCTTGAAATCAGAGCATTGATTCTAAGACTCTCCTGGCTGGATATAGCTCATTTGGGCTATTCCCACAAAACACGTAGACAGAACTGAGGACAACCTAATAAACTAAGCAAGAAAGAAAATCTGTTATATACTGCATCTAGTGTAGATCCGTGAGGAACTGAGAGCAAATATGATTGAGACTACTGTATTCCTCATGGGCTGATAATCTACTCCACAAGTAGATTTCACATCCAAATGTACTGTCCATATTAGCAAGGTCATGTTGTTGTGAATCACTGAATTCCTGAACAGGCACTGTGGAGGGGTGCAGGAAATTTTTCACTTTGTCATTTTCTGATTTTGACTGCCAAATCATGTTTAAATGTTTTCTGAGTGAAAGGATTTTTTTTTTAATGATGATACTGATAACTATTATGAGAAATGATATCTCAAAAGCCTGAAGCAACACACTAGATTTTAAGATTATCTTATGCTTAGAAGTTGTTAAACAAAATGCAAAGTGGTCATGAAAGCATTGTAACTAAATTTTTACTGGAACTCACCATAATTAGCACATTATTTCTTAATGTATAATCAAAGCACAGAAGGAAAAAAGAAAAAGATTAAAACACGTATAACATCACTTCTTCTGGATCAACACCAACTAATATGAGATTCTTCACAAGTGTATGGCAACTGACAGACCATGTTCTGGTTTTTGTATTGTATGCACTGACTCAAATTCAGATTGCACCTCTCTGTCAAGGCTTTTGAAGATAATTAGCAGTAAGGAAATAAAAGCCTTCAAAGTTTGTTTATGATCTGTCTATTCCAGCTAAATGTAATACCTACCAAACAGAGGACTCCTCCTCTTCCTTCCAGACCTCTTCCTCCTCCTTCCTGTTCACTTCTCCTACCCAGAGACCTCCAAGCCAGCCTCTGAAGTCTGTGGGTTCATTAAATAAATCACAGCTCATGTAACACTGCAAGCCTCCGTGCAATGTTTCACTGCTCAAGAATTGCATTTGCCCTAGCTGCCTGGTGAGAGAGACTGCTTTTTGTCCCTTTCTGAAGATTCTGCATCACTTCTTCGTTTTGTTAAGCCAAAGGTCTCATTACCTTTAAGCAATACTGCTGCCATTTACTGTAACCCTCTGATAAACCGGGTGACTTGTCCAAATGTTTTGTGACAGCCCTCGGCCTTAAACCCTTAGTTTTTATGCAAACCCCTGTCAATCTACTTCCCATGCATGAAAGAGTTAACACAAAAGATCTTCACTAATGCTTAATTGCAATCACCGGGAAGGTTGCTAGCAGAAACAGAAGAGTACAGATGTTGAATTTTAAGTCTCTTTTGGAGCAACTCGCTTTAATGCCATGTGGAAGAATGGCAAAGTGATTTCAACAGACCTTACACGCACAAGGCCCTGAGGTAATATGATAATGTATTGTTTCTATTTCCAAAAGATGTCACTTTCTTGAGAAAAAAAAAAAAAAAAAAATATATATATATATATATAGTAAAAAATAAGAAATGTAAAGGGAGGATATGTTCTCCTTATTAAAAGAGTGGGTTGCATACCTTATCTGCCTCTGTATGACATTGCTGACATCAACAGAGAAGGCATGACTACAGTTCTGGTGTTTTGGTGTGTTGTGTTGGTTTTATTTTTTTTCCTTCTCCATTAGTTTTATAAGACTGGCAAGGATTTACATGAAAGGTTGTTGATCACCTAAGGCAAATAGCATGATCAAATAGATTACATTAAAAGCAACCAGCCTCAACAAGCAGCAAACAGAACGCAGATTCAATGACTGACATAGCCCACTGTACCTGAGCACTGTAAATCATCACAAGCTTCCTGCACAGTGCCAGACATCCTCAGATCATCACAAGAACACCGTGAGTCCAAACACTGGTTGTTTTTTGTTTTTGGTTGTTTTTTTTTCCCCTGAACAATTAGCCTGTTGGAAGTGGAGAATGAGGGTGCTCTGTGCACGATTCCCCCCACCCCCATTCCCCTCTTTCATATTCAAACACTTGGGGCAAAGCAATTTGACACTGGTTTCTGTAACAAACCTGGTCAGGCAGGATTTCTCACACACCCTGCACAAAAGGCTAACCTCTCACAAAGTACTTATTTGAGATTTACGTCAAGGTTGAGTGAACTGCAGCCAGGGAACCGAGCTCAAAACACTGTGTGAAAGGCTCCTGTGCTAATCGCTAAACCAGGGGGTTGGCTGGAGAGGAACCGGGGGGGGAGACACACAACAAACAGATCATAAATACTCTTTGTAGTGCATCACTTCTAATATCCAACTACAGTATCACTAGGGAAAAAAAAGACAATCGTTTATAATTTATTATCTTCTTGAATTATCAAAATATTGAAATAGTCAAAAATAATAACAATAATAATAATTTTACCACTCCTCAGCAGTGAATATACGTAAGTCATGGCCAGGACTGGTTTCTCTATTTTATTTCTGACCGTTGTTCCATATTCCTACTGGTACAGGTGCTGTTGTAATTCAGACACTGATCTCAGTTGCTGCTGCAGGAGAAGCCCTCCAGAGACAATCGAGTATTGGACTTACATGCTATGCCACTGTCAGAGATGAACTCTATTAAGTAAGCAATTAGAATAAAGTAACTGACACACCTTGTCCAGGATAGGACAGCAGGACACTGGTAGAATCATATTAACTTGCTGGTTTTGTCTGACTGTAAATTACATTACTGACAATTGAGTACATACAGTGTTCACTGCATCTGAAAAACTTAAGAGTATACTAGCTAATCTATTCTATCACTGTCTTAGGTAAGACAGGTTTCTGACACTTACAAAGGTATATATTAATCATCAACTGGTTCAGCTGAAGTGAATCTGAAAAGAAACACAGATGTTCCCCAGACCTGCTTTTTGGTCATCCTCTGTCCAAAAGCGAGGTGCCAAAGTCCCTTTGCCTCACCGAAGCAATGGAAGGCATATAGGTATTCCTTAATAAAACAGGATGAGATGGAAAAAATCTAAATACTCAATAATCTGTTAATCTCAGCCACGGCAAGGTCTGACAGTAAAAACTGTACTAAGATGCACAGAGCAGAATGTTTACAAACCACACATAGGCCACACTTTCCTCCTGAAGGGCCACAGCAGCCAAGCCCAGAAGAGTCCTCTTTATCCCTCTGCAGCAACAAAAAGGTGAATGCTATTTCCTTCACTGTGATACACTGTTACACTAAGTTTGCCCACAGTTGCTATTTGTTTTGCAAATATCACATTGTTAAAATTATTTTCTAAACCAGCATTTATAAACCAGTTTATTTATTCCACAGACGCCGTCTATGCACCTAATCGATCTAGTTGCTTAAGTGCATTTGTTCCACCCAATCTGTCCTCACACCTCAATACAAGCAAGTGGTAACAAGCAACAGGAACCGCAGTTTGCTGCTTTTCAACTGTTAGCTTTGGGGAGAAAGATAATGAGTAACTGAGATAAACAATATTATTCACAACATTTAAAACAAAACAATCAAACAAAAAAAAACCCTAAAAACATAAAACAAGAAGTGTAAATTCATGTATTATTTAAATAATCGAAGTTACCATTATCATAGTGCTGTTATAAAGATGGAAATGTTAAGAAAGACTTTCTTCATATTGCTGCAAGAATCCCAGCTGCTGAACATTTACAGCTGCCCCATAAAACTGGGGTGGAGAAATTCCCTGCTGCAATAAAAATGTCTGTAAACTCATAAACAAGAGACACATCAGTTCCTTTAAAGTAAAAAAAGAAGAGATACCATTAGGACCAGCCTTTCATCCTCAGTGTGTCTGAAGGACTTAGGAGACATTGTGCTGCCTAAACATAATTAGCAGCATTACCACATTAGTACCTTCAACATGTCTGAAGTAAGGTATAACATTTATTTATTTACTTATTTGTTTTGTGAAACAGCAGTTCTGCTAGCACTGTTCAGAAACTCAAAAAGAACACACTGCAAAGGGAAGAACTACAGAATGTTCAGTGGTGAAGAGATTAAATCAACTGTAAAAAGCAGTCAATCACACAATTCAACAATAAAACAGTCCTGAAAAGTACAAAAACTACTATCTAAGCATAGCTGGAAAATTCAGCATTACAGGGCCTTACTGGCAGGGATGATAAGTGTGACTAGGTCCTTTTCAGTACGATGAAGGTTCTGCTTCTCTTTTTTCTTTTTCCTTTCATGGACTTCTTATGACCATGAACTAATACTTATCGCCTCCACTTCCTTTTCACAGCTCTGCATGCATAACACTGTGTAGCACCCATCACAATATCCCTGACAGCCCTCCTTTGCAAAAACCCTGCCTGTCTGCTAATGCCTGGCTGAGAACGAAGAAAAAATACTCCTTTTGTGAGCACCTCAGGAACAGGTGGTTTTTCTTGTTTTAATTTGTCTGTGAATGAGTGGTGCTTAGGGAGTGGATAAACTTAAAGAGATCTCTGAGCAGAAAGCAGTGTAGAAAGATGTTAGGCACAACAAAAGATTCAGGAAAGAGTCTGTAATCGACACTGGGAGCTGATCTCTCATTTTTCTTGGATCATCTTCAGGCAAGCTCTGGCATTCTGCAGAACTATCTCGCTTAGAAACACTCTTCTGTGTCAGTACAACTGAGCATGAAATGATCTGGAACAATATTCAAATATACACACCTGCTTTTCACTGTAGGATTCCTTGCACTACAATGCCCTCAAACTTAGGAAACAGTTACAAAGAATCATCAATACCACCTAATTTCAGATATCCAATTTACAAGCCTCAATTAAGAAGCAATCTTCACAAGCTACCTGCAACAGAGAGGCAATGAGAAATTACGATTCTGCTTTAATTTGCATTCTGGAAGTATCTCTCTTTTCATCAATTCTAAAAGGATTTTAAGACTCTTCGTACACAGGTACCTAACTCAGGTTCCTATTTGGTGACACAGAAATTCCTGAATCCTCAGTGCCTCCAGATCAAGACTTTTGCCCATTCTTGTCTCCGTTCTGTGACAGATACTGTATATGTAAGAAAGGTTACTGAATCATAAGCATCCAGTCATCGAGCTCTTTTTCTTCCTCTTTGAAGAAACCTATTTTTTTTTCAACAGTTATCCACACCCACCACTTAAGCATGAGCAATTAAGATACATTCCGCTAAAACCTGGTTTCAAAACTCCAAAGATACAGTTTACTACATACAGTTTCTAGAAGTTCATCCCACATCCCAGCAACTGCAAGGTGCAGGAAATGGGGTCACACACACACAAAAAAAAAGATGGGAAAAAACAGATAAGCTAGAAGCCTACAGACAAACAGCATCCTATAAAGAGCGATAGGGAAACAGGACAAATGTCTAAGGTAGCGAATCTCAGATACACTGTTCAATGCCCAGTCAAGATGCTTCCGTTCTTGTTTATTCTAAGCATGCATGATTTGCACAGCCCTTGTGTGCAACAGAATGACTTTCACATGCATATAAAGGAGAAAGTATTGAACAATGGGTAACGCCATCCACTTCACTCCTATGAAATACGCTGTGCAGTGGCCTTTTATTGCTGCTCTGTTCACATAACTTGCTGGATACATTCAGGTACCTGACCTGGGAAGGTCATTCGTACCAAGGATAATCAGACAATACACACTAAACTGGTTTTCAGTTTCCAAACTCCTGATTAAGTGTGCTTCATTTCTTGATTTCTCAGCTACTGTTTTTGTTTGAAGCTGAATAACACTGAGTAGTATAACCCCGAGAACATTAAGTCAGAGTTTTAATTTATGAGTTAAACAGCTGACTAATGTATAATGAGCAGCAAATTACAATCACTCAGAGTTTCTGTATCTTAAAATGGACATTAGCAGATTATTTAGTGGACTTTGAGATAAATTTTGCAGATTAGGCAGGTACTCAAAGAAAGAGAAGCCTGAAGAAATAAAGCCAAAATATCTATGTTGCAAAACTTCATAAAAAGGGCTTGGGCCACTTTACCAAGTAACTGTTGGACCTCTCAGAGTTTTCTCTTCAGAGCCCCTCGCTCCCTTACCTTCTTGAGCTTTCTTGCAGGTTGGGCTTCCTCAACTTTTCAACAATTCATCCAAGAGGAAACAGATTGTTCCCTTCTTTCTGCACCGAAATAATCTTCCCCTATCTTATACAAATAACCTCATTAACTTTTCCTTTCTATCTTACTTCCTTTTTCTGTTTCACAAATATTTTTTCATTCCTTCTCATTTTTGTTTTATCTTATACAGTCATTAGTTTAACTTGTCTTTAAATATGCTTCCAGACAATGACTATCATTTTACCCTACACAAACACTAGTACTGAAAAAAAGCTTTCATCTTCAACAGCCTTGTATTAATCCCTTTTGAGAGAAATGCCACCTTAGAAACGCAAACATATTAAAAAAAACAACAACAGAAAACCACAATTATTCCATAAGATAACATTTTAAGTTTCAACTAGAACCTCCGACTTGCTTTCTTGATTGAAGTTCTATTAGTACTTCCCATTAGCTGACATATTACATTCTGGAGACAGAGGAGTCATTACTGCAGATGAACAAAGTTTTTCTTCCTACACACAGCACTGATAACACGGCCATTCACAGAATACTGAAGGCACACCTTTGATTTTTATCACCTCCTGTAATTGCTGAGTAGGTGACCAGGCTTCTTTCATAGCCATTGGAAATGGAACTGATACAACGAACGTCAAAAAAGCACGCAGTTCTCTGACTGTATAGAAATCTTTTTTTGGATGAGACGAGTTGCATTCTGTACTTCACATTTGTTTTAATTTGCATTGACTCCAAGAATCCTAGACAGCTAACTCATATATGCTGCTTAGACAAGTCCTGCCCTGAAAGTCCATGGAATGGGGTAACTTCAGGGAGTTTTGTTTCCTGGGGTATGAAGATCACTTCCAACAGCAGGAGTTCCAGACAAAGCCAAAACTCATCTCTTTTAGTGAAATCAGGTCTAGGTCAAATGGGGTAATAAAGCAAAACGGAGCACCAGCCTCAGAAGGAAATCTCTGCTTTTTGACCTGGTGACTCTGAAATGACACCAGCTTGACACACGGAAAGAAAGAGAGGGCTCTTCTGTCCTAATTCAATATGAGAGTGATTGAAAATGACAGTCAAAGGCAATGCCCTGTTTCAGTGCTACAATTTAATTCTGACTTTGTACTTAGTTGTAATTTTCCATGCCTGAAAGCCACTTGCTAGATTTCTGAATGCTAAGACATATTTCATGTTCAGAACTCGTACATTAGCCTTTTGAATTCATACTCCAGTTTAAATTTCTATGTATGTCAAACACAAGATGTTAGGCACATTCAGTACAGTTCTCTGCATGCACATACCCCTGTTCTGGCTTTCACTTTCTGACTGGGAAATTGCCATCTGCAGTAAAAGCTGTATCTTCTAAAGCAATTTATAGTTCCCTGGCCATGTTCAGACAGTTTCCTTAGAGGACTCCATCTGTTTTGAAGCTGTGATACACTTTTTTCCTGCTGCTATCATTATACTCATTTTCCTAGCAACTTCACAAACTCTTTTAAGGTGTTCTTTCTATCCCTTTTGTAGTCAGAATGCTACACATCTCTCCAAGTTATCAAACGATGGTCACATTAGTATGATTAGTATTATTAATAAGGGATAGGTTTAAATTAGGTTAATGAATAGGTTAAATCAGGTTAAATAGGTTAATGAATAAATGCTTTACTCGGAGGGTGGTGAGGCACAGGAACATACTGTCCAGAGAAGCTGTGGAAGTCCCAGCCCTGGAAGTGTTCAAGTCCAGGTTGCATGGGGCTTTGGGCAACCTGGTCACATGGGAGGTCTCCCTGTCCACAGCAGGGGAGGGTTGAACTAGATGGCCTTTAAGGTTCCTTCCAACTCAATCCATTCTATGATTCTCTGAATGTTGGTTAAAAAGAAAAATACCAAATTTCACACACACAAAAACTAATAAAAAGGTCATCCTTTTTTCATGCTATCTACAAAGTCAAGCCAAATATTTGTCCTAAACAATTTTGCTTCTCTCCCCCCCCCCCGCCCCTTCTTCTCATATATATACATATATGTGTGTGTGTGTATATATATATATATATATGGCGTAGTTTTTCAGTACTGTTTGTATTGCTTTATACTGGCACAACTATCAGTATATTTTGGCCACTTGTGCTTTCAGCATTTTTGGTGAAGGTAACCCAAATTGTTCACTAGCTTCCCCCAGGAAAGGATGTGAGAAAGACAGGTCAAACTAGCAACAGAGCAACATAACTATGTTGATCATAGTAGAGCTCTCAAAGAAAACCAAACAGATGAGGAAAAGCATATATTTGAACTTTTGTTTTAATATTTATGTTTCTATTACTCTTTCATACCTAAACATGTCTAAAATAATAATGGTAGCAAGTGGGTTAAAAATAAATGCAGTTATTCAAGTCATCAAGTTTGTGTGTGATTTATCATTTTGAGGATATGAATTTATATGATTTTTTAATATGAATTTATAAAACATACTTACCATTTTCTTTCATTATTTATATTTAAATATTCAGAAAGAAGCAATGGTAGACCAAAGTATTTGACAGCTTTTGTCAGCTAAGGAAAAAAACTCTCACTTCACAAATGTGATGTAAGCAAGACCTGCTGAGAAGCTTTTGACAATTGCAAAGTAACAAATACAGCTCCATGTTAAAAGAAAAAGCTCATGTTTTCTGATAATCTTGTCCTGATTATAGACACTGTTAGTGCTCTGAAAGCTTGGCTGATCTCCAGCTGAAGAGATCAGCAGCAGAAGCCTAAGCATGATCCAGTGAAAGCACTAGCAGGAACATTAAAAGAAAAAATTACACGTGTATTTTCTGTTGAGACACTTGAATAACTCTTGTGGAGTTGGGAACATAGATACTAAGGGAATAGAAAACACAAACAATTCAAATGTCAGGCCCCCTGTTGCTTCATCTCCTTCATCTGCAGCTGCATCCCGATAGCCACTCAATTGAACTATCTAAGTTTGTCCATATAAATATGGCACATGCTGTATATACAGTCAAGGATTTTTTATACAATATATGGTATATTCTGGAATTATATAGAGCTGGGAATACCACACTCTAATGCCTTTGCATAAGACAAAGAGAAACCCTAAGTCTAACAAGAAAAGTTCAGACTGAAACATTTTTTGACATATCTCAAAGGGTAGATAACTGTGAAGTTTTTCTTTTGTCATCTTGAGAGATATTGTAAATATATCTGACAATACACAGACTAATCTTTTACATACACCCTTGAGTTAGTCAACCCCCTCTCTTGCATTTGAAACTAGCTATAGACTTCTTAGTCATTTCTTTAAGTTTACATTTTTTTCTCGGTCATTTCTAACAAACCACAGTTACATGGCAGGGAGATGAAAGGGAGAGTGAGATTCTCAGGGCTCAAGAGTAAAGTCTCTAACAAGACACAGCTGATCTAAAGACAGACAGACAAAGATATCAACCATGTGCTGAAAATAAACAGTTGCAGTTCATTCTCTCATGCTGGGGAAGAGGAGGAATCGCACATGAGCTGTGCTTGAGAAGGACGCTGCCACTCCTCTGGACCTGTCTTAGTCCCACGGTAGGAGCATATTGTTTATACAGACCCAGTACTCGTGTCTATCTGCTGTTCACAACACCCTGACCCGACACATATGGTTTTACAACCATTTGTTTGAGTCAGAAGTGTAGTAACATCTCAGTCCAATCGTCAGTGGAAGAACAGCTCTGACAGACAAGAAGCATATACCAGACATACAGCATTTTAGGTATTACTTATATACCTTCTTTCTTCTGAACTACCTCGTAGCCAGTGTTCCTAAAGAAATGTGCTAATACTCATAAATCTAAGTGTTCTTTGGAAGCTACTATATAATGAACACACGCATCAATAGAAGCACAGAAAACTTGAATTCATCCCAAATCATACAGCTTGCCTAAGACAAGAAATCGTGACTCCTCCTATCCCATTGATCAGACTCATCTCTTTCCTAGGCAGCTTACCAAGCTACGCATTAAACTTACAAGTATGTAAACAGCTGTTAACACCATGACGTGAATATGCCTATCAACGTCAAGTTTACCAGTTTCTGGTAGACAGTGTCAGACTAACAGCTGATATCCTCCTGGCTATTATGAAGTAATTTTTTCTTAATGCAATCAGCATACTGAAACATACGTCAGTGCCTGTACTTTTACTAATTGCACTATAAGTTTCATATATGTAAGGAACGTGGATATTTTCAGATGCCACACAGAAAGATATGTCCTATTTAAAAAAAAAATAAAAAATGGCTTGGGTTGGAAGGGACCTCAAGGATCACCAAGCTCCAACTCCCTTGCCACACACAGGCCCAGATCTAACACTAGACCCCATCTAACACTAGGCCCCATGCAAACTGACTTTGAACATATCTCCAGGGACAGGACATCCACAAGCTCTCTGGGCAGCTGTCTTGAATGAAATAAAAACAAAACAAAAACTGATAGGACCATTAGATGCAGCATAGGTGCAGAATTACTGTGCTGGAATGTAGTAATGAAACAGAATACAAAGTGCCTATAGGGGATGAAGCTTAGGACAAAAAAACCCAACGACAACAAAGGTGGATGTAGCACCACTAGTAGTAATACTGTTAACTGAGGTCTTCCTTAAGCCAGTACAGAAGTGCTGCATCTACCTAAGCTCTTACTTTTCTAGTACGATCTGAATTTTCCTCCTGTTTTTCAGGACTTCTTGCTGTCAAAGCTGTCAATTCCTGTCAGTACATCTGTAACAAATGTCCATCTGTTAACATGGTGCTACTGTTGCAACAGCTTTCTGCATAGCGTAAACTCCAAATGGAAAATGATAATTAACTGCACATTTTTGAAACCTTGCAATTTATATAGCTGTTTAATTTTTTCAGGTGAAACTGTAGGTGACCATATTCAAAAATGAGATGAAGGCAAGTGCTAACAGGTCCGTGTTCAGTTCCTCTGTTTTTCATGTCATTTTAAAAGAGAATACCAATTGTCAAAAGAACAGATATTTATAAAAGCGGAAACAGTACCTCAGACATGCAGTGATTTTTCATAAGCTTTGCACTCCAAGTTCATATAGATATTTTTTGGTGTATCTATTATATGCTATGCTTCAAATGACTCAATAATCCAACTTCTGCGCTGAGAAAAAAATGAGCTTGTCTTTTTTAAAAGAAAATCAACAATTCAGTCACAACTTTCATAAATACGTAATTTGTGTTTAAGCACACAGCTCATGAGCATTTTTAGCACTACCTGTTCAAAATGGATCACTGAAATCACTGAAAAAAGTTACTTTTCAGTATGAAATAAAAATTGGAGAATTAAGACTGAAATAAGTATTTATTATGAAATATTTAAATAAGCAAAGCTCCATGTTCTGAAGCACTGATGGAAAATACTTTTTATTATCTATGAAATTAATATCTCTATTGAGAAGTTACTGCATTTTGTACTTGGTATGTCATTTTTAATGAAAGTCTAAATGCTTCATGAAAATTAACAAGCATGTAAAAAGCATCAACTAAAAGAACTAATAGACTTTCATTAAAGACTAATTATTATTACTCCCAGGGAGAATCAGCTTCTGACCCATCCAGGCCTATTACACTGCTAGCCCACATGAAAGAGCACATTTTAGCCACCGCTGGAATACCTAAGCTTCATCAAAGAGCAAAGTAACAAACTCTTGGCCTGCATGAACCATCAGAGCTAGTGAAAAAAGACTCCTAGAGGCAGGCAGGGGGAAAGCCCAGAAAGCTCACATATCTGTTTTCCCCTAAGCAGAATGGTTTTGGCAGGTTTGTTTGCTTGTTTTTATGCTGGGGATGCATGGTTTTTCCTGGATTCTGTCCTGTCCTTCAGGAAGAAAAAGAAACCTGGAAGATTGCTTTGTGGTTTTTTTTTCATACGTCGAGAAGAGTGAGCAAAAGAATATGCTTATTCCTGCTTCATATATTAAAAGCTGTAGTTATCCATTTATTTAAGATTAAACAGGTTATTTTCAAGCTACGTTATTTATAAGCTTCAATGATTACAGATATTTTGTAAACCAAAAAAATCATAATTATTAGATTGAAAACAGATGCAGGTCAATGCAATGTAACACTTTATATAACAATCAATAAAAATGTCAATACAAACAACTACTAAAGGCACCATATGACATTCCAATGGGAAAAAAAAAATCTTCATTTTCAACTTAGATGCTTTCCTTCCTTTATCAGCAGATGGCAAGCAAATTACTAGTTCAATCCATATGTCTGTATCTGATAGACAGTGTTTTACAAGTCTGAAATTAGTTTAAAACATTTTGATGTTGGCCAGACTACAGAGAAAAACAGGATAACTTTGTCTATTAATGAAAAGTTGGTTTTGTCATAACAAATACTTCCACAAGCTACTACCCATCCAGATTCATTCAGTCGCTAATGGAATTTGTACCCAAAGACATAATCTGTGTTTAACAGACTAACAATTTGTAGTTTCATCCATTCTGCTCTTCTGCTGTGCTCCAACACGTCTCCTTACCCTAGCTGAGGTTTACTCAGCAATGCTGATGAAAGAAATCAAGGCCACAAGAATATTTTTGGTAGGAAGGATATCAGATCTCTAGGGCCCTTTATGTTTGGCTGGTAGGCAGTCAAGAAAGAACCTGTCAGAGCAAGGACTATTCAGACCAGCACCCTGTCTACAACCATGGCAAAGTGCAGATGTCTAGAAGAAAAGGTAATTCAGAAAATTTTGCTTAATCTCTCCCCATCAGGAAGCTTTAATTTACAATGCAGACAATATATACTTCAGGAAAAGCTGTCTGGAAAGTCTACACAGCCAGTGTAACAGAATGCTCTACGTTCAATGTGGACACCTGAATGGAGGTGCTGCTAGCTTCCTAACAATTAGAAAATTTAGGTGTTTTTCCAAGAACCTACAGATCTGTCACAAACAGAATATTTCTCAGCTTACTGATTAATACTCCTCCCTCACAACAGTGAAATATCTGGGGGACTGCTGTCCAAAATATCTTCTTGTTTCACTTGTTAAGAAGGGTATTGAGTATTCTGGACAAGCGGTCACTCACTCACTGACAGGATACATTCTGGGCGAAAGCTCAGCCAAGAACCACACCAAGTCAACCTGAAGCAATAAAGCTCAGAGCCTCGTTCTCCTGAAATATGAATGGTCATTCACAAGGGTTGGCCAAAAGATGAGTCTTACACTAGGAGTTACTTAGGAGAACTTCCTACTGAAACAGCCTAAAATGAGGGAACAAATTTAAAAGACATTTAATTTTTGTAAATGATGTCCCTACATCAATTCAGTTCTGACAGTCACTATGGATGTTCACTGCAAAGACCTCTACCCTTCAACCATTTACTTGACTATTATAAGGCCAAGACACATTGATTAAGTGCCAATTAAGCTTACAGTCCTTTATGCATGAAAGGATATGTTTAGAAATTAAGCCAGATTTAAAACTTCTACTAAGCAGAACATAATTTTCTGTAATGGAAAAATCAGTAAAGTTGGAACATACTCTTTGCTTTAAAAATGATTAATATTAGTTCTATAAACCATCTTGCTAAACAACTGCAGGAGATTCTGTGATAAGTAGAGAGGTATTTTCAATTAAAAAATGAATCCTATTTCTTAAATTTCATTCTAATTTTTAAACCAGTAAACAGACTAGTAAAACACACGTACATGCCGAAGCAAACAAAGCTGCCAAGCTGTTTGCAAGAATTAAAAGCTTTGAGGCCAGCAAGATTTTAATCAAGATTTCTATTAACTCTCTCCACTCCTCAAACCATGCATAAGGTAGGATTTGAAAGAACTTTAAACAGAAGAAAGTATCCAAGTTTCCAGTATATCCTAGCCAAACATAAAACAATTTTAGCAATACACTAACAGGCACTGTGCTACTGCCAATGGAGAGCTTTTTGTCTTCTTTATCAGCTGTAGAGAGGAATGCCAAAACCATCACCATAGCTGAGTCTATTAACTGAATTGTGAAAATGTGTTTCTAAAAAAAATGCATTCTACACAATGCAAACTTTTACACGGGTCTGGATTAAGTCTACTCTAGGTTGGGAGAGCAGCTGCCATGGTTGAAACAACAGGGTGTACATCTCAGTATTTTCTCTTCTAACTCAGCAACATAATAACATGAACATTAAAGCAGTTGCTAACAGAAAAAGAACTCTTAAATATGTAAAGAAACCATTCTCCATTCATTTTATAAAGAGGATAATAGTAGTGCATTAAGTCTTTGATTTGAATGGTTTTCACCAACCTTGCAGCGTCTGCCTCACAGCCTTTTAGTCATGTACAGACTGGAGAAGTGAGAGCTTTGAAGTGCCCAACTTCCAGTGAAGTTCCTAACATTTCTTTTAATAGGTCTCCAGAGGTCTGCATGTGATTCACTGTAATTTCAGAACAAGATCAGAAATTCACCCCAACAAAAAACGATACAATTTCTTCGTGAAAGAAAGGGAGAGTCATTTGAGCATCGTATCACTGCCGGGAGGTGTGGGCAGAGCAGCAGGAAAATAATTTGGCAACGTGATCAAGTGAAACTCAAAAGTACTGGCTATATACAAGATGACTACCAGAAATTTCAGGGAACGAGACATGGTTTTCTATAGATGAGTTTCTTTTTTTGTTTGTTTCTTTCCTTCTTTTTTTTTTTTTTTTTTTTTGCATTCAGTAAATATAGTTTAAGCGCTTCACAGCCAATTTTTATAATTGTAACAAGCAGCTGTGATCAAACTCTATTTGTGGCATCATAATAAATTTGCCCCCCATCTACTAAAATTAGTTCTAACCATCCAAAATTCTCATTTGAACATCTGACTGAACAAAACAGGCATTGCTACATGCCAGAAACTGGAGGAAATAGACCTAAAATATGCCGTGTTCTCACCAGAAATTGCAGGCTCCCAGAATAACATATGAATTAAAACCCATTCCAAGATTGTTTGCATTGCTCCTCATTACCATTCATAACAAATTCCTTGACAAATGTTCTGATTATTTCTCTTTTTTTCCTTGCCTTTTTTATTTAAACACAATTTTCAAATCACTGATCGTCTTGCAAGGAGTAACAGCCAATAGTCCAATCCATCTGAAAACGGAGAGGGTTGAATTTTACTCTCAGCAAGTGCTAGAGGCAACTGACATGATTAAAGACTGCAGTTTAAGCCATTGTCTAAGACTTCTTCCCATAAGTGAAAATGTGTAGTTTGCCACTACACATCAGAGGCATGTAAACCAAAACAAGGTCAAAGTCAAACAAGAATGTGAATGCCCCACTTCAAAAAAGCTTTTTTTTTTTTTTTTTTTTTTTTTTCCACTGACATAAAGGCAAAACGAGAAACTTTAACAAAGTTAAATGTATGGTATTTCCTAAGTTTTTCTCTTTTGTCGGTATTTTTGCAATAAGTTACATCATAATGCCCAGAGAAGGTAATCGCCAATAGTGATGCAGGATGCATATGGATTTGGATTCTCTTTGTAGCACTGCACAATATAGATTTTAAAGTATCTCTAACTTGTCGAGGCAAGAGCCTGCCCTTATTCACATTTCACAGACAGAACCAGGAGGCTAAAACCTAGATCAGCTAAGAAATAAGAGAGGATTAACCAACTAACTAGGACAAATATGATTCACCAGCTTATCACAGCAAACACAACAAGTGGTAACTCCCAAGCACTCAATTAGTAATCTGAACTTGAACTGTTCTTCTCTCTTCGATGAAAAGGCATCCTTCGTGCAGCTGTAAATGCTGTCCAGGACTTGAGCAACACATAGCATATGATATAATATTACATATAAAATTATGTATTACGTAGAATAGTAACAGAAGAATGATATTTGCAAATCTCAGGCAGCACAGAGGTACAGCCAAGCAACAATTGCAAAGACCATTTAGCAAGCTGTTCTCCTTTGTGGAAAGCACTGTACAGCCTGTGCCATGTTTTAGAAACCTATTACTGTGCACAGTGCAAAAACAAAAATAATCCTTACTCCTTTTATCTTGCATAAAGAATATCCTACCTGAACTCCAAATAACAGTGTAAAGTGGCACAGAACACACATACTTACCAATTCCTGTTACAAAGAATGTCAGATTTCCTAAAATATATGTATTGCTACTTAGAAAAAAAATGCTTAGAAAAACATCAACAGAACCATTTAGCCATTATAAAGCTTCATTTTAAAAACAGAACTTGGTATAAGAAGTAAGTGAATTATATTAGGCAGGAAATTGTTCACTAAATCAATTGTGCTAAATTAGAGATCTTAAAATTGACTACTTGCAAGGTGGTCACATGCAGATCAGAGGAGTACTAAGGTAACAAAAGTTGCTCTATAAACACTTTGCATACCGCACATTTGCTATAGCACACATCTGTTCATATAACAGCTATTTTCCACAGTTGCCATTTTCAATGGAGTGTATTAACCCCTGGATACCTCCATGGAAAAATCCCAGAACACATGTGCACTGTTTGTTGACAAATCTCTTTTTAAATCTTCACCATTTTGAATTTGTTCAGATGCAGATAGCATCTGGATTCCCTCAAATCAATTATAATTACAATGATCCTTTCTTAGTCCAATAAATTAAACATTTACTTGCTGTCTATCATAATACTCCTTCTCTAAAAGAATACATTTATTGTGCCTTTTAATTACCAAAGAACACGTACAAGGTTTTCAGAAATTCAACACAGAAAGCCACTCCGCACTTCCAGTTGTTAGAGGCATTTTTGAATAGATTTTCATTGTTCAGTATCCCAGTACTTCAGGCAAAAGCAGAGTTAAGTACAATCCTTGCCTGCATTCATCTATGAAATTTAATTTTCCATTGAAAATCTACAAGTTAGCAGCAAGTTCTGCCCTTGGACATGAAAGTGTGTTTCCTATTGGATCCAGTTTGGCAAAAATTATGCTGTTTCTACGTACAATTCAAGTTTCCACTTCAGGTAAATAATCTAATGCAAAGTACTATTAGCAACACAGAATAACAGCAGAACTGTTACCACTGCACTTTCTGAAACCTGTCACCACGCCCAGGCACCACGTATCAGACCCACCGGGGCAGAAGAAATGTCCCCCCCACCTAGTAAGGGTAGCGTGTAACTGAGTTCACTGCATTCTGCACTGACTGCCAGCCAGCTCTGGCCACTCAGTTCCATGAGAAGACGCTTTTCTTCTCATCTTTCCCATCCCACCCAAGCAGCTTGCTTTAAACCAAGATCTACCTTGGTTCTCCCTGCTTGAATCATCATTATCGATCACAGCAGTTCAGTGCAGGCTGCTGGTGCTGACGCAGCGCCTGGGGCCTGTCCCAGCCGTCCCAGCCCTCCCAGCCCTTTGTTCCCGCACTGATTCACCTCTCCAGCAAGGATCTTGACGTAGCTGCTGCCCTTTTGCATTATTACCATGCCCCACCCTAATAATGATTTTATCATTTAAAGCTTTTCCCAACCACATTTTGTAGAAAGAAATATAAATAAAAAATAAGCACCGTCGGGCGGGTAAACACGCGTGAGGTGGGGCTGTCTCTCCACATGTCAGACACACCCCACACAGAAACCAGAAACATGCCTTGAATTGGGCAGGTTAACATTTTTCTAAAAGTGACTTTTTTTCTAGCCCTATCTGATCACTCTGTCACGATGAGTAATGCAAAACATTCAATTTCTTGTGGGTTTGGTTCCAGTAGTTGCTAAAAGCAGCCAAGTACATGTTTGTTTCACAACGACTTCAAATCTTCGCAAGTTATTTTAGCTCTGCTCACAGCCCGCTCCTCGGCACGGGATTCTACCCTTTGCAGTTTTTTGCAGGAAACCCAATGCCTTAAAACCATTTCTCTTCACATCCTATCTTTATTTTCCCCCTTTCCTTGTTGGACAATTCTTGCCCTTCTCCAGGATGTAGTTCTATTTACAAAGCAGCCCGCCACCTCCCCAGGCACGGACTTGTGGAAACAGGTGCTCCTAAAAAACCCAGAGTGTTTGGCAGCTCCGTGACCTGACGGAGCTGTGTGCGTTAGCAAGACACAGTGCCTGCTGAGTTCCCCCCAGCTAATTAGAGGACCCGTATGGCAATGAATAGCCTTGACTATAAATACTTCCTGAAAGATCTCTAACAGAGTCAGAGGAAATGGGAAAAAAATGAGATGCAGTTATGGGGAAACTATTTCAGATGTTTCTTCTTTAAAGGACTGCTTTTTTTTTTCTTTCCAACACGGCTGAGGGATGAGCTGCTGAATCCAAGATCTCCACCAACTTGAATACAAGTCCTATGGGACAATTACGTATGTTAAATTTGATTTCTGTTGATACACCATGGAGAATACTGCTTTGAGAATTGTCTGGATGTGGGATGTGGGACAAAAAAGGTAAAACGTACAAAAAATTAAATACATTTCACTGTAGTGTCAATCAAGAAAAAATCACACCTAAACCAAAATTAACATCAGTAGCACTGCCAAGAGCACATTTTTACTTGAAGGCAGCAGCAAGACCTCGACCAACACCAGAGAGACAGGTTTCACCTCAACGCTATGCTGCCCTTCTGGCCAAGAATTTTATGTTTATATTCACAGAAGCACGAGGACTACTCCAAAAGTAATGTCTCCTATTTCCATTATGTTGGCCCACAGCATTGGAGATGGATGTTGGTGATACGGCAGTAAAGGCTGAACCTTCCCAACAATATTCCGTTACGTGTTGCTGCTGTGTGACAGATGGCAGCAGAGGGGCAGTCTGACAAGACAGTGCCTGACATGGAAGTAAAGCATGGGTGTGGAACTGAATTCTTCCATACTGAAAAACTGGCACCCACTGACATGAATGTTTATGGACATCGAACAGTGGACGTGAGCACAGTGAGGCAGTAGTTGCTGCATCTCAGCAGTGGCAACAGCAATGTGAAAAACAAATCATGTTCCAGACAGCCTTGCACAGCTGTTACACCACAAAATGAAGTGCATCTCAACCATCTCATCCACACAAATTGACTGATGATGCTGACTATGCTGAAAAATAGTGTTTTGTAGCTAAGAATTTGTTCTATCAAATAGTATTATTCTGCTCTTTGTATCTGTTGTGGTTTCCATGGAAATACTTAGGAGGCATTCCTTTAGGAGGGACCTATATTTTGGAAATCACAGAAGACAGTGGCCTTTCTACCACTTTGCAGGAATCTGGCATTTAACTGTGGGTAGCAGGAGTCAGTATTTTATAACAGGAGAAATAATGTTTCACTACTAGGCATTGCATCCAGTATTTACTACAGTGATATCAAATGAACCGATCACATATAAATTTACTGATACTTGCATATGTATTGCTCATTTAGAATTAGCCACAAATGGTCGCATAAAAGAATGCAAAATGGGAGAGTAAGTTCTTCTGATTGTCTCTCTCTCCAAGCTTAAAGCCATATAACAGCTCCAGACAGAACACTGTAAGAAATACCAGGGCTGTAAATATCAGAGACAAAAAGAAAAATAACTCTTCTGCAAGTAAATGGAAACTTCCTTGAAAAACTGTGATTTCCTATGAAGAGTCCACACATCATGGTGCAAAATAATCTTGATTTAATAGCATAGCTGTTTTTATCCTTTGCCCTTGTAATAAAAGCTCATAGCAAATGTTACCATAACCTCAGCTGGATATATATCGCTAAAGCCTGCCTTCTCCCTCTGACAACCACCACCAGTACCTCTGCAATGATCTGACGCTCTCTCTCTCTCCCTCTGATGGTGCACAAATTCACTCATTGCATGAATTTTAATTAATACACTGGCATCTATCTCCCTGTGCTTTCAGGCATTTGCAGCCCCGCAGGGCACACCCATCATGCTATTCTGTATCTGCATGGGCGCGCTGTGATGTGAGGCAGCAGTGTTTACCAGTGCCTCTGGGGGGGCTAACTAGGTCTGTATATACGACTGAAGGAGCAGGCTGCAATTCCTAGTTTAGTGAAAAACTTTGTACCGCAGCGTCCGCATGTAACAAAACGGGACACTTCATTTAGAATCAGTTTAGCAAAAAGTTCCTGCTGTCCAAGATCAGCGTTGTCAAAGCATTAAACAATCTGCCTGGCCCAGAGTCTGCTGGCTGCCAATGTGCTACCCAAAAAAGGAACATTTTTGCATCTCAATAGACTTTCCAGTATCAACAAATCTTTAAACTAGAAAATCAGCTACTCTAAGGAAGAGCTGAAATAATGTCTGCATTGTACCACGCTGAGGTACATTTTTTTAATTCCCGTTTGCAAAACATACAGATTCGACATAAGTACAGCTGCTGGAAACATTTTAATAAGAAAAATAAATTAAAGCTACTCACAGAAGTGCACCAAGCCCCTGAGAAAGATTCTGTTACACACACACACAGTTTGGAAGCTCTCTTGGGGAAAAAGGTGCATCCCCTGTACATGTGTGCTTGCACACATGTAGAGCTCAAGCTATCACCACTACACTATGTACTGCTCCTCAAAGATTACAAGTGATGCAGTCTTTTAGCCACTAAAAAGAAAATAAATCCTACTCTAATTATTCCCATGAATAATCTACTGTAGCACAGAGCCTGGGGAGGGAACACAACCATCGTGCATTGAAGGAATGCAAGAAAGCAGCACACAAACAGATTACTGAACACACAAGCCTGAAAGACGCTTCAAGTAAATTCCAAAAGTTTAAATTATCATTAAAGAATTGTGTGGGCAATTGCAGATATACACCCTTTCCCCAGTTGATCTGTTTTGCCTTTGATATTTTATTAAATTGCAAATAATCGTAGTCATAAACTCAGTATGTAAAAGCCTGCCTTGCAATATTAACCTCTATCTGTATGAAAAAAATGTGAAAAACATTATCTCCTCTTTCCCTTCCCCCAGTCATCATGAGAAAATTGAAAAATGAAAAGCACATGGTATTACTGCTACTGTTGAATCATTACAAATCATTCTTAATAAACAGAACCACTCTATAAATACTGAATAGCCAGCACAACCAAAGGGATGTGCTAATTTTTTTCAGTCCATTTCTCACAGTGTTTATTCACTGAGTAATCCCAAATTTTTGGCTTTCTCTGTGTCGATCTTTCAAAAGCACAAAATGAAGGTGTCTACTGTGATTTTATTATAGGTTTTGTTTCCTAGTCACCAGTTGTCCCGGGATACAGTATTTTGCATGAGAATTCATTATACGATACCACAAGTATGTATTGACTTAACCCCTTATTTATAGAAAGGCACAGATTTTAGCCTAATAGTAACTATTCCTATTGGCTATTTCATACTAGAAAAACACATTTCCCCAAAAGTGCATAATCATGTGAGAGTTGACTAACAGTAGGGATTTTTTTTAATTATTTTTCCAAACGGGAAGGATTTTTTTCTGAACAGTTTCTAACTCTACCCAGTCCAAACTCTACATCTCATAACTCTGCCTACAGAAAATTGAATCAAGAATAAAAACTACCAGCTAGGTTTCTACATTTTTCACGGATCCAGGGGAATAGGGGATGCTTATCTCAGTGGAAAAATCGACGTCGCTCATAGATTCACACTCCTCACCTTCCTCCTTCTCCTGTCCTCCAGATCATCCTTTATCTTCAACAAGTTTAAATTATCACTATTTTCCAATATTCATTAATTAGTGGTGAAACATTATGATTTAGGGATTTTGTTTAGCTGATGTAGAAAATTAACTTCCTGTCTTGTTTCTTAAAAATTGAAATTGACAAAGGCAACTCATCCCATTTTCAAAGAAAAGCAAAAATGAAAATATTCTAAGTAAGGAAAGACCCGGACAACCACAGCCTTGGCACAACGGAGTTCAAAGACCAGAGATGTCAAAATTGTATACAAAAACAATTCTTCTCTGAAAGGTGTCGGCATGGTTTCACCCGTCAGCGCAGACCTAACCCCGTAATAAATCCTTTTACTAACCATATAAAAGTTGCTTTGTTGACAAAATTTAAAAATGTAAGGAATTAATTTATATACCCAGTTAACACACACACAAAAGAAAAACCTACTCTTTTTCTCTCCTAAAAACTATGCAAATTCATATTTCTAAACTTCTAATGTCATATTTCTAAAACTCCAGAAGTGATAAAAATACTGATTTGAAGACAACTCAAGTACTGTTTTTCTAAATAAACTGAACTTATTTTAAAGAAGGGCATAAGAAGCAGCCAGTGTGCAGTTTCCCCCTTTTAATTTACTTTTACTTAAACATTATAATACAACGATCTTATTTACTGTGTAAGATTTTAAGCTTGTCACCAAGCAAATTTTGACCTTTATCTTTTGCAGACCATAATTATTATCATAATCATTATTTACTATTAGGTAGTCAAAAAATAAATGAAAATTTTTTGTATTCTGATAATGCAAAATACAAATGGCTCTTCTGGCCAATGTCTCTGCACGGCTAAGAACCACAGCAAGAACTGAACTTGGATGTAACTACTGACATATGTACAGCACAAATTCCACTGCTAGCCAGATATATTTATATATTTTTAGGTGTATTTTTACATGGAGAAAAATATAGATCTGCCATTCACAATGAACACACAAGCAAGCAACAGGGAACTTGTCATTCTGTGACTGCTTCTCATGCACTTAACATCTGATATCCGTAGCTATTCATGTTCTGCAAGGCACAAAGAACTGTGGTCATCCTAAACTGCATGTGGACTTTTAAGTGACAGACATATCATTTTATAATTAGAGTAACTGTAATATTTTAAGATTACTGACTTCATTTTCAAAGCGCTTTTATGACATGTGTATACAGAAACAGACACGTACAACTTCAGCACACAAAGAATAGGACGTTTATCTTTCTTTTTATCTTCTTCTGACATGCTCCTCTCTTTACATGAATATATGTTATGGTTATAAATGTTCTCGGAAAAGATAAGAAAAAGGAAAAAGAAGAAGAGCTGACCACCCCTTCCATTCCACTGAAGTTTGTCTGCCAGTTCCTAAAACTTCAGACAAGAAGCACCCCAAGAAAACATACAGTAGTGACTCCAGGAGAAAGGCCCTTATTTGTCTTCCAGCTTCAGAGCTCTTCTAACCTCAAATTTACCAATAGTGGAAAAAGTATACCTTAATAAAAGGGGAAGTTGGTAAGTTCTGCAACTACAGTTTTTGTTTTTTTTTTTAATGACAGAATACAAACTATTTGGTGTGATGAATATTCTCCCCGTTATCACCCAAGCTCTTTCCCTTTTCTCTTTTTTTTTTTCCTCTTTTTGCTTCCAAGGCAACCATACAAGTGTCAAAATTGACATGTAATTATGCTGTTTTACCAAAAATGAGGTCACTTTTCATTAATATTTAAGTCAGTTTTCATATTCTTAGATATTTAATAATGTAAAATCTTGCTTAAGTATGTACTGTCACATCACCTCAAAATCCAAGAGGTGATTAGTTGTTCTGTGTAACAGATTATATGTAGCCTTCTGGAGTTCTAAACCCACGCTCTTCAAATGCATCATCAACCTGCACAATTAGCAGGAATGATTAAACAGAACTCAATCAGAGCTAAATAGCAAAAGTGAAAGCACTTGCTTACTAACACTACACCAATATATCTTTTGTATGCTGCCAATAAATCAGAATGTTCACCTGTCAGCTTAGGTCTACAAGTTTGAATCTTTCAGTTTTCCCTTGATATTTACTTTTATTTTCCCATGCATTCACTCTGAAACTGAAGAAATCTTCTGCATGCCTAATTAAACACAGCACACTTACAGTCAGGAAAAAAATAAAAGAAAGAAACAAAGAGAGCTTCCTACCCGCAGTAGGGACTGGGATTCATCCTTGGCCTTGCCATCCCCGGATCCAGGGTAGGGCTGGGTGAGCTGCCCGGCTTTCTCCGCTGCTCCGGCTGGCACTCCCTGCAGGAAGCCCTTGCTCTCCACAGCCAAGCCATACATGGGCCGTGCCAGATGGGCAGCTTCTACATTTGGACTATCCCTTAAAGGCTTTGGCTGCTCTTGGCCAACGGACACTGGGGTCAATAAGCCCAAACTGGTCTGTGTGTATGATGGGCTCCCTCTTAAAATGTCTGTTCCTCTCCAGGGCACGTTGCGAAGATCATCACTGGGACTGTCAGTCCAACCTTTCTCCTTAAGCACTTCCTTATCTTCTATCTTTTCCCTCTTGACTATGCTGTCAGACATGGGCTCCCCCATTTTGGGGTCTGGATTAATCAGACTGTAGACCTTGAGATCAATTTTTGGCTCTTCTTTGATAGCCGAAACACTGTGACTGTCCTCCCCATTGGCTGTAGTGACGTCTGTCTCCTGACAGTGCACGGTGTTGAAGTGCTCGAGTAGTGACTGCGTGTCCACAGCTGTGAAGCTGCACTGACGGCACTTGTAGCAGTTGTGTACTCTCCTGGAAGAAAATGAGATGGGCATTAAAGTGTGTCTCCTCTCACCCTTCCTTCTCTCGCTGGTTTTACCTACCAAGATGAAGAAAATCAACAAACAGAGTGAGTCTCTCTAATACAGTAAGCGGGTTTGCTTTGTAGTCTGATACAGTAGGGAAAAAATCTTGCTGTTACCTCTCACACACTGCAATGGCTTCGTGTTGTTCACCCATACTTCACTGCATTATTCTAAACTTCACATAATTTTCACTAAGATTTGGGCTTTTTTTTGGATTTGTCCTCTGTGGATATTTCGAGACAAATTTAAAAGATGCAGCTCTAAAGTAAAAGCAGAATAGTTGGCTGTCTCAATACAAACTGTATTTTCCTGTCAAATACAGAAATGCTTCGATAAAACCTGCGGAGCAGTGTGGAATAACATGCCTTCCTGTTTTCATTCTAGAAGCCTATATAAAGTACAGTATTACTAAATTATGTAAAGCATATGTTGCTACATTAGAACAGCATGTTACTACTTCACCCTATCTATCAGATGAACAGTGCACTTTTTATGAGATATGTAACATTCTGTATAATTGTTCAGGGCACAGAAGTGGCCCAAGCTCTTTGTCTGCATCAGGCCCTACTGCACCAGGCTGGTACCTATACTGGGTCCAGTACCATCCCTGCCCTTCCTCAAAATGTAAACGATCTGCGAAAGGATTCTCCCCACAGATTCATTCACACATCCACACCCGGGGCACTCAAAAGCCACAACAGCCAAGCTGAAAACCGAGCCTTTCAATACCCACACAGAACAAAACTTGCTTAAGAAATGTGTTACTGCCCTGATAAATCAAATTGCTAGAATTCACTCTTCTGAGGACAAATTCTGGTCTCAGTGAAGTCAATGGCAGAACTCTCATTAACTTCAGTAAAAGCAGGATTTAGCTCTCAGTGTATCTGTGGAACTAGAACGATACAAAAGATATTCCTCTTTAAATATGATAGTTTAGAAGAGACAACTTGCCAAACTTAGAGAGAAGCCCTTGTCTTCCTTCTTTCATCTTGTCAAAAAAAACTAAACCATATGTTATTTACATTGTCTCATTTTCTTTCAGTTGTGTCAGCATGCAGACATGAGCACACATTCAAATTAAAGCTTTTTTAGCACTTGTCCAATATCAGTTTTCTTTTTGTCACTTTCCATATTTACATTCATTTTAAGGGACTAGACGGGCTCATACAGTTATGTGAAAAATAGTCAGCAATTCTCCATACACCCTTATGGCAATGAAATTTACTTGTGGGAAAGAACGCTGTGGGTTAAAATCCTGTTCTGGCTGTGTTCCTCTTTTTTTATTCTAGTGTTTTATTAAAATTGGCTTGTCTCTCAGTGCGACACTAATATATTCTCTCCTGCAACTTAATTTTTCTCTAAACCAAGCCTAATTCTCTTCTCAACCAAAAAAAAAGACAAATGCTATCTGATCAAAACCATTTTACAAATACAAAAAGCCAAGTTTTAAGGAGGGCTGGCCCTGTAAAGGTGGGATACCATCAAAGAAGTCCAAGTTAGACAGGGGCTAGTTATGTGAAAAGCCAAGTTAAACAAGACACTATTTGGGGCTAATGGCTCAACCCCATATGTTCTCCATGTGAAAGTTTATCAGTTTCTTAGCCCTAAGTGTCTCTTGTTTAACTTGGCTATTTCAATGCCTAGCCCCTTTCCTAGCTTAGCTCTCATCTACCGACATCACACCTCCAAACAGCTGATTTTTTTCTGCCTAACTTGCCATTTCTTTTCATTCCCCCCCCACAATTGCTGAATGGTTTTGATCAGGAGCAGTAAACACCAAGTGCAGCGTCATTCTTACAAGGCCACAACTAAATGCAGAGTATTAGGTACAGTTGGAATTGGATGGCTCAGATCCTGCTGTAATCACTTTTCTTAAATTAGGTTTGTTAATTTAAAGGCATTATAATCTATTCAAAGAGAATTGCGAAACATTTTGTAGTTTTTCTGTGAAACTATGACAGAAATAGGAGAAGATTTGAACTGATTTAGATAGGTAGTAAACCAACAGGCTTTTTATTGCAGGACACATACATCTGTAGTACGTATTAAAAGGTACTCTCTACCACTACCATTATAGATCTTATTTTACACATCCTGTATACTGTTTTATCCAAAATCTCCATAAAGCAAGTCAAAGTTTGGAAATGTCCAATCTAAGTCACAATCTAAAATAAAATATCAACCAGAACATTTTCAGAACCAGAAACTCTTATCCTTTTCCAGAAAAATGCATGGAAAGAAAAACATTTTCATCTCTGATTTTTTTCTCCTCACTCAATCAGCAGCAATCATGGAAACAAGCTGGCAATCTTTTATTTCTTCTTATACCAGAACTGAAATCAAGTCAATGTTTCTAAAGGCTCAGGTTGTAACTGGAGTTGTGCACAAAACTCCCCAAATCAAAACAAAAAACTATAAAAGTTCAAATTTGCCAAGTACACAATAAGTACTTTTCTGAGATATTAAGCTTAAGTTTAAAACTAAACCTTGCTTTTATCATCTGAAACTCTGAAATCATCAAGTACAATATAGTATACTGGTATACTGCCAATCAACAGCCAGAGGAAAGGCATTTGAGGAAAATCTCACTATGGAAGAAAATTATGTAAATGAAGATAGAAACTGCATTCTCTTTGTGGTCTTGCTCATAAACCACTCAAGGAAACTAAGAGCAGGTTCAAGCCATGAGCTGGTTACCACCTTGAATGTGGCACTGGGATGTCAATGATATAGCCTGCACTGATGCCACTTAGCATTATTATTTTCACTACCAAATAAATCAAATACTTGATTATTCATGGACATTAAAGCATTTATGGCCCAATACCAAGATTAAATGTCAAGAATTCCAGCCAAATCTTTGCTACTCTGTTACATTCTGACAACTTCACAAAATTCTGTCATTATTTACTTGTATTGAAAAATAGAAGTGTCTGGACTAACACTCTCAGTCATATGTCTGATATTTGTGTGGTCATGTGTGGAGACAGGAGTTGGACTCAATGATCCTTACAAGTCTCTTGCAACTCGGGATATTCTATGATTCTATGATATCTGAATTGAGTGTTACAAGATGAAAGGATTCTGCCTTGCAAAAGACTGAAGACAAGAGATTGCATGTCTTTTTTGATACGTTTGTTATTCATATGAGATTTCTAACAGGCTATGTATGATATTTTTGACACTAGCCAGTTGTGAATTAAGTCTCGTTGACATACTTACAACTAATCTGAAATATTGCAAAACACCACCCTCTACAAAACATTTTTTTTTTAATTACCTGAAGATACGAAGACATTCCTATGCTCCAGGGCATACAAAATATTCTGGATGAAGGTTTGACTGTGGTATCACTTCAAATTCTTTGCTCATTTTGAATTTCATTATGAATATAAAAATTCTGAGAAGTTCTTATGAAGAAACGGGCTTGTAAAAAAGTCTGCTTTGGGAATGTGTGCTGTACTCATACTTGTGGGGACAGGAAAATATACGGGAGAAGAGCACAGAGCAAGAAAGGAAACTCAGTGGAGGGACAGAAAGGGAAGGAGAATGGGAGGAATGGAAAGCAAGGCTGAGATAAAAGGAGAGCAAAAGCTATTGACAAGAGCAAAGAAGTTCAGAGCAGTGAATTAAGGTGTTAGGAGAATGGAAAAGGTCCTCACAGCTGCTGCTGTAGTTTGACAAGTGAAGGCTCCCGCTCTGCCAGAAAGCAGGAGCTGCTGGGCCTCATTTCACACCTTTGCCCTTGGTACCTCCTCATGGAGCCTAACAGCTCCACATTTCCACAGTCTGCACATCCCAGGCCCTTCTCCAGCTTCTGCTGCCTGCTGGTGCCAAGGTGACAGCAGCCATATTTCCCTGCCCTCAGAACACGTCACTGGCACTGGGGCATGCATTCTTCACTGTGGCCTAACCCATACCCCTAGGTCTCCATTCACCTCTGAGAGGGACATATTGTTTCACATAACACTCTACAGAATTCCAATCATTCCCATTTGCAAAAATAATTTCTGTTTATTAGAAAAATGAGTCTACTCCCAAGCCCTTATCTCATTTGCAAGTCAACTTCTTTCTATCCTTTGCTGTTTACTGGATAACAGTCACTAGATTCTCTTTTTTAAAGAAGTTTAGAGCACTTTTCAGCACAGCATTTGTAATTACCATTAGCACTGATCAAATGATTTCTGTTCGACTTTTTTGACACTCAGGATTTTCATGGAAAAAATGTATTTTTTGCAAAAGTGAGAAACTGTACCATTTTCCCACATTTAAACCCAAATCCCCAATTTTAATAAATAAATAATTAAATAAATATTCTGCAAGAAGTCTTTTTCATTTTAAGAAATAAATTAAAAATTAGAAAATAATTATTTTGGAGCAGACAGGAAAATAATCTCTGAGTTATCTGAGATACGAAATTGCCCCGAACAGTCTATATGATTTTTATCTAAATTACGTGTACTGGCATCTTTTAGCTCATCATAACAGCAGACAGTTTGGAAAAAAAAAAAAAGTCTGAACTTCACAATGAACACACAGAACACCTGATACCTTAGAGAAATAACTGAAAATGAGTGGTAGCAGAATCAGTAGAAAATGTAGGCCAACAAACCTTCTGGGGATTTGTTTGAGTAAGCACATTTTAGCAAGGTTTAAATACAAGTAAACTCAAGTGCAATGTGATTCATTAACTTCAAATTTAACTGAACAGCTCTCAAATAATCATGTCAAGAAAATACTGAATGAGCTCTAAATGTTAGCATACATTCTGGCAGAAAAAAAAATGGAAAGAACCACTGTTGCAAATATATGCAAAGGAATAATTTTAGGACACAGAAAAACATTAAACAAACACAGTGAAACTGCATAAGCATGGCTGAAAGGAAACCCAATTAAAAAAGCAAAGCAATTATGTATCTTGTTTGTGTGTATGTTTTAAAAAAAAAAAAAAAAAAGAATGCAGACCAAAAAAATACACAACGCTGAGGCCTAACATGTTACTGGGATAAGCTCTGACAAAGCCTCAGAGAAAACCAGTTCGGTGTATGTCACAGAATTCCCCATTACATAAGTTTACTCATGTTATATGAATTCTTCAGTTTAAAATCTGAATTAATCTGAAGTAATCCTTATTTCATAAAATACATAAAAATTTATATATAAAATTTATAAAATTTTATATATAAAATTTTTCATAAGAATTTCATAACATACAAAAAGGCAAAGGAAATGTGCATCAAGTATATGTCAAAAAATGAACAAATAATATTAAAATAGAAGCCACAGTGCCTTACAGGTTTCTCTATTCTTCAGTTTGGTAGTAAAAACTACGAAATAGAAGGCATAGAAAAGCAATAAAATCTACTAGGTATTTGCCGCTACAGAGTATCTACCAAAAATTGAACTAACTTTGGTCATGAGCAGAGGGAAAAAAAAAACAGTAGTACACGCCAAAAAGAAATCAAACAAATTAAAAAGGAGATGGGAGGGCAGGTTAGGAGAAAGGGAATGAAGCTGGCAGTTGTGGGGATTTTATACTTTGCTTCAACTAAGCAACATCCTCAGAGTACTCAGTAATGTGGTATATTGAAGGCTTATAACTACACTGTTCAAGTGTTTTTTAAACAGAATACACTAATTTTAGACCAGTAAATTGAAATTCAAATGCTTAAACGCATTTCTTGATCTTCAAAAGAGGACATCACATAGTACTTCCCACTGACAACTGCAGGAGCTGTGTGTATGGTGCTGAGCACTCAGGTTGGAAAGGGTGTCAGACTTACAGTTTCCAAAGTCATGGCTTCTCCTTTCCTCAGGAAAAAGGATTTTAAATAGGTGTTCTCATTAAAACTTAAATTAGCAGCTGCAGCAAAATAAAAATGTTTTTCAGTCAAAGAGCCATTTCAATCTTCCAGTTATTTAACCACTAAAAAAAGATTGTGCCATGCCCCAGCGGCGGACAAAGTGCTGCCTATGGAGTTCTACAGCACAGCTCAAAGCTGCTATAATAATGTTTGGAACTTAGATACCACTTTTCATCTTCAAAGCAGTTTACAAACATTAACTAATTAATCCGCACAACATCCCTGAGGCCCACTTGGATCAAAAATGGGGCACTGCATGCTGGGACCTGAATCCTCCGTGGGCCCTAGCACCAAATTAAAGATGAGCAATCTGCTATTTTTTTTTTTTTTTTTTTTAAATAGACTCCTGATACATTGCCAATGCAGCCCTCTGTTGGGCAACATTTGGATGCCCCCAGCTTTAATCTCTATTAAAGTATCATGCCCCAGTCTGCCTTTGTTAATTTTGGATGTCTTGGAATCTATTAAACATGGCACGGTTTCTTGAGCTTTTAACAAAGCTTTAGCTTTGAAAATGCATCTTCTTTTGTCTTCATTCTAGCTGGCTTCCATGCAAAGATCTTTTAGATGAGACAGATACTGCGCTTTCCGTTGTTGTTGACGCATTAGCCTTAACTATTAACACATTCAGCAGGATTTTCTAATATTTAACATCGCTTTTGCAGCAGCACTGTTGCTTTTTAAAAAGTCTGGGAGCCAGCTCCTCCTCCAATATAAACTGGACTGCCAGTTTACAACAGCACAGGAACTGGCCCAAGAAGTTTAGTAGGGAGTTGGCTGCCATCATGACATTGTGTCAGACTGAGTCAGGAGACTGGCTGCATCCACCTCCAAATAGGAACATTAGCATTTAAAATAGATAGAATGACACTGTAAAGCAGCAATACAAAAATAAGCATCTGCAAAAGGATCTTGGAGGATGACATCAACAGACAAAAGAACGTCTGCTCCCAGTGTGAAACTAACACCAAAACAGCAGTGGAATGCTCTTAAACTCATTATTGCAGTGCTGGACTTGGGAATGGAAAATACTACAAAAAGGTAGTACATTGAAGCACTGTTAGGAAGCATGAAAGGATTCACAGTCTATCTTGGAAAGTAAAGCCATTTGTGTTCCCCTAATGAATGAAGATGCTAGCTTTCTGGTAAAAAGCCTAAAATAAAATAGTACCTAACAGACCCTGGGTGGAAAATAGTTGACCAAACCTCAAATATGCTAGAACTTCAACATCTATACACAAATCCAAATCTCCCTCTTCACTGCGCAGGTTTGAATGGATAATTAAAGCCACAGGCTGAGCTGCAGTTTTTCCAAAACGAAGTGGATACTGGATTGGACCCTGGCTATAAAGATATATATCTAGGCACATTCCTATTTTCATTTCCAGCTTCCTCAGTTTCGGGGATCAGTGACATTTAATTAAGGAACTAGGAAGGCTGTGTGCTTGGTTCCTATTAGTAATCACTTTAAACTTCACTGTACCTGTAGTGTCGGGAAATCTCTTCTTCCACCTGGGTGGTAAAGTCACATTTGGTACATGAGTGTTCTTTGTTCTCTTTGAGAGTCAGCGGCCCATCTGCGCCTTGCAGGGTATTTGTTTCAGGTTTGACATCAGACACTTGGGCTTCATGTGCATTCTCATAGTGAAGCAGGAGAACATCTACGTCAGGAGTGGAGAATGAGCACTGATGGCACTGGTGTTTGACTCTAGAGCTTCCTGTCACCCCTGGAGACAGGTGCAAAAGCAAGAGAGCACAGTGGGAACAATTACTTTTTCTGCAAGCAAATGGATAAGTAATTTCTCCAAGGTGCTTTTCTGGGCTGCAGAGGCCGCGGGGACAGAACTGACAGTGCTTAATGGTACACTTATGAATGTTGTGTAGCTGCTGATAGTGACGAAGAAGTGGGCCCACCACTATTACATCTGGGCCATGGCTCTTTGAGTACCTAAAGTCACAGAACTGACAGTTGTAGCTTGTCACCATGCTGTCCTCTGCTCCTTTGCTAGTCACGTCTTTCTTTTTTGCCACACTCGCACCCTTTTCTGTCTTTGTCACTAACTCCCCATCTGCATTTTTGGCTAGATCATTCTGGTTAATGACAGATCCCCTAGAAAGCTTATCATTCATATCTGGGTGATGGCTTCCTGACTGGTTTCCCCCATGCTGTTTGCTGTAATGTTCTAATAGTTTCAATGAGCTGGACGACTCACAGCTGAAACTGCAAAATTTACACCAGTAGTAACTGGTTGTATCGGTACCATTTTGTCTAGCAGAATCTATTGGCTTGATGGGCACCGAATATCCAACTGGTGTATCATCTCCTGCTTTTACAGTGATTCTGTCTTGCCACTTCCCCAAGTCTCCAGAATCACATGGTCGAAGAGTAGGACTGGATTTATTGGAGTTTTTCTCTGAAGTTTTACCAGAATCAGAGGAGGGAAGGGCTGCTTTCATTTTGTTTGGGTGAGTCTGTAGGAAGTGTTGCTCTAGTTCAGTGGACGAGTTGCCCATGTAGGTGAAATTGCAGAATTTGCAGCGGAAGTACTTGGTGTTGCCTTGGCAATCTGGAGTTTTCCGCCCAATTCCAATAAAGGTTCCACCTAAAGTAACCTGTGAATGAAGAATAAGGTCATGTTAACACTGCTGTAGATACACTTACACAGCAATGAAGGAAAAAAAAAAAAAAAAAAAGAGCAATAAATTCATAAGCCTATAAATTAAACAAGGACACCATCATTTGCATTTGTGTGCTTGCACTAACATGTCATACTCTTGTGTATTTAGCATCTGCTGATGAAGATTATGTTTTGCACAGCTGAATTCCACATGAATACTAAGCACTTGGAGAAACTGGGGCACAAATCTGCAACATGATCTGAATTCAGATTTCTACAAGAGAAGGAGACTTCCTTCACTAATTCACTAAGTCATATAATTGACAGAAGATGCAACAGACAGCTCCCAAATCTCTGTACTCTTTACAGGAGGCTTAGCTGAGAGTTTCTATAGGTGTGGAACAAATGTGTGAGCTCTCAGTCTTTTTCTTTCAATACTCTTACATGTTTTTATGACATTCATGCTTAAATGCCATGAGAACTGCATCCTAAACATGAGCAAACAAAAACTGAATTTAATACAGTGAAGTCATTCTGTTTGGGTCAGAGCATGACCAACCCTTCTAAAAAACATTTCTGTAAGAGTATCCAGTATCTGCCAGCATGCCTTTTAACAAAGCTATAGCGACTGATGTCTGAAATGAAAGGTGGTTTTCTCAAAGATTACTCAGTGCAGACATTCTCCAAGGAAATCTTCTCATACACAGAGCCCAATTTAGTTAAACAAGGATGGAAAAAATACACTAGAAAAATGGCATGTGGCAAAGAAAAAACTTACCACACCCAAATCTATGACATCACTAATTAAAAAATAAGATAGGTCTACTTAACTACTCTCATGATCTCTGAGCAAAATGGTCTGCAGGAAGGAAGCAAGGCTTGAGAGTTTACACTGCTGTGCCGCATGTTCTCAGAGCAGGCAGGCCTGCCCTTCCCAGGAGTGCACCACATCTGCCCTGTGACATAAGGGGAGATTTGCTGCTCCCATACAACTGGTTTAGAGGCCAAAAAACAATCTCCTGGCTAGTGTCACCACTGCTCTACTTATTTTCCTGAACAGCCAACTACGTACAGCATCCAGAAAATAATTTTTCTTCACACCCAAAATCCACAGCCAACTACTCTTTTGCCACCAGCCAGACTACACCGCTCCATCAAGAACACAGCTGGAAGATTCCATGTACCATAATCTCAACTTTTCTACTCAAGAGATGCCTTAAAGGCAAAATAAAATGTCTATAAAATTTCCACAAAGAGTTAGATTTTCATCCTCCCAGCCACTAAGTGTATTACTACATTTCTACAGGATTCAGTTCTGATGCATTAGGCGAATGGTGCAGTTATTTTTCTTCTCGTCCTCAACAGCTGTGCCACAAGGAAAGCATGTGATCACCGCTCATTCAGTATCACACCATACGGAAAGACTCAGACATACAGAGCATGAAATGTAAACATTTTTAAATGCATGTAGTATAAATGCCTTTTAGCCATTTAGCTCAGAAAATAAGACGCTATTCTTTGTATCCCATCAGAACTGAACACCAGAATAGTGAGTCAGTGAGCTGCTAAACTGTGGTATAATAAGCTGCTATACAGCCTCTGATTCACTTTTTTTTTTTTTATAAAGACAGCACAATTCCCATATGTTGGTTAAAGCTTTTTCTTAAATAAACTGAAAATCTGCTTTCTGTTTGTTTAGGAAACATATCTTAATAGGCAATGGAGAGCTGGAGAGCCCAATAGCTAGAATGTGACTGCAATAATATTTTTACTTAAACTAGGACTCCAACTTCTGATAACAAGTCATGAATTCGATTTTGAAAATGTTCGGTGGAACATTTGCACTGCAGAAGATATATTGTTTTATTCATTTTATGCCTAAGGAGAACCAGAGACAAAACCACACTGAGCCTGAACCACTGACAACGGTGGAATTTGGGCTTGCTCCATACTCCTCTGGCACGTGAGGTCTGTATCCACCGCACTGTTTCAATGTTCAAAGTCTCAATGTTGTTGAAAGACAACTTAAAGAATTCGTGGCAAACAGAAAACAACAGCAGTTCTCTGTGACTGTTTTAGTTGCAAGGTGATCTGGTTTTGCTCATTTAATTAGTTATACATATGTTTGTTTGATGCACACATAGAAAACTGGCTAAAATGCTTCACCTTAAGTGGTTCTAATGAGTAAATACATTCATTACTCTTAGCTGCCCATTTACAGAGCTTACAGATAACAAATGCATTTTACAGTCAGTAGACATTAGCTGGAAATCGTGAGTGACAATAATCCCTGCTGCTGCTCATTGCTAATTACTTTTATTTATGAATGCTAGAAAAATAATTCTCAGTGCAGCATTTTCTACAATGGACTGTAAATCATGGCATTCTTGTAGCTTCTGGTAATTCTGATTAGTAGCCGACATAGGAGATTTGTGTCCTTTGCTAATACATCCTTCTCTTCACCAAAAGAGGATAAAACTGAACAAAGTACTCACATACTATTCCGGTTTAGCCACTGCAATGGCAGAGGGGAACAACACATTTTTCACAGCAGTAGAATGTAACTGATTACCAGCTATTGGGCTGGCATTTCTGTGACTACTCTGTCACAATTCAAAATAACGTGTCCTAGGAGAAGAGCACGTACGAGAAAGGCAACACAGGGTCATTAATACATTAAACTGAAAATACATTTTTCATGAATAACAAAACCTACTTAACGCTTTCCTGGGGGTCATCAGGTAAAAGGATGAAAAGAAACTGGCTCCCACATAACAAGTTGGAAGAAGCCCTTGATAGTGATGGTATGAACTGGAGCTGTTTCAGCTTTTAGCCAGCCAAATCTGGATGAAGCCTACACTTTTGCCAAACTGTGGATTCATGCATTCTGCTCAAGTCTTGGCTTTCAGACATTTCATTTACTTGAGTACAGGCACCAAACTCCTCCACTGGGTATGGAGCTATTCTTAATCTCCTGCTTCCTCTGGTCTTACCCAGAAAGAGGAAAAATGAAAGAGAGAAAAAGACAAAGGGGGAAATGAAACATGTATGTTTACTTTATAAATCACATTTCAAATATATACAAATATTCACATTTATATGTGATATCAGAAGTGATTACACCTAGTATTTACTCTCATATTTTATTCTGATTCCAGTAAAACCTAGCCGTCTGCTTTGCCCTCACAATTCTATTTTTTTGACTGGACATTTCTCCCCAAAATAAAGCAGAAGAAACCAAACAAAAGCAATACCAAAACTCTGCATTCCCAAAGTGCCAGATCACATAGTTTTAAGAGACACAAACGCAGGTAGAACTTGCACTGGAAATGTAAGACCACCTCCAAGTCAACACTTTCTTCAGTAAACACAGAAAAGTCATAATTTAGATTTTAGAGGAAATCTAATACACAACGTGTCTATAAGGGCAGGGAAGGCCTGGTTAGTTCTTTCCTTCACTGTCACTTTCTTGTGAGATCTTGAGATTATCATTTACCCTGTAGCACCCCAATTATGGGAATACAGTAGGCATTATTATGTCACACAGATAAAAGGGGCTATTTAAGATAGGTTTTCCATTATTACACTTGAGATGGCTGCACTGATATTCTTCCAAAATTGTTCTTCAAGGTCATGTCCCAGTAGGGAATTAAACTGAAATATATTTCACAAAAGCACTCCCCGGAACTCAAAACTCCTAACTGTTCAATTCATCTATTAATGTGGAAAACTATAAAATTCCAAAAGTTTGAGATTAGATTTACTGCAAGGATTGAAGCTTGTGTGTTCATACAATTAAGCTATCTCCTCACGCACCACGCATATTTCTAAAAAAAGCCAGAAAGAAAAGATAACACAATAATTGACAATATTTCAAAACATATTTTCTACAACATGTTGGCAAGTACTTCAACAACAGTATAATTGCACTATATGTTTCCAACAGATATGTCTGTATTACCTTAATTATACAGACCAAAAACAATGATTTCATGGAAGTGATGGCTTTGGTCACAGGAAAGTATTTTCACTTTTGTCTTTTTTAAAAATGTTGCTTCATATTTGATCTGACCTTGGTCCAAACGCTACCCTGTATTTCCTCCCACCTCCTTTTTGAAGTTCAGTCCTGAATTTTACTATGTCAAGAGAGTTTAAAAATACTTTTCTGTTTACGGGAAATAAAATAAAAAATACCAAGACAGCACTGGTCAGCTCCTGTAAACATGCTTCACGAAGAAAATATCACCAGGAGAAACTAGGAAAGTAACGGCTTATATCCCCACAGGAGATTCAACCATAAGTCTTACTTGCACAGGAAAAGCTGTCTCTGACCCCTGGTATCTGCTGCAAATGATTAAAAACTAGAGCAACCGTCTGCACTGGAACAGCAAATGATAACAAATCATCTTTTTTGATTACCTGGCTTACCTCTTCGGTTAATGAGGAGGTGAAAGGCTCAAGATCCCTTACCAATCTCCTGAGCCATCCAGTCTGCCTTTGCCAATTACTCTTAATCTTCTAATCCCAAAATATTTTCTAATGTTCTTGTTTATGCATTTGCTTTGTGCAATACAGCATCCAGAACATTTTAACCATCCCACATTTATGAAGTTCTTCATGTTATGCAGGCCAGAACAGATTCCTGGCTTTCATGCAAGTTTGTGTAACACCACCCAGCTCTCTAACCTCCAACATGGAGAACTCGCTTACTCTCACTCTCTCTCTTTGCATGTAAAACTAGGATAATCTTCAGAGCACATCCACTCAAAAACTATTTACCATACTGTGATTAATTTATCTTTAGATAGAACTATGTTGCATAAGTGAAGCAAAGACGCAGGGCAAACTTCTAGCTTTCTGAGCTATTCCTATTTACCAAAACAAGAAAGCATAGTATTGGGTCACATTCAAGGAAGGTGATTGTTACCCTATATTCTGCCCTGATGAGGCTCCAACTGGAATACTGTGTCCAGGTGGGGAGACCAAGCACCAGAAGGATGAGGAGCTGTTGAAGCAGGCCCAGAAGATGACCAGAGAACTCGAGTATCCATCTTATAAAGAAAAGCTGAGGAAATTGGGCTTGTTCAGCCTGGAGAAAAGAACATTCTGAGGAAACCTCACCACAGCCTTCCAGAATCCAAGGGAACACGTATACAGGAGAAGACAAAATTTTTATACGGTCTGACAGCAACAGGAGAAAAAGGAATGGGTTTAAAGTAAGAGGGGAAATTTAGGTTAGACGTTTGGAAGAAATTTTTTACCCAGAGGACGGTGAGGTGCTGGTACAGCTGCCCAGAGGAGCTGTGGATGCCCCATCCCTGAAGGTGTTCAAGGCCAGGCTGGATGGGGCCCTGGACAGCCTGAGCTGGTGGGTGGCAGCCCTGCACACGGCAGGGAGGTTGGAACTTGATGATATTTAAAGTCCTTTCCAACCCAAGTCATTATATGATTCATTTAAGATCAGTATTTTCTTCTCAATATCTATTCTGATGCCATTAAAATCAGTATAATCAGTAAAAGTAGAATTTTAAGTTGCATATCAGGATATTTTTGCAACAAATATTGTATAAGAACAGTAATAGAATTCAAATTAAGGTCAGAAGACCAGATGTATAAAAACAATAAAGAAACACTAAAATCAAGACTTAAATTTACTAACCAGTGCTAGCAGACTAACTAGCAAATAAAAGAAACCACCACTATTTTTATTCTCTCTCTGAATAGATAAAAGTACCAGAAAGTTCCCTGGCTACTGTAAATTCACGCAGCCTCTCAAACTTGGAAGCTAACAGACTGATTTACACCAGAAGAAAACCTAGATACTTCCCTTTTTTTTCCCCACAATTTTAATTTTCAGCTCTCATTTCTGTGAGTGACTTTAGCAGCCTGTATATCTAAATATCTCTATGACTATTGCTAGTCTCACCAACTTTCTTCATTAACCAATTTTCAGCACTACCAGATACCCCTGGCATAAAAATTAATATTAATACACACACAACTTTGCTTTGAAGGCTGTGATTACTGTGATTATACACTGTATCAGCTGTTCCAAGGAAATTGCCCATCTGAATGCTCATTTGAAGGCAGACTACTTCCAACTGAAAGAAGTACATCTCTGTCATAGAGCTAGTGACATTTGCTTTACCACCACCTACTTCTCTACCTGCCACAATTTCTTGAACCACATGTGTGTGTGTGGTTTAAGAAAGTTCGCTGACTCTTGGGTTTAGGAGGTATGAGTCAAGGTGCAAGGCAGCCTCCAAGCCTATCATGACCCAGAAGGGAGACTCAAACAGGTATGCACTTTTGCAGGTACAACACTCACATCTTCTCCATAGAGAGTTCTCAGTGCTATGGCCTATTCTAGCACTGCCTGCAAGATTATTCCAAGAAATTAGGACATGTGATACACAACAACAGTTGGTCAGTTTGTTTGCATTTAACTCAGCTTCATGGACAATTCAGCTAAAGTTGATAAGACCAACAACGTAAAACTTGAATCCATTTCCTTATGCATGTGAGGAAAAAGAATTTCCCAGAAATGTCTTCATTTACTCACATCAAACAGTTAGGTATCCGTGGCATCTTAGAGAAAGTCCATTTGAAGACAAAATTGAACGAGAAGGATTACTTTGTTACTAATAAGGGAACTTCATACCCTCTGTCTGGATTTTCACCACACCTCTAACACCCCGTTTGTCAAACCCACTATAAAAGCAGAGAAAACCTTAAACATGAGAAGTGGTGTTGATTACACCTGTACCTCTAGCTTTTTTAGTCTTACCTTCACAGCTTCACATTTAATCAAACTGCTAACGTAAGAGCAGAGCATAAAAAGCAGAAACTATTACTAATAAAACCACTTGTTCTCATTCATCTGAATCCTAGTTAGGCCAGACTTTAATTCTAAGCTGCTTTACCAATCACACGCTTATTTCTAATGTAAGAACAGAAAAGGTGCTGGACTCGATATATTAAACTCCAGAACAGTAAAAATCACATATGTATAAGTTTGTGTATGCACATGAAGTTCACCACCTATTTATAAAGAAGACAACTTTATATTCCATGCACTGGCACTTCTGCCACTTTGTAGGATGCTGAGCAGCCTGATAGGTGAGCATCCAGATGTTCTCACAGTAGCTATGAAAATCCTAGAAAAATTGTTAGCACAGTTATATAGGACACGGGATCAGGCTGAGTAGTATGAGACAACTTTTATACTAACAGATATCTAGAATCTGAAAAGAAAAAATTTGCCACCAATCTCTTATTAGTCAGTGAGATAGCAATTAGCCAGTGTAATAATATAATGCACTATTTTTTCCCCCCTCAGGGCTCACAATGAGGAAATTTTTGGATAATTTTTAGTAATTCACAGTTTTTCTGAAATTTCTCATCTTATTGTGGGAATACAAGAAAAACTATTCAGAGCAGAAGCTGTGGAGGAAGATAAACAGCATCTTATAAGGCACAAGCATGCCTGTATCTTAAAACATGAAACAATCAAAGTCAGAGGGCTGGGTATTAAAAAAAACACTTCTTAGTACTCTCAGACTGAGCGTCAGAGGAGGGAAATGTGACAACAGGCTTGAGAAGCAGGGCCACTCTGAGCAGGAAGCTCTCAGAGGCAGTGCACAATGAGAAGCTGCCTGGAGTCATACATAAGAAATGCTGAGCACTGCAGTATGCCTTTACTCACGGCTTCAGGAATACACTTCCCCCTTGGGATAAACCATCTGAAACCCTCACCTGAATGCAGACGTTTCTGCCCTTTCTCTGAGGGACACTGTTTTCTTTTAAAACATATCGGGAAATGGGGTCATGGTCCCTTTTATACAATAGCCTAATGGCTTGAACACTTGTTCAGGAAACAGGAAAAGTAGGCTCCTTTCCTTGCTCTGTCAGAGGGCATTCAAGCCCACTTCTTCCTCAGTGGACAATGTCCTCCCCTTTGCTTTAAGCCATGTGAAAGACAGCACCCTCTAGTCTTTCTGTTGGAAGCTGCCTCACTCACTACTCATTACAAAATCTAGGGATGGAAAAAAAGACTCCTGCCTACTGGCTAGCAACTTGCCTGTCTCCAGACCATTCCATGCTTGACATTAGAGAGCCATAAAGATCAAACACAGATGACTTAATCACACAACAGCAAAGTGATGCTTTTCAGCATGATAGCTGTTAACTTAGTCATCTGAATTATACTTTGAGTCTTTAGATCTGGCCTGAAGTTCACTGCTTTAGGCACATACACAAAGCCATCTGTGGGCTGAAATATTCAGCAAGATCTAGCTGCCTACAGAGACTGATCAAATAACTAAATGTGAAGAAGAGTTAGCAAGAGCCACTGAACTGTCTGCAAATATGAGGGATGCTCTGAAAGTAACTCCTCCTATGCCATTATGCTGACCAATGACATAAGAGGTGGATGGTGTTGGTATGAAAGTAGAGGCTGAACCTTCCCACCAATATTCATTTTGTTGCCATGTAACATGACAGCAGGGATGCAGGCTGACAAAATGAAATCTGACATAGAAGTGCGTATGAAGCAAAGATAACCAAATTCTTCTATGCAGAAAGAATGGCATCCACTGACTTTGATAAATGCTTGCTGAACATTTATGGAGACTAAATAGAGAATGTAAGCACTATAAGGCAGTAGGTGGTGTGTTTCACTATTGGTGACAGTAACATGAAAGACAAGCCATGCTCTGGATGGCCATGCACAGCTGTTACACCATAAAATGAAGAGCAACTCAATCAGCTCGTGTGAACAAATGAACTGATTACAATCAGGGAACTGTGTAGGGAGCTGAACGTTGGCTTCAATGTGTTGCAAATGATGGTGGCAATGTTGGACTATCATTTGTGCCAGCTGGATCTTACCAATGCTCACAAGCACAAAAAGCTATGCAAGTTGGTTGGGACCTACTGAACTAAAACAAAGCTGAAGGTGATAATTTCCTGGATCACATGATCATCAGTGACAAAATGTGATGCCACCACTACAACCCAGAGTTAAAAAGGCAGCCCATGGATTTGCAACACTTGAATTTCCAATTAAAAAAAAAGTTCAAGGCACAGCCCTCAGCAGGTAGAGTGATGTGCACTGTCTTGGGATAGTTAATGGGGTGATCCTTCTGGATACCCTGGAATCCATCAATTCTGACTGTTACATCATGATGCTAGCGAAGTGAAAGGTTCAAACCTCCAGAGTCAGGCCAGAGAACAACACGTTTCTCTTGCAGCATAATAATACTCAGCCCCATCCTAGTTTGAAGACAGTGGCACACACTGGCAATCCCGGCTGGACCACCCTACCACACCAATGTACAGTCTGGATTAGGCACTTCGTGACTTTCATCTCTTTGGGCCAATGAAATATGGACAGCGTGGCCAATCTTTTCCTAGCAATTACTCTGTCAGAGTAACTGTGAAACAGTGGTCACCTTCACTGGTGCAGGTATTTATGAGCATGGCATGCATGCTCTTGTTCACTGCTAGAGAAAATGCATAGCTAATGGTACCAACTATGTTGAAAAACAGTGTCTGTAACTGAGAAACTGCTCTATCAGGTAATGAGAGTGTGTACTTCGTATCTGTTTCCACTTCCCTAGTTTCCATGGAAATAAATAGGAAGCATTACTTTCAGAATATTCTACGTATTATTCTGATAACAGCAGTAAAGCTTTGAGAACACATCTTCCTGGGAATTCAGAGATGTGCTAGCAAATGTTTTCTAAAATCTATACAGGAAAGTAAGTCAATCTTCCAGAAAACAGCTCAGTGAATTTATGCAGTCCTATTCAATTTACTACAATTTAATGAAATAAAAGCCTGTAAGGAAGAAAACGGGTGCAATATATACAAGAAAATTTCAAACCTAAATCACATCTTCAGAGAAGACAGTGGAATTTTGCTTGATTAAATATTCAAATCAAATACAAGTCTTCACAATAGTAAGGCCAGAAATCTTGGATTATTTACATGGTTCCCAACTAAATCCTCTTTATGTATTACAAAACACAATCCCGTATTTTTGTAGCTGGATGTGATGTGAAGCCAAATGTGTATCTGCACTGTTTCGCTGACTACAGTACAAAAAACCCTATAAAACCTGTATTCAGTGCCTTACGGGGAGGTTGTTCTATTTTTCTTTAAAAAATAAAAAATAAAATTTCTACAATAGATTTTACTTCTGTGCTCTAAAACCAAAAGTATTTTTAGCAAAGCAGACAGATCCCTCACATCCCTGCCTACAGACATTACATGATGGTTTGTTCTGCATTCAGATATTTTTTCTTCGCTTTTGTTCTGAATGCAAACTAGGATGCACAAGAGCACACCTCACTACTGCAAATCTTCATATATGGTGGTCTCCAGCTGATCGCTGTGAGCCAGATCAAAGTTACTCATCTTCATCCCCTGGCTTCTGCACCCAGCTCCCTGAGACCATAAATCTATCGATACCTTCTACCCCAGCTACAACAGAACAGTTTGTTAAGTGCAAAAGGATCAACAAATCAGACCTTAAGTTCAGTCCACTACTATTTCAAGTTAACTACAAAGAGATTATTTCCCTTTAGCCTCATACCTATACAAATTTAGATGAACTGATTATTTGGGTTCAATTGCTTCGCTTGGTGCAGGAGTTTGAAACGGTTTTAACTGCAGCTCCAAGCAGTGCAATCCTTCACTGCTGCAGGAGATGCCAGACATTCAGATGCCTGAGAAAAAAACCCTCCAAAATGGACATAGTAGCAACATAAACATGTGTGGGTGCAAAAGGGATTTTCAAACGTTCTTTTACTGTGTTTATGAATCTCACAAAGCTGCTCTGTATCGAGAGTGGGGGAGGATAAAGCATAAAAATATTAATCAGTTACTTATCTTCTGACATGTTCTGGATCAACATCTGGTGCATGTGCAAGTGATGAAGTATGGCATTTGGCACAAAAGCTTATTTAATCTTCTCTTCCCAAATTGGGCAGGGAAAATTAGCACTCTTAAAAATTAAGTTTCCAGATCCAATTTTTTTCTTTAAAATAAATTGCCAACATTGTATAGGCTGTCTGCTCTATTTTGGAAAATGTTTTTTGTCTGAGAAAGGACTGATCTTAAGTAGATTATCTATGGGCTGTTTCCTACCGCTTTTTGTCTTCCTTGCAGTATCTAACTGCCAGGGTTTAGTAGACAAGTATAGTCTAGGTTCAGCTGTTTTATTTCTACTTCTATCAGCTCAAACTGAGATAGCTCTCACATCTGTTTTATTTCTGAAAGCACTGCATAGGAAAAGTGTCCAGCTCATTCTAATCAAGCATAAACTTTCCTATAAATAACTAAGGACCTAACGAAACAATTGTTTGGAGGAAATGAAAGTGTGTTTAGAAACTCAAATTCCTCTACACTGTATGCCTGAGCTGTTCCAGTTAGAATGTCTTCCTGACAGCATGGATCAGTTGCTTTAAGATGCTGTCCCCAGAGTCAGCAAACTGAAACTATAGCAGGAAATCCAGGTATTAACATCATACTACTTGCTAATTATAAAACATCATTTCACATTCTGACATTATTCACTTCTAACCTTCTTCAACTAAATCACGTATTTGCTTTCTCATCAGTTTGACAGTAGAGAGTGTCTGACACAAGACAGAGAGGTGATCTTTTAATAAGACACCAGTTCAAAGATTGCAGCTTTCAGGCATAATAACAACCTTAGTTTGATTTGCTGCTCCACAAAGAAGTCGTAGTTTCTGAAAAAAGAGCAGAAGTTTAAATCATTTTAAAAGCTTCAAGTTCCTGACTTGTGTTCCTGTTTTGGCTTCTTAGTTGAAGTTAGGTATTAACCATCTTAACCTGGTTTGCCAAATTTCTTTCTTATAGCTTGAGCCTCTGCAAGAGTTATTAAATGTCTTCCACCTTCTGTAATTTCTTTTAAACACAATTTAGTGTTTTGTCTGCTGAGTGCTATGAGGTCAGACATCACATCGTATGCTGTGGAATTAGATGGACATTTGAAATCATTTTGTATGCAAATCTTAGCACTGATTTTTTTTCTTAAAATCTGAACCTTGCTCCCAGAGTACTGAAGTACTCTACAACATCTCCCTGCATCTCTCAATCTCTCAACAGAATCGTGGGAGGATATATTTAAAAAAAAAAAAAAAAAAAAAAAAAAAAGGGCAGCACCAAAAACTTTTCTCCACTAATTACATATTAACTGATAAGGAACTAGTAGAAACTTCAAGAAAAAAAAATTCTGACTCCACTTCTTTATGGTAAAAATAAGATTTCTTTTTTACCGCACTATCTGAAATGCAGTATTTTCACTGCTCCAGTTACATGAGAAAATGACTGAGGCATGCTCTCTAAAGTGAAGGACATCGTGCACTGCTGTTACTCTTAAAAACGTTTTAAATACCCATTGTGTATCCTGTTTATCTGGCACAAAACAACTACAGCATCGCCAAGACTTGTCATTTTTTTTTTTAAATCTTAATAAAGAACCAATAAGCCAAATCTCGACTCCCAGCAGCTGATAATTTAGGATTATATTTTTAATTTCCAGCTGCTGTCTTTTGTCTATCTGGTTGTTGTTATTCATTATTATTCGCTGTTTTCTTTCAACGACAGTAAATCCTTCAGATATAATTACCAATCGAGCAATTTGCCTGCTGAGTATGATCTTTTACTATTGATTATCAGAATGACAAAATTTTACAATGAAATATCACTGATCAAAAAGAGAACTGCTCCTCCACTGCACAAGATGCTAAGCAGACTTGCAGCAATTCTGGCTAAAGCAGACCCGAATGGTTCATAAGGCTTAAGCAGGTTATATAAAATACTTTTACTGCACAGGTAGGAGAGGCTCTGCAAACAATTGTCTTTGCAGCTGAGAAGGCAGTTAGCAGAAGCGAGGAGATTAGAAAAATACAAACCTGCACATCATAAGTCCCATTTAATAAGACAGGCCTCTGGGAATTGATGTCCTGCAGCACCCCCGAAAGCACAGTGCGGTTGACTTTCTGGAAGTCTTTGGAGTGGCTGAATTGCACCATGTTGTGGAGAGCCAAAATTTTAGTGTCGAGCTCAGCATCCTGCCTGGTGCGGTTGTGCAGTCCTAGGTGGTACTTGCGGAAGTGTTTGATGAGATCTGTGGGGTCGTTCCCATAGTAACCATACCCACAGATGTTGCATTTGAAGTCCTGAAGCTCTGGAGACAGAGGCGCCGTATCTGGGTTATCGTTTACCAACAAATCTGCTTTAGATTTGTTCAGCCTTAAACCCCCATCTGAAGGCACTTGTGGGTTTTTTGAGGCCATGGGGACCGGGCTTGAGCCTTGGCCATCAGTTTGACCACTTTGCACTTGCGCTGTTTCATCTGAAGCTTTTGGCGACATCTGATGCTCCTCATTTGTCTGTGCTGCATCTCCTGACGGGGCACAGACCACATCTTGGGTGTCATCTGCATCTGATTTCTGAGGAGACTTCAAGGGCTCACAGATTCCCCCAACAGCTGGAGATGAGAAAGCCAGCATATTTCTGTCTGTCACCTCATCATGAGGGAAGGATGGAACATTTCCTCCCTTATTGTGGCTTTCATAATTGAAGCCAGCCTTTTCACTCAGCACTGAGCTTTTCAAGTCCTTTTTAATGCTGGAAGATGGCTCTTGGACATGCGTGCAAAGCTCCTCCTTGTTATTCAACTCTGCCGCATCAGGCTGGTCAGTGTTTTCTTGCATCTGCTCTGTGGAAAATTCTTTTTTCCTTCCAGACTCTTCGCTTTCAGTACCTGTAGACTCAAGGGTCTGTACCTCACCTTCACTAGCAACGTTTCTTAGAGGGGGGTTCTTTTTCCGGACCATATCTACCACAGAGAGACAAAAACAAACAACCAACAAAAAAAAAACTATAGAATTATTCAAGATACACAAGTCTGACACTTCTTAAAGCATTCTTAGCTATACAGATACATCAGATTTTCAGAGAAGTTTTGTCAAATAGGCTTTTAGTCTACATAGCAACTGGAATTTTGCATTAAAAAAAATGGTCACATGAGACTGAACTCAACTAAGAGAACTTTAAAGCCTATGAAAACACTTCCATCACTGTGAGTGAATTACATCTTTCATTACATTTTCTGACAATAACAGTCCAGCAGAATTAACATTAAATAAATATTTCCTTTAGAACATGTTTTAAAAACTAAGATAAAAAATAAGCCTTCATAGACTAATGTCCATATAATGTTCAAGCACAGTAACATAGCTTACCAAAAAAATACACCTAAAAGACATAGTCAGGAGCACTGAAGTTATAAAGGAAACAGATTTAGGAGAGTAAGCAACTTTGAGGTTTCAGAGAAAGTATTTTTCCTAAGCAGGTATCAGTTTCTCTATAGCAAAAGCTCGCCCTTGTTCTGCCCATAAACTTCAGACAGGATTATATGGATATTCAAGAGTCTGGCCCCACAGTCCATTATTCATGTAATTAGTTCTATTTGCCAAACAAAGAGAAACTAACTTTATTAGGAAGCCCGCTGTCAATAAAATTTTACAGGCTTGGACCCAGACACTTGACATAGCTGTGCTGCAGTGCAGGGATCTACCCAGAGAACACCTGGAACCCACATGGATCCCATCACACCAGCCCCTCTGCTCAGCCCCACTTTTCAGACAAGGCCACCGCTGCTGACTGTACAGGCACTCCTGCCGCATCCACTTCGCAGAGCTCAGAGAGGACAGCAATGAGGAGAAGAGAGAAGGAATCAGCCTGCCACCAGTGAATGAGCTGCTAGCTGGACATGGGATACTGTGGGACACAAATAACCAGAACACACCAGGTAGTAAGCCAAATTCCTGATGCGCTACAAATCTTCACCTTCCCCAGCCTACTTAGAAAAAGAAATTATCTAAAACTTCCCTTCACTCTCCACTGCATGGCTCTGGATTTGATATTCACCACCAGCAGCTTTGATCCATTTGTGTTCACATGCTAGCTATGGGCAGAAGACAGATGTGCTACAACTTTTTCTATGCTCTTATCTTTGCCAATGCTGCATACAATGATGGATGCCTCTCCTTGCCAAACTGCGTGTGGTCCAGTGGCAGCAGCCCGCAGAACCACACACAAGATGCAAGCTGCAGATTGAAGTCCCAGCCCCATTCCCATGACCGCCGTCACTGGGCACATGCAGAGGCAGTATATATACATGCATGTATGTATGTATGTAGGCATGCATGCATGTATTTATAGCTCCGCAAAGGGAGGACCACCTGGTGATTCTAGGAGCAGCACTGATGCACTCCAAATGGTGCTAAATCCAGACCTTTGAAAGCTGAGGATGACCTTCTCAAAACAGTACTTTGAGAAGTATGGCTGGGGACGGAGGTTAAAAATAAAAGAACAGGCGTCTGTACATCCTCTTATTTACATCTGCTCCACATGAAAGGCCACTGCATGTTACGTCGATAAAAACAGACAACTTCTTAAGGGAAGTGTTCAACTTGTCTCTTGGGCTGGCTGTGTTGTCTTTGTGGTTGAGCCGATCCACAGGCAGCATGGGCTGCAGTGAGACAGCTTTCACACGGAATGCCAGCTTCTATTACAGAAATCTTGACACTCTGTGTGGTCCTAATAGGCTTCTTAAATGCCCACTGTGATTCCTCATTGTAGGAAGCACACATGCTTCAGAAGCAAGTGTCTCCTCTTTAACATCAACCACACCTACCAGGATATGTGTGCACTGAATTTCACTATTTTTTTTCCCCAATAACTTTTGAACCATGAAGTCACTCAGAACTAAGAGAAAAGAAGGATTTCCTGCTGTGGTAAGAGAACTATTACACTACAGACTCAGCCTACTACAACAACATACACACGTATATAATTCTAGGTATAAAGAAGGTCCTTTTAGCACTGCTGCTTCTCTGCAGGAAACCGTGAATGCTCTTGGTTGACACACACTAAAAATACTGGTGGGCATCTCTGGTAGGTGTTCATCTAAGCCTGCATTTTTAGTCTTGGAACCTGGCTGCACAGCTCAAACTGCTTCTAAAATAACTACTGGTTAAATGCACTTCATGGCAGTTAGAGGATAGAAAGAGGAGCCTGGACTGTGAGCAGTGAAGAAAAATCAGAAATCAAGAAAGTAAACATTGTAGCTGTTACCTCAGTCAAAATTAAACAAGACTGAATGCAATGTTTTAAAATGTTTTTGTTATAGATATTTTTGGCAGATAAGGAAAGTTTAGAGATTTTGCTATCTTCATGGCAACTCAGAGGAGAGAGTCAGAGAGGACAGAAAAAAAATCCCTATAAAGCAGAGAAAAGAAAAACCTGGACCGTACACAGTCTATCTAGACAGTACACCAGACTTAGATACTTTAGCTGAAATTTTCCTGACATATCTGTATGCTTGTGCATTAATGGAGGAGGGAAAAAACACTGCCTTGGGGAGCTCTTTCTTGCACTATTCTACACTCAGGGAGTGAAAAAGAAGACAACAACGTTGATTTAAACATTAAAACTTTCTGAAGTTCAACAGAAAAGGATTTTCTCCCCTTTTTACTTTTCATTTCTGAAAAATCTTCTGACATTTATTTCCTTGATATCCACTCATGGGGACAGTAAAAAAAAGACAGTATTTTTTTGTCGCTGAAATTCTACCACTATCGTTTTTCAGAGACATATTATGTAAATAAAACTACATCTGTAGTACTCCTAAATTGAAGAAACCATCCCCTAGCAAGTAATAAGTTACATACAGAAAGAATATAGCCACTCCGAAATTATTATTTCTAAGACAAATAACAGATTGCACAATGTTTTATTGTGTGCCAAGAATGTTTTCAGTTAACAATTTCACTTGAAAAAATGGATCACATACTTGTAAAATCATACCCAGCATTGACTTCATAAGGCATGTGGCTTTAGAGTGCTTTTTACAATTATTAATTCTATTAGTCAACTAGCAGGCAGGCTAATGCAATTGTCTTAGAAGATGCACGGAAGACACAGAAGACATTTTGAGAGCTGATCTGTATATCTGCAAAACAAAACAAAAAAAAGGTTTTCCTTCCTAAGTTATGTATTCAAAATAAGCTTTTTATTTACAAACATTGTTATGCCTATTGTACATTTACATGCATCTATTAGTGGGCACCATGCAAATAGTGCCTGTTCTCTACTTCCCTTAAGCTTAAGAAATACCGTAGCTGTCTTCTCCTTAGACAGTCCCTCTCTCCCCCTCTCTCTCTCTCACACACACACACACACACACACACACACACACACACACACACACACACGAGTAAGCAAAGCAAAAAATGTAAAGATGTAAAGTCCACCAAAAAGTAAGTTTAAAACGAGCTGTAAGTAAGTTCTGAAAATCAGCTAGATAAATGCTGTAGAAAAGTGTCTTGAAAATTCACATATATCAGCAGGTATTTATTGTAAAGGGACTGGGTTAAAAGGAAGTGAAAATGGCATACAAATAACTAGTTCCAGTCCAGGTTCTTCTGTCAGCGATTGCAAGTTATCACCTGCTGGCTGCCTACAGCTCCAGTTGCAATGAATTTAGTGGTATTAGTTTAGTTGCCAATGGGTAACCAGCCACATCTCAAAAATGCCACCACAATAACAAACAAAATTCTTGGCCATTTAGTAGATGTCAACTGCTGAGCAGACACTAGGACAGAACTACCTTAACTACATGCAAATGGTCATGTTTCCAAAATGAAAGGAAAAAAAACAAAACAAACAAAAACCACTAAGCTCGATGAAAATGAAAAGGTGTCTTGAACTGTGGAAACTTTGTGTATGTCCCAGGCTGCAGAACTCATCCATGATCCAGGGGTTAGTATCTTATTTTCCTTACGCTTAAATTATCCTTTAAACCATGCAGGTTTGTTTTACCTGATATGATCACCCTCAACTATTTTCTAGTTGAACTAATACTAACAGCTACATACAGTTTCCCTCAAAACCAGGCAAGGCTATCTGCCCAATTTGCCCAATTCCTGTAACTAACAGAGATTTTTCTGTTTTGCAGACATGACAGTTGATACCTGGAAGCAGAAGATGGAATTCTCTACTGAAATCAGTTTCTAATTCACAATAATAAATTACCCTAGTGACTAGTGCACTTGTTTCAAACAAGAGCAAAAAAGCAAATTCTGATAAGCAACAGTTTCTTAAGTGTGGTGAAGACAAAAGCTAATTATCTGCTGATCATCAGCTCTCTCAATGGGTCACTGTTACTGAACGTGATGACTTGTCATCAAAGCCTATTGCAATAGTATGGCTGTTGCCTTCTGCTTGCTCTGCAGGTTTAGGTCAAGTCTTAGTCATATTCATTTTTTAACAGAATTTATGAAGAGGTCTGAATCTCGTAATACACCGCTGAATAATATCTGTACAAGTCTACAAACAGCAAACTGAGTCAAGGGCCTAAAAAGACTGTGATGTTATCCATCAAATCAATATGCTGCAGCATCAAGTTAAATGAAAATACACATTTATAATCAACAGGCTCAAGTAGGGACTCTTTGTTCAGGTATAGTAAAATTAATGCTGTTACACTCATATATATTACACACCCCCACACGCATATATAATACACATACAGCGCTTAAACATCCATCATTTTGCCAGAATAATGCAGCAAAAAATCATTAACTCTCAGTGTCTCAGCTTAATATATGTCTAATACTTACCTATCTCACAGGAGTGTTGTGAGGCTTAATTAATTAGTGACTGTAAAGCACTTTGTGATCCTCTAATGAAAGGTGCTACATAGCACAAAGTATTATTAAAATCATTAGGACCACAAAAAAGCCCTGTGGAATTCTAGCCTACACTGTCTGTTGGGGTTAGGAGTGATCTTATTATTAAAAGGAGACCGTCAAGCTAATTTTCATAATTTTTTCAAGATCTTTCATCCCCCTTTGCTGTTGTGATAGCATGTTAGTAGCTAGAAATTTAATCTTATCATCTTAATAACATACACTCATGTAGTTTGTTACTGCAGGGCTAAAGAAGAGAACAGGGCTTTTGGCACTCATCTGGCTTTCCCTTTTAAGAAAAAAAAAAATAAAAATGAGAGACATATTTTGACACCTTCCCACACTCCACCCCACCAGGACAGCTGATCATGTGAGATTGCAGGATGCTCAACAGAGCTGCATGGGAAAATACTGCTGTGGTTTTAATTTCTCTCTTTTTTTCCACAGGAAAAAAAAAAAAAAAGTAAAAAGATAAAAAATAAAACCCAGCTTATTACACATAAATATGCTACAAAGACTGTCTGCAGTGCTTTATATAAAAAAAAAAACCTTCAGCATTCAAAGCATCAGCTTCTATCCCGCACATAAAGCCCTAACCCGCCTGGAGCTCGTACCTTACACCCTTTTCCCCACTCTCTCCACAACAGAGCAGCTGTAAGGAACAACGTCTCCAAAGCCAAAAATGTCATGTCTTGAGAGAGAACTTCTGTGTGTTACCAGCTGGAGAGCAGCACTCTGTGCAGCCCTCGGTGCAAACAGAAAGCCAACAAGACCATCAGAATAGCCCCAAGTTCAAAGGCTTCGGACTTTTCTAATTAAAGCATTTTCAAAATTAGTAATCAACACCATCTGTAAATACTCTGGATAATCCAGGTGAAATTGTCTTATGTTGTCTCTGCTAAAGATTATCAAATGTGCTCCCTGGTCTACATGAAATGCAAACTACCCTAGACTACAATACAGTAAGACTGGTCAAAGCTCCCATCTTCACCTTTGTCTGCTGAGAAAGGAAGAGAAGAAAAAAGACTTTGGGTAAGCAACTCCAGAATCAGATGGGAGGGCATAATAACCATAACTACAAGAAATTCCTTCTTCAAGTAAGACCTCCTTCCCAGATTCTTCAAATACATCACACTTCAATATTAGGACAGTATAGTGCTAAGCAAGAGCAATTAATAATTGCTTATTAAGCTATATATATGTTTTTCTACAAGCCAGTCCTTCCTGCCTGTCATTGATTAGAGTAGAACAAGTCTCTTCATACCAGTAACATTTGGCAGGATCAGATACTTCATTTGGTCAAGATATCTACTTGATATTCTATAATCTGCAGGCACCACTGAAGCCATGATAGCTTCGTCAATCTAGAAAATGCAAGAAGAAAAATCATCTCTTATAGCCTTACAGTCCAATACCAAAATGCTGTTGTGCTCACCACATCCCTTCTCCTGCAGCATTTTCAGGTCCTTCCAGGTCCCCTGACCACCAGCTCACTAAGAGCTGCTCGTAATTCTTTTTCAGCAGTTTACAAGAAAGAGAGAAATGAAAAAGAAAGGAAAAAAAAAAAAAAAAAGTATTTTGTTGAAGCTTGCTCATTCCTATTAAAAGTGACTTTCCCAACACTGATCATTCTCAAAACTCTTCAGGGGCATTTTTGGACATCTTAAATCCTGTTCAGTTATTAAGCATCATCACCTTCAAACACCTCTCATTAAATAAATCTCTTTATTAATTCACAGCAAATTAATTCAAAATGCTCTTTTCTATTACCATATGCTTCAGAACGCAGCACAGTACTAGCAGTCATCCAGCCACTGGAACAAATCTAACCCTTCTAAGGGTAAAGCAGACACTTGCTCACTTCAGAGAGTTTAGAAGCGGCATGCAGATGCTTTCAGGAGAAAGCAAAGCCAAAAGGTGATTTATCTGAACAGGCAATGCTTGCTGGAATACTGAAGTATCCAGCACCCAAAACCAAGAATTCCAGAAGTGCTTCTCCTACTGTGGGAGCCTAAGCACAGCAGTTTGCAGCCCTGCATTTATCAGTGGCCCAACGCAGAGTTTCCTGCCAGCAGACCTCTGGAACCCAAGAAGGCAAAGATGTGCTTTGACTCCACTTTCAATCCAGCATCTATAAGCACTCTATGTCATGACAGTCTGTCAAACTACGGAAAGCCCTGTGAAACAGGAAAATTAATACAAATGATATTTCATGAATAAATGAAAGGCTCTATAGAGAGAAATGCAAAAACAAGAATGTTCCAGGAGACTTGCAAGCAGCGTTCTCAGCTCAGACCCTGGTTCCTTGTGACTTTCAGGCCCACATCCCTCCCTGCATTTCAGCAGAGAGAGCTTCAACCTGGCACTTGGCAAAGGACCAAGGTCCTGTAATTTAATAAGGTACAGAAAGAGCACCTTGCGCAAAAGCCTAAATGCTCCAATTTATCATGACAGTTACAGGATAAACTGACATTTTATTTATATGGAAATTAGTTTCCAAAACAACATAAAAAAGCCATACTTTCAAAGAATATTGTGCCTTTGTTTCCCTGCTCTGCATTTATCTAAACTCAGCTTTGTGTATTAAAAGTAGTTTAATTTTTATGTATTGATGCTGCTTTGCATGCCTCCCAATCTGCTGTTATTGCACTGCAGGGAGAACTCAGCCTGATTTACTTACTGCAATGAAATAACTGACTTCTGCCAGAACTGACACCTCCTAGGAAAGCCCTACCATCCTCACTGAATCTTCTGGTTATTCTATTAATTTGCAGTCGTTACTCTTTAGAGGATTGCAGAGCATTCCCTATTAGATCAGACCAGAGGTCCATTTAGCCTGGTGTGCTGCCTGGAGAATGGCCAACACTAGATCCTCCAAAGAAGGTTCAGTGCCTTTGGACTGACACAGAATCGCCTACCTCTGTGAAAAATAAATCGCTGCTAATCCTCAACACTCAGACAGTGGCTTATTTTCTGAAGAGTAAGAAGGCTTACATCCTTTAATTATCTCTCATTTATGTTCTACTATTTGTTGTTAAATAAATCTGTACATCCTCACTTCCAATAAAAGTATCCAGTGTCTATCTGAACATTATGATGATCCTGATATCGTGTAGCTCTGCATTTACAATCTAATTATGAACTAGTAAGAGCAAATATTTTCAACATTTTGAATTTGATCCTTTCCACTAGAGTTTCCTGTCATTCTTGCACTTCTAATTGGGATTAACCAAAGGTCCTCTGGACTGCTGGTTCGTCCATCACATCCCCCCCTGTTCACCCTATTCACATCCTTATGGTAAGAAAGCAATCTTTCCAAACTTTCTGGAAGGTGTGGTGATCTCAAATGTTTCAGTTTCTTTTCAGCCTGAATAACCACAATGTTCTTTTTAATCCAAATGTCCTTTGAAGACAGTGGGAGTTTAGGGTTTGCAAATGACTCAGAACTAAACCGAGTTGAGTGTGTTGGCAGAAGCAAGCAGAGTATTACACTGGGTGAGGAATGAAGGTGATCTGGCTCCCAGGCAGGAGCAACCAGGTATAGCTACAAGTGATTCATTCCTTCTTTTGCGTTAGACATACGTGGGGTTGATCCTCTTTTCCTTGACACTAATGGTAAAAGCCCCACTGACTTTGAGAAAAGCACGAATGAGAATCACAGCTCCTTTCTCTGCTAGGTGAGGCTTATTATATGCAACAAAGAAGACATCCAAATTCTTCAGCCCAAAACTCCAGTCAAATTGAACTAAAAATTTAGGAGATGAAACAGAGAAAAGAGTATGCCTTTGGCTAACATTCCAGAAAAGTTCAAATGATGTTCTTTCCACATAGAGACAGAAAAACAGAAAAAGACGAAAAAAAAAGAAAAAAAAAGAAAAAAAAAAAACAAAAAAAACAAACACCACACTAAAACAGGGCTGAAATTTCAGCTATATCAAAACTACGAATTGAGAAGACTACAACCTGGACCTGAAACAGCAATGTGAGATCACCACCGGAGAGGGCATTATTGCAGTACTTTTCCAACCACACTAGAACTGAGATGAATGTGAGTTTGCAAAAATGTCCTTTTTTTTTTTTTTTAAAAGAAAAAAATTGGCAAGAGTTTCCAGACACAAGTTACATAGGTAAGACAGGGCAACCGAGGGCAAAAGGAGTTGAGCCCATGCACATCAAAGCAGACTTTGGCTTTGGGTACCTATCCAAGCCGAGCCTTCAAAGGTTCTGATGTTCCCCTATTGTTTAGTTTGAATCTTGTCTAAGCTTGCTCAGGAGAACCCACATTCAGAAGTATGGAAGAAGGGAAAAAGAACACGCATTTTCCAAACAGCGATTTCAAAACAAAACAAAAAAATGTAAATCTACATGCTGCAGGGTAATACAGGTAAGCGTGGCTAGCTATTGTTGCTCCATGCTTTTCAATTTCCATATATTAGCATTCATTGCTGACATTATTAAATCCAAAGTTATTTGGATGCTTTGATCAGCAAATTGAATCCTGAGACTATATATGATGTACCTATATTCACATAAAGTTTACAAAACTGTTGTATTTCCCTATTCTAACGCTTCCCCCCACATGCTATGAGTTTCCATATATCCCACAGCCATACATTCCAAACACAGACTACTTTATTTAGTAATATATTCAAGAATTTAGATAAAAGCAAAAGTGATGGAAAATGTTTGGCAATCTCTATATAAACAGTTTTTATACATTTGGGTTGAATCATCCAGTAAACTCTCATCCTGGTATTCCTATGACAGATAAAACTTTCATCACCAATACGGCCTCTCGACTTGGAGGTCATAATACAGAGGGATTCGTACTACATCTCTGATACTTTCTATGTCTATCACAAAAATTAACATCACATTAAATTTAAGCAAGTCAGATTTTGGCACTGGTTTTGCACTCGGCGCAAGTAACCCCACTCTCCATTGTGAATGGGGGAGAAACAACAGCAGTGGCAACCACAACAAAAGAGTGGATTGTGTGTTCTCCACACAAAACAGAAAGCTGTGCCTATTCAAGAAATCTTGGCCACTTGTCAGAAATCAGAGAACTGACGCTGGAGCCCAGTAGCAGCTCCAGCCAAAGCAGTGGTGAATTACCTTGCCTCTGGAAGCATCGCCGTTACCTAGGAAAGGATCTCTGTTGCAGTACAGACCATACAGACCCCACACTATGTCAGAAACACTTTCTTAAAACAAAAGTAAAACAAAAAAAAACAACCAAAGCAACTGAAAATGGATTCACTGCAAGTACTGCATCTATTGTTTGCCCCTTTTATCTATTATTCATATTTCTTTTTAAGTTGAGGAATGAAGTAAAATGCTGACAAAAAAGCTACTCTTGCAACTTATCCATCACAATGCTTTGTTATGAACATGCTTTAAAACCAAGAAATATTTTTCAAATGGCCCTAAGAATCAAATACAGCACGCTGCAGACTGTTCACTATGAAACATGTACTCTAGTTTACCAATTCATTCAGGTGGGACAGGAGAAAGGAGGGCACAGAGCAAGGAGACTCCTCAAGCTCTTCTGTGGACCGTGTGCGCTGATAATCCTTTGCAGGCGGTAAGGGGTGACAATTTCAGTTGCTGACTGCTGGATGAATACATATAGTGCAAATCATGCTCTTCTTGAATCAGTTTTTGCCCAACTCTCACATAAACGTTCCATGGGAAAATCTTATAATGCCTGCATAAGTGATTTTACGAATCTAGCTTTCAGCTTTTGATAGGAGACTTCTTACTCCACTGGCTTTCATTCCTCATTCCGTGGTGGGCTAGTGCCAAAAGCCTTCACATTAGCCTTGACCATGCAGACATCGGAAATTTAATTTAAACCTTGATGATCTGCCAGGATAATAAAACACATACAGAAAAGATTCAAAAAATTGATTTTTTTCCGAGAGTTAAATACATAATTTCCACAAACAAAGGAAAAACACAGGTTGTGGAATCTACACACTGCAACGTATGGAACAGAGACAAGAACTACAGATAGGAATCAAATAGAAATCTGTAGCCCAAAGAGAATGCACAAAAGCGGACAGTTGTTCTCCCACTTAAAATATGCTTTAAAATACTCTAGACACTAACTGCAACCCTTTTCCACCAATGTTTAAGTTTCCCTAAAAATAGATCTAGAATTTATCTTATAAAAAAAAAAAGAAAGAGAGAAAGAAAAAGTTAATAAAGGTACAACTACAGACTTTTTTATTCTCAATCCCCCCCACCCTACAATTGACCCTTACCTCTCCACTCCTGCCTTCCTCCTCCACTGCTTTCTTGCCACCTCAATCCCCAATCCAACAACACCCCACCAGTTTTAAGAAACATCCAGTAACGATGTCAGGCTGATTTGCTGTGCTGGGATATATCCCACAGAAAATGGAAAGCTTTTGTCCTGTTTTCACTTATGAAGAAAGCAACTTATTAAAGCAACTTCTGGGTTCACTGGCATCTTTCAGTCTACAAAAAGTCCCAAAATTATCTGCAGAGGCTACAACAGCACCTTCTTTGAAGTAATGTTGCAACTTGTGCAAAGGAATTTGGGATGTACCTGAGATCTGAAGGTGCGGGCTACAAATTAACACAGCCAATTAGGTGGAGAGGCTGAGAGTCCAACACAGATGGGGCAAGATAACCACAACTGAGTGAAAGGACTGCCAAACGTAAGCCAGTTGGCTGAGCACAGACCATGTCATCTTGCTCAGTGAGCCACTGCCCAATCAATAATCTGTTGCTGTTTGCTCTCCCCATGCCAATCAATCCCAACTAAGGCTGCTTCTAATTTTCCAATCTAGGAATAGCTTCGGAACATCCACAACTGTTATTTAAAACAACCCAAGAGATAAATGTTTCAGCCACGCATCAGTGTGCAGATTCTTCCCAAAATGGGACTAGTCAAGAGTAAATAATTACTCCTGCTATGGTTTGATCTGATAAACCACAAGACATAAGGCTGCAAAAGTGATCTTTGTACTATTAGCAATCACGAGGGAATCCAGCTCATAAAATTACTTGATTAACTGATATGGGACCTAAAACTGTGATATTTCTGTAGAGACTATCTCACAATAGTTATAGTCTTTTTGGGGGCAATCAGCATCAGCTATAAATTTCTTATCCCTGTAAATCTGGTACAACTAGATTTATGCTACAAAGATGCCTTGCTTTACAAGAAGACAGAGATGAAATCAGAGCCAAATTACATTTATGCATCTCCTAAACAATTCTTTTGTTAGCAGTATGTATTGAAAGAACACATGAGAGGAATTAGAAATTATCTCCATAACTTCTCCGTGGCTTCTTCTCTTGTGAGTAACGAGAACAGCCCAAGATCACACAGATAAAAATCTTACTGTAAGACAGCATTCACATAACCATTTGTATGTAGATAGTAAGATGAGTGTATACATGCATAAAGAACAGAGACTACAACAAACAAAGTCACATATGTGTTAGTTAGCTAACACCTGGGTCTTCTTCAGCATCAGAATCTAGTGGCCAAACCAAGCATGGGATCGAGTCTTATTTTAATAACCTTTTACATTATTGTATCCCACAGCATCTTGACGGAACCTGAGCCACCAATAATAAAAATAGTTACTCCTTATGATTCTCAGATCTAAACCAACTGATTTCCTATCCTATCACATGTCCAGATTGTTGCAGCTCTGGACCTTCTACAAACCTGAAGCATGCTGTCCAGCACTATGAACACAGGCTTCTAACATTGTCTCCACCTGCAGCAGCAGGACCTACGCATTGCTCCCATTTGCCTGCTCACCAGATGGCATGCTTGTTTCACTCCAGCCCCACAGTTCAGTGCAGGATGATCCTAGCACCCGGCTAATTAAAGGCTGGGCACCAACTGGCAGCCCCGCTCCCCTAGCACAGTGGTGAACTCCCAGTTGTGGCCCATGCAACACTGCCAGTGCACGGAGCAACTGCCCACAACTCCATGAGACTGGGCACTGGAAGAACAGGGAGCTTTGGAATTGTAAAGCCCAGCAGAAAAAATGGGACTGGTTTAGCCCAAACCAAATGTTGTCTACCCAAAACATTACCAGTAGTAACACCAGGGTAACGGTACACGTCCACAGAGTGCTGTGATCTGAGCAGCATGCACACACTTGAATAGACTCTGCTATTAGTGAAAACTGCCATCTCCTCTGCTTCTAACAGCCTGCCATATCAATGTCTAATGTTTCATGTTTGGATTTGAATCATGACTGCATATCGGTGACATAACATTTGGAGAAGAAAACAAGGATGCATTACAGAGAAACCAGTCTTCCAAAACTCTGTGAAAATACTAAATGCAGTAACAAAAACATACAAAAGTGTCCACTCAAAACTCCTCAGAAACAGCAAAGCTAGAGCAGTTGGTGGAATGAAGATTACAGGCTGCAGACTCAGCAGTTCACTTGTTCTGAGAATTGCACAGGCAGGCTTCAGACTTCTTTGGATTTAGAGATTTTTTTTTTTTCCCTGTAAAGGCAGGAGTGGAGAATAGAAACAAGAGGAACAGTGTCACATGTGATGCTCTTGCTCACAGTTGCTCTAAGAGGATACCATCTTCTCCTTCTGCTACAGCAAGAGTACAAAGTCTAGGAGTTTTGTTCACGTACATTTAATTGTACATGCTGATAAAAATCTTAATGTCATAAGGCATTAACCTTTACACCAGTAACCAGCTGCTAATCGCTTCCTGCAGATCTCTACATTTTATCCTGAATTCACAGCCCCAGAAGTCAATTTCATTAGGGCAAAAAAGCAGTATGTCTTAGGCTGACCTGAAGCTGGAAAGCAAACCCACCACTGAGATTCAAGAAGTGAGGAAAAGTCGATGGTTTAGGCAGCATGACGAGGCAAAAAAAATGACCGCTGTACAAGCCCGCACCGCCAAGACAGTGCTGTGCAACATGGAAATTAGAAGCCCACAAGAAAGAACCAGACAGGGATTTCTTTTTACTGTTGAATGAACTGCTTCCTTTAATTATGAATATACAGAGGTGAAAATGAAAAAATTATTAAAATGCACTGATGGAAACTGAATTCTCAAAGGAATGTTCAAGAGATTAATCAGCAGCGTCTATCGGTTCGTACCGCCCCTACAGCAGACAGGCTGGCATTTATTTGCTTGGCTCTCCGAGAAAACCCAAAATCAGCTCATGGCTATATCTGAACTGTGGGACACTGAACCCCTTCACAGCTCCCAGAATATTGGGCTTGGCACCATCCGCCTACACGCTTTGGGCTCCATCAGCAGAAATCCAAGTGAAAGGCAAAAGGGAAGCACAGCACACACAGTCAGTGGGACTTGGTGAACAAGAGAGACAACTGCTCCTCATCAATCTCTGCTTCCTACAAGCAATATATAGGGAGAGGCTTTCTGCCCTGGTTTATTAAGCTATTTTTTCATTCTTATTTCTTTTTTCTTTTCTTTTTTTTTTTTTTCTTCCTTAAATGAAATAGTAAATTATTGAAAGAGAGGAAGGGAAGTCCTCATGAGATAGGCAGCCAAGGGCTGGGAAATGTCTCTAACCATGGTTTCCTTTCTGACCTCAGCAAAGCAGCATAATATGCTAACAGCTCCCATTTCAAAACATATTGTGGCTGTATTTACACTGCTTTTCTTAAGCTCATCAAGAAGGGAGTCTGGTCCCAAGGCCAAATGACAGGGCAGAGACTGAAACTCAACTACTTCATTCTCAAGTCTTCCATTTGAACTGGTCCATCAGGGCCTAACGCCTCACATCAGACAGCTGTATCCCACATGATTTAATGACAGAAATACATGAGTGAGTTTATACAGAAAGTACTAAGGAAACACGATGATACTGCTGGTATCTTCACCCAGCACAAGTATTAAGATAACACATAAAACCAGTGGAAGCTGCATTGTAAGTTGTGATGAAAAGTATTAAGAACAAGTACATGCTCTGGAATAAGAATCTCTGTAACTTGTATTAACTCAAATGACTTAAGAAAGAAAAAGAATTGATCACAATTATAAACCATTCAAAAACACACTTCACAAGGCATTAAACGTGCCAAGCAAGTGTTTCAGCAGAAACAGGTAAATCACTGCATATATCACAGATGACACTGAATTAAGAAAACTATTTATGATGCTTAAAAAAAGATGAATTTTAACTGGGATTAATGAAGACGCAGAAGATAGGACTCTCTCCAAGTATCTGAAGTGAAGCTCATTTAGACCAGCAACAAAATTGCTAGCAGCAGGTTAATATTAGGGAGGGAAAAGCTTTGGATCATGTTGGCATAAGAACAAATAGACTAACCATGATTAATTTTGGGCTGAAAATGAGAAGCAAGAGTTTTAACTGACAAAGCACTAAGGCTATGAAACATCCTTCCACCAGACGCAGTCATGGCAAAAATAAAAAGCTATCTAATTTTAGGATAAAGGTGGGTCACTTTATAAAAGGGATTACACAGTGTGGTTGATGTTCAAAGAGCTATCCACTGCTAAGAATTTCCACAGTACTTCAGCACAGCGTACACAAATCCACATTTTCACAGTATGCACAGATTTACCACTCTTCCTTTTAAAAAAAGAAAAAAAAAAGCACATGCCAAGGGCACTGTTTTCTTGAAAGCAGATGAGAAAAAGGTTATTCTTTTCCTCCATGCTACTTTTTTAAAACATATTTATTTTCAAGGTGACTCTCTGCTTTTTCCTTACAGTAAACAGTTTTAAAATGACAGTAACTCCCATCTCCAGGGAAAATACAAGATAATAAAATATTATATATATATATATATATATATGGGTATATAATACAAAATGAATAGTGTTTCTTACTTTGGCAGAAAGGATAAACTGCAGCATTACCAATTATCAAGGCTTGTCACAAAGAAGACACTTCCTTACTTATTATCTGTCTTACCATTCACTGATGTGTGTGATTGTGCCACACTCCACGCAGGCAATGTGCATCTTTTTGTAACGCAGGAGCTTTTTAGTCATTAGGAAGGCAACTTCTGAGTCCTCCAGATAGGTACATAAAAGATATACCATGAACTGAAGTACCTCAGAGCTCCCCGCACTGCTCTGCCACTACAACCCAATGACAGCCACATTTAGCAGTGGAGAAGTGAAACAACCCAGAGTTACGTTCAGTAAATTGTGTACACTGAGTGGGACAGAGATCTACAGATACAATACATCTGGAGAGAGTTCAGGCAGTTTCTGACTACACCCTCATTCCAAAAATGACCAAAAGTAAAGACTGTTGGTCACTAAAAGCCGTTGTTTTTGGTTTTTTCCCCACCTTTTCTGTTCTGTTAAACAGATTTTTCAGAATCTGTTTAATACATTCTGATACAATGTGTTAAAATTCTAAATGTCAGTTTTCAATTGAAATTAATCTATTTGGATGGGACCAAAGAGATACAAGATGATGTCTGTTTCTTTTCCAGCTGAAGCAAACACAAGCTTTTCCTCACACTTTTCTTCCCATCACCTTGCTCATTCTTTAAGCTCTCCCATCTTTCTAACTTGTTCTAACACCTCTTTTTTTTTCCTCACAGAATCCACCAAAGAAAAACATAGATGGCAACAAATGGCTAAGGAGAAAAGCCTTCTGTGGTCAAACTGACCAATACAATCCTTACACTTCCTAAAAAGCTTTTTATGGGCTTCATTTGGGCCTCACCAACCTTCACCCACTGTTTTGCTTTAGCAAACACCATGCCATTTGCCGTCTTTTCTTTTTTCCCCCACAGTAGCATGACATACGAGTACTACTTTTTTTTTTTTTTCTTTCTTTCCCCTGCAACAGTGAAATCCATTTCGGCAGGCACTTATTTGTGATCCATATTCTTTGCTATAACCAGCGCTTTGTGATAAGCCACGATTTGGCACGCCCTTCTGTCTGATATAAGACAGATACATACTTTTTTCCTTTGGTAACATTCAGGGTTTTCGATTCTCAATGATTTGGATAGCAGAAGCTGCCCTCTCCTCTGGAGTGTTCTCCAGCACATTTTCAGCCCAGCTCCATTCTACCATCTGCCGATGGAAATCCTGCAACCCTCCCTGCCAGGGCTGGAACCGTAACTGGACACATGGGGTGAATTTGACTCAGATTTTTGTGGGACTCAAACACCTGAAGAAACCCACAGCAGAGCCCAGATTTGCCCATGCTCTCCTCCTCAGCCCACAGATGCCCCACAGTTCATCATGCTAAAGCTCCTCACCAGAGGCTTTTCTATGCAAGCATCAGAGTGCTCCTTTCTCACACAACAAGGCTCCTGCTGGTCTGCAGTGCTTATCAGAGCAGGGGGAGAAAGTCAAGTGGAGAGGTAAGCCATCAAAGATAGTCTGAGTGAATGAAAGTAAGCTGTACATAAAGGAAGGAAGGTTTACAAAGACTTGGCAGGAAAAAAAAAATCATCAGAAAACAATCTCTATCTGCCAGGAAATGGAAGTGCTGCCTTCATAAAAGTGAAATCATTATTGCAACCAAACTGATTCATTAAATAACATGCAAGGGAGGATTATAAGGCCTTCCTTGTCATTAAAATGCTTTGAAACTATACTTCTATAAGATATGCTAATGATATTCAGCTTTTGTATTACACAGCAGAAGCTATACTGGGTGGAATTTGGAGCGCTGTGTTACACAGGAGTTCAGAGAAGAAAAGTTGTTATTAGTTTACACTGACTACAAACATCTTTAAAATGCACACAAAAACTGCCATCTCATACAGAAACCAGAGACAGAGGTGTCGAACCAGTCTACACCCAGCTCTGCACTCCCACCAGGACACCTCATCCAGGCAGGATATCAACAACAAAAACATCACCAGAAGTTACCTATGGTTTTATGTCCAACTTTCTACCAAGTAGTTTGAGTGTTTTATTTCAATTAAATTAATTGTGTCCTAGTGTACTTGGCCCATTTACCTGGGTCCTTAATTAAAATAACAAAAGGTAGGCTCCAGAACCCAGTGCCACTGCTGCAACCAAATTTCCATATGATGCATCAGCTTCACTGTCACAGCAACATGATGCACTTTTTCACTTGGTTCTGACAGAAGTCACTCTATCAAACAGAGACCTAATACTATTTTTATTGCTTATCTCTTTTGCCCTAAGTTACATCAGTAAGTCATCTCTCTCCATCAACTTGACAAGCTTCTTTTTTGGTATTGACCTTAAAAGGACACAGCTGTGACAACTTTCCTTTTCTTTCTCTTAATAGTTCTCAGCTGAACACTTGCTCTCAGTAGTACAGGGTCTCCATTTGGCACTGCTTTAGCCCTGAGGCCTGTTCAGACCAAGCACAGTTTGGTAATTCTATCCGATAGTATCTTACAGCCATTACTGCAACAGGCACTGAGGAAGACAGAGGCAGATTTTATTTGGACAAAACCATGATTAATTACAAGAGGTCTTCAAGATTTGGTCTTATTTTCTTAATGCTCTCTAATTAATGAATGTGTTCATCTCCAAACACACATCCTTATTTCCACAGCTTTTGCTCAAGATATTAACAACTCCAGGCTGGCATTCCCCCTGGCATTTTCACTTATTACAAAAATCATTTTGTCTAAATTTCTGCAAGTCCCAGAATTGGAAGATCAGGATTTAAAACCCACTTGGGATCTCAGAATGAAGAAGATCTCAAAAGGAAGAAGATACGATACTAACAACTTTTCCTAAAGCAATACCTCAGCTAAGGGATAACTGGAAAACACAAAAATGTTTATGTAATCTGGAAATAGCACTCAGTATTTCTGCTACACACCACCCAATAAATGCGCCACGTTGCTGATTTAATGAAATAACTCAACATTGTGCCAAATACTTCTAAAAGCAAAGAAGAACAGGTACACAGTATATCTTAAACTCACTGCGCTCTTTGCACTGATGGTTATTTACACAGACACAGACTTTAATCACAGCAATTTGCAAATCACCAGTTTTAGCTACAATTTAAATTGGCACGCCGAAGACTTCAACATACACACAACAATGAGGTTACAATAATTATTTATGTTTTCACTGTGATTCTGAAAAGTGACAACGCAGGCAATAATCACCGTAAGATGTCAGCTGCAACTAAATGAAGTTGTCCTATCAAAGGAAGGAGTCTTCCCTTGGATAGTAACTTGTGTACGTTGAACCTATATGCACTTAATTAAGCAGTTATACAACACAATCTTGTGTGTTTACACGTTTTTATGTGGATGCATATTACAGATTTTGTTCCATGTTTTGTATTTACTAGATAATAAGTTGGGTTTTTTGTTTTTTTGTTTTTTTGGTTTTTTTTAGGGTTTATGAAAGCTGGAATTAAATTAAAAACCATTAAAAATCTCTTTAAAGTATTGCTCATCAGTCCAATGATGCCTGAGGTATGCAAGTAAGAAAAAAGCAAGACGTTTACAAAACCTGCTTTGCATTTAAAACTAATTTAAACAAAGAATTACACATGTGATTTGTTCACTGTACAATTGTTCATCCAATTGTTTTGGTTTATCACATATTTTAGAAGTAACAGATTTCATCATCTCATCTCATGCTTTCTTTTCATCCCTAGAGTGGAAAAGGAAAATGAGCTTTCTTCTTCCTTTCTATTTCCCCCCCCCCCAGTTCCTGGTAATCTCCGCTTTGAAAATTAGCATCACTGAGCAGAATGTACAATGGAGAGAACAGTGTCCTTGCAGCAGCAGAGGAAGCCTCTGGCAAAAAACAGTTTAATCACTTCCACAGGTTGGTTCCAGGTGTTAGCTTGCCATTTCCACCACAACTGTGGTGTGACTTCACTTAAAACTTTGGCAGCAAATAGGTAAATAAACATAATCAAACAGTACACGGAGCTGAGCAGACTTAGATCTTGGCAGGGAACATCTGAAAGTTTTATTTTTAAAAGGTAAATATTTAAAAGTATTCTCAAATACAGGTTTTTCTATATTAAAAAGGTATTTCTTGTTACTTAGGTTTGTTTCTTAAACATTAATTACTACATACCTTTGTTATTCATATTAGACTGCTTAGGAGTCCAGTTACTGTTTTAATATATACTGCAGTAGTCTCATCTAACATCTTTTAGGATAGAAAATATGCTTTAATATGCTATGCATTAAAAATCAAACCACATACATGATGCTACCAGTTTCGCTACGCTCCTGCAAGTATCTGCAGCATCAGACTATTATGTATGATGATCACAGAAGAGAAAAACCTAACTGGCAGAAGTCTCTATGGGCTTAAACCAGAACAAAAAAAGGTGTACTTAATTTATGAGCTGAAGGTTTGTCTGTAGTTTGGCACATACAGAGCACTGTACCACGTAATTTTATAAAAATCAAATAACTCTGCAAATCACTTCAAAATTTTCCTTTCTCGATGGTTTTAACTGTTTTAAAGGAGAGAAGAAAAATTACAGCAAATGAAAAATGAAAGCAAAATGAAATGATTCAGGACCATAAGTCTCTTGAATGAACATTCCTAAATTTTTAGATTGTGGATTAATGACAAACTTCAAACCTAAGGGGGAACCACTATGCCACTTTCACATCAAACTTTTTAATTAAAAGCCCTAACTAATGATATCATATGGCAGATCTCTATCACACTGTGATTATGTGTCTGCAGACCACAATTTGGAAATAAATAGAGGATTAATTTTTTTTAAGGGAAGACGTTTCTGGGCTTCTTGGAATACCCACTCAGTACACTGAGATATCACAAAGTATCCTATAATTCAAACATACTAGGAACTCCTTCCTATGAGCTTTTAGTAGTACAAGTAAGAAGTAGCAGTGTAGGATAGGATTATTTTCTCAAAGCACTGCTCCTCACAGATGATTCTATGTGATGAAATAATGGATTCTGTCCTGGTATTTCCCTCTCAATCTGTTTGGTTTTTGTTGTTGTTTTCTTTTTCCAAGCAAACTGACCAGACTCACATCCTCTTCAGTATAGAAGCACGCTAAAGTGAGGTCAACAGAAGCCATTTCCAAAGATGTCCTGAAAGGATCAGCATAGGAAAAGGAAAAGCTGCACTTGCTTCAGGTCACAGAGAAGGCAAAGGAGAATTTCACTTTATACCCTACTTTATAAATATACAGAGCAAGAGTAAGCAAGGAATTGAAAAGAAGGCAAAGAAAAAAAAAAAAAAAAGCTGTAATCATACTCAACGCCTTATCTAAGGTTGGTTAAAATAAAATAAAATTGAAGGAGACTGGTCCTGACACAGCAGAGAACCAGCGGCGAGACTGTGCCGTCCCCAGCACTTGAGTGACAGGCGGGGGCAGAGGAGTCGTTAATCAGGCTGCCTGGGAGCCGGGTAGAGCGAAGGAGCAACTGCTTTCCGCACCGCTTCCTGCGATAAGGCGCCAGCGCCGGCCGCCGGCCGCGCACGCACGGCGGAAGCGGAGCCGCGGCGGCAGCGCCCGGCGCGGCGTGCGAACCACCAGGCGATCCGCGGCTCCGCAGCCCCGCGGCGCGCACGGGCACGCGCGCAAGGATCCCTTCAGCTCCCGCGCAGCGCCGGCTCGGGGAGCCCAGATGAGGCGGACAAGGGGCAAAACGCCGAGTCCGCCAGCAGGACGAGCGCGGCCGACGCGGATTCGCGCCGCTCCTTCCCGACGCGGCCCCGGCACCTCCACGCCGAACAAAGGCAGCCGGCTCGGTGCGGCTGCGCGGCCGTTCGGTTCGCTTTGGTCTTAAGGACGACCCCGGCAAAACTTCGCTCGAAGTCTTCCGCACAACGTGCCCGCTTCCCGCCCCCTTCCCAAGGCACCACGAACTCCCGCACGAACTCCGCCGGCGGTTGGAGCGGGGGACGAACGCCCGCAGCCCCCCGCGGCTCCCGCACGCACCGTGCAACGAGCGTGCGGATCCCAGCCCGCCCTGTCACAGAGCCAAGTGCGAGCAATTACTTACACTTGTGTAGACTTCTATAAGAGATAACAGTTATCTCTATTGAAAAAGCACAGGCTGGGTTGTTTTGCCTCTCTCTCTCTCTTTTTTTCCCCTTTCCTCATTACCAAACCGGTTAGAACGCGGGGTTTCCGCGAGGGCACAGATTCGCCCCATCCTCCGCGGCGGCTCCTCGCCCCGCCGATGGGCGCACAGTCCCGCAGGCCGGGCAGAGCTCTCACCTGCTGCGGGCGGCCGCCCGCTGCCACGGCCGGACCCGAGCCTGAGCCCGCTGGTCCCTCTCGGAGGGCCCGGGGGAGGGAGCGAAGGGCGAAGGCGGGGCGCTCACCGCGGCGCCGCTGAGGCCCGGCGGTGCCCCCGGGCAGCCCCGAACCCGGGTCCGGGTGCCGCGGGCCCCGCGGCCTGCACCGGCCCCGCCGCCGAGATAAAGGCGAGGAGCGACCTCCACATTCTTCATGCAAATGAGATGCAGCCCTCGGGCGCTCAGCAAGTTGCCGATGCGCCGGGGATGCCCCTGCTCTCACAGCTCCGTTTCCACGTGTGCTGAAAGTTGATGAGGGCTGCCCCCCGTTTTTCTTCCCGCCGCGGCGGGGCACGGTGTGGCGTACAGCACCATTAGGTCGGCACCGTAGTCGGTTGGCTTCCACTGAGCCCAAACCTGACGGAGCCAACCTCTAATCCCGACGTTAGGCATCTCTGAGCCAGCAGCTGCCATTCAGCACATACGGAGCCACCAGCTCCGCTCTTGCTTTTTAGCCAAAATGATCCGTTCTCGCACATTTGGGACAGGATTTCTGCTCAGAAGACCCACCTGTCTTTGCAAAACAAGGATACTTCACATGCTGCATAAACATTACGTGATAGCAAATGACAGAGGGCTCCTATTGTCTCACTATGAACTCACGCGTGTTTAAAGCAGACATTAAAAACATGATTCACCGTAATAACATCACCCAAACAACTATTTAAAGCAATCCAAAATATAACATTTGGGGGTGGGGAGGTGAGCATACAATCCAGCTACCCCTCCCCACCTCACAAAAAAAAGACACAAACTCCAATAACAGCAACGACTGCTACCTTGCTACTTTCTGCAGGAGCACAGCAGGGTTTTAACAAGATCACATCTCGCTTTCAGTTTCACTCACCACTGAACGAGTCAGCACTGAGAACTGCGTTAAAGAGGTGTGGGCATTGCTTCGGAGTTACAGAAAGTACATTGGCACATTAAAGACAGAAAGAAAAAGAACAGTATCACAGTCTATAAGGGGAACAGTTGCTAAAGCAGAAGGTATGACTCTAATAAACTGCTCAACAAATCTTTTCCTCCCCAAATGCACATACATACATTGCAACAGGAGCTCTGAATACTTACTAAAGTTATGAAGACGAGCAAATGGTTATCTGTTCCGTGACTTACAAAGCCAGAAGGAGCAACTTTTTCATGGTAGCCTTACATCGTATGGGCTACATGAGCCTCATTCACATCCTCCTCTTTTCCCTGCACTTCAGGATTCAATGTGAAGAAGACAGCCTGAGCATATTCATCTCAGAAATCCAAAACATTGCAGAGACCACACTGCAGCAACAGATGAATCTGCTTCACACGCACTGACGTACCTCCTCCACGTCTGAAGGAAACTCAAGCTCCAGTCAACCCACAAGAGACATGTTGCCTGACTGTACCTTGATGGTATTGTTTATGAAGAAGATGATTTACACACTCGTAATGATTTAAGCAGCTACTTTGCATACATTACAGAGAACCTGGAACATGTGACCTGCTTCACAGGGCAGGATTATACCTCTGTTCTTGTTGTGTCATGTGCAACCACATTATTTAGTAGTTAAAGCCCAAGCGAGTACTCGGGTATTCCACTGCCCTTGCCATGTATGCAGCGCGAGAGTTTCGGCATGCCTCTGAAACCAAAGCTTAGCCTCCCAACTTCTAAAGATAGACAGCTAAATAAATGATATAATTGTCCAAGGGGCTCAGTCAAACCTACCACATGGCTCTGCCCCCTCCGGATTATGACGCTGCCTGGCAGTCTTTTTAGGACAGGAAATCTTTCATGGTGTTAATAAATTGGTAACAATGATCATATTCTTAGCAGCCACTCCAATACAAACTTTCATTAGCACTTACATAGCCTTTTGCAAATCACTCAGAACGTATGCATGATCACCATCAGTTAGGAGTAAACAATACAAATCTGAATCCTTTTTTTTCTGATACTGTTTAAAAAACAAAAAAACAACTTTTCAGAAGAAAAAAAAAAATGGAACGAGCATTGAAAAAGCAGTTGGACTCATAGCCTGTCAGTGCACCATCATAATTTTGGACTGTTTTTATTGATCTATACACTTCTTAAGCATAGCTTCATTACTGCTTTGATAATTACAAGATAATTAAATACAAGACAGAGCATGTATCATGCTGGAGAATCACTAAGTGGGTGAACTTTTGTGCTGAAAAGTGGAATTCTTTCTGTCACTCACAGAGCGGTGAGACATCAGTAATAAACAGGAACTATTCTGGAGGTGATCCAGTGGCCCCAACAGAGCCACAATGGGCAGCAGTAAAACATGAGGTTCACAGTCAAATCACAGTCCTGCCACAGAGGCCTCTGGACTCAGCAAATACATAAACCAAGTGTTTTCACACATAGCTCTACCAGAACTTCAGAGCAACATCAGAGCAAGCACAGCACTTGCCTTATACAACACAAGGAAAAAGAATGAGTCTGAAAAGTTCATATTTAAGGAAAGCGAACAAAACTGAATGGCAGAGGAGAGGCATCTCAACAGCACAGGGGAGAGGACGCTCACACTCTGCTCACAGCCTGGCTTGCTGTGACAGGAGTTATTGAGATTCCCTGTGCCTTGGCTCACCCATCAGTACAATGGGTGCAATGCTTCATCCTGTCCTTAAGAGGCAATTAATGTTTGTAAAACACCCTGGGAACCTTGATTAAAATGCACTGCAGCTCTGTGATAAGTATTCCCTCCCCAAGAGCGAGTGAGCTGGGTGCCGATAGCAGGCAGTACTAGCTGCTGGCTGGAAAAGCAAAATTATCATTCCAGAAGAGAAACAAGTGCTTGACCTATGCACACCTGTAGGCGGACCCTTCTTGTATTTTCTTTTTTCTTCTTTTTGGTTTCTGGGTGTATATTGCAAAGAGGAGCAGTAAAAATGGGTAATTAAGAAGCTTTTGAAAAGCCCTGGTATTTTCAGCAGAGGATCACAGTGGGCCGTCTTCAAGAACTCTGATGAAGAACTACATGTAATTAAAAATAATAATTATTTGTAATGCTCCCCAAACCCTATTTTCATTAAGGAAAAAAAAGAAATCACTTTAAATATGAATGCTTTATGAATAAAGAAGATTTTTTTTTTAATTGATGAGCATTCATTTTCCCATAGAGTCGCATAAAGTCTGAGTAGTTCACGTAAAACAATTATCAGCATTTTAAACCACATTTTCCCCTTGAAAATAAATAAAGAAATAAGCATGCCAAAATCTTTTCTGTTCATTAAGAGCCAGATCCAGCAGAAAACATCTGCAGACTTCTAGACCAAGCAAGCCCTGGAAGGCCATGGGTACTGGCTGCACCTCGTGCCAACCCCAAAAATTTGGCTGGGTCAGAAAGATTTAAACAAAACAAAAAAAGCCCTGCAGCTTTACATGTCTGGGAATTGTGGAACTGCGTTAGGTTTATGAATAAAGAATAGGGGTGAGAAAAAAAAACAAAAACCTTCTTTTAGAAAGAAGATCCCTGTCTCTCCTGTCCTCCTGGTGTGAGACAGTGGCTCCACTCCCCCCACAGGGGTACTCCACACAATCAGCACCAGCAGCCCAGTGCACAGGGTTCACCTGCACTGCTGCAGTAATGAGATGGGAAGCCTCCAAATCTGCCCCTGTACGTGGAACCAAGGAACCCCCAAGCATCCACCTCAGGTCTCCCTCACCACAGCCAGCCAAGCGCTGCTACCAGCCTCTGCTGCAGAGTAGCCAAACCCAGCTGCCGTGCCTTAGCCAGCGGCCTGTCCTGCTTGGCGGGCCCGGCCCCCAAACATGGCCATGGGTTCCTACCACACACTTGAACAGGCTCCAAGCAGCACTGTAGAAAAGGGGCCTTGGTGAGCACGAGCACTCAGCAGCGCATATTTAGATTTTGGGCTACCCTGAGTGTGTGTATGCAAACACATGGGGAGAATTTACAGCCTCAGCACGGACGCCTGCTGAAAGAAAGCGTAGGTTTGGGAAGCACGCTTAGGACAAGGGCCCTGTGACTGCAGTGGGCGAAAATTAAACGACCTGTTAGTGTAGCTGCCAGGTTTTAAGACTTTTGACAGAAACAATGGGTTATTCTGACAAGCCTTCCTCTCCGCTGCCCTTTGGCAAAGCCAAGAAACCTGCCGTTGGTTTAAGTCCTGTCTTGTCCTCCCCGCTCAGAGGATCGACCAGTCTGTACTTTCAGTCGGTCGTGCGCAGGAAGGTGGACCCAGCAGCCGTTAAAGAGCGGCTCACAGTATACCAACGTGCTTTCCACAGAGGCCATTCCCAAATGCTGGGTTTGCACTGTAAAGATGCCTACTAGAAGGAAACAACCGCTGGGCTAGGAAGACGGCTAGGAAGACGGCCTGCATGCTAAGACCCGCGCCTGAGCAGCGCACAGCGGGGATCCATGCCGTGCCCACATCACTGCAAGTACTCTGCAGGTGTGTATTTGCAACACTGTTCATACGGTGCTGAAAGTAGACAACCTTAACAGGCAGTGTGCATAGCTCCCTGTGCCTCATCAGTGTGGCCCTGGACACTGGGGACCCGAGACAAGTGGTCTCACTCCCATCCAGCATGCGGCTCCCCTGTGTACTCTCCAACTGTAATCAGACATTTTCTAAATTAAAAGAAAGTCTTAAAATGAAAACTTTATGCGTTGAAATGAGCAACCTGACATTAAAAACAGCAAAATGAGAAGCCAGGAGACTTGCATTTAACATGCAGAATAGGTTGGATATCTTAAATAAATAAAATTAATCTGAACATGCACTGAAGTAAATCATGTAGTCTAACAATGCTAGATACAAATAATCATCGTGTTTATCATTACAGCTTTATGTACCTGTTGGATTACTGCTTTCAAAGCCTTAACAAATGTACCAGCGTCTTTGAATTAAAATGCATTTTTTTATGCTAAATTTGTGAAGGTGCTCTTGTGGGAAACACTGCATTCTACATACGTTTTTATTTTAAAAAAAAAAATGCTTACATAGCTTCAGAAAAAAAAAAATGGCAAAAATCCCAACTTTGTCCATTCATCCTTTGATTCTGTCTTTGCCATAATATAATTCTATGAAAATGTTGCCAGAAATAAAGTTAATCTTTCCAAGGGCCTTTTCATCTTTCTTTAAAACCAGGGAGTAAGTAGCTTGAAGTTCTATCAACTCTGATGTACAGCACGCTACAAAGATGGGATCTTTGTCTCTTTTTGCCCATCTTTAACATTTACTAAGGAAAAAAAAAGAAAAAAAAAAAAAAACCCTTGCAAGTCTAACTTCCACCTAAGCAACATCTCAGTAAAACACCCAGATAATGTTGCACAAAGCAAAGTAACAGCAGCAGCATCTGTAAACCTATAATTAAGAATCCAGTGTTTTTCACAGAAATAAAAAAAAATGCTTTAAAACGCATCTACCCATTCTACTACAGCATGGTTCCGAAACCCATAAATTACCAAATCTGTAAGGAAATTCACCATCTACTGGAAGAATAACTCCAGAGATATTCAAGGAAGGAAAAGCTGAAGAGCCTGATAACCAGGCTCCAAAGTCAGAAAGAACAAAATATCTCCCTTTCATTAAAAAGACAAAAAAAAACCAAAACTTAAAAAGGTACACAATGAGTTAGCTTTGCAGTGATTAATTCAACAACTGCAAAGCCTAAAACTTCAGGCACTTAACCATGAAACTGTCAGTTCTCTTTGCTTGACGATAAAACATCCAGAAAGTAAACATTAACTCCTGTGTTTTTCCTATGTGTGTATTCCATCATGCAAAGATGATAAGCAAAGAATCACTAAGCCACTAAGCAAGCTCTGCAGAGGGTTTTTATACTTTATTCTCTCTAACACAGAGGTAAGACGTACCCCAATTCCTTTCCTTTTCTTTCCTCACTGGTACCTCTAACAAGCTCATACTGTTCACTAAAACTTGACAGAATTGACTGAAAATCATACAGCCTTTCCCCAGGAAGTAGTGTTCATCACAGCAAGTCAGTTTTGAGAAGGAGGGGTCTCCTATACAAATCATGTTCTTTCCGTATCATCACAAAACAAGCAGCAGCTCTGGCTCACACCAACTCCCAAGGACACAAATGGAAGCTCTGCCCAAGCAAGGAATGCACAATTGTGGGCTGTATCACCTCTGCAGAAAGTACACTTTTAAACAAACTGCAAAACTGAAAAAAATCAGAAGAAATTGAAATAGGACACGAAGCTGCAGACGCTGAATCAGAAGGATAGATCAACATATTTATCTGACCTGTGAGTATTTATTTAGCTCAAGTGCATTCTTTCAAACAAGATGCCTGTAAGAATCCTTTTGATGGCTGCTCATAATCAAGTGTGTCACTCGTGAAATTACAGCGTTTGGGTAGGGTACCGGGCAACTGAAAATGGCTTTTGCTACAAGTATGTCACAAGCAAACCTTTTAGTCACCTTGGAATTGCACTCAACCTCACTTCATTCCTGTGTACTGGCTGTGTGCAGGCTGCTCCTCCGGCACACAACTGCTGTAATCGTCTTGGCAGTAAATAGCAATCAGTAAATGCTGGTTACCAGGCAGATATGTGCCCCAGGTACTCTTTTGGCTTTCCTGTCCCCCATTTCTTTCTTCCAGCCTCAAACTCTTCACTTTGGAAAATACCAGGGCAGAAAGGCATTGAAATAAATAAATACAGGTAGTGAAATAGTGAAATCCTTTAGCTGGCAATGTCTTCCCCCTCCAAAAGGACAAATTCTTAACTCCAAGCTGCTCCAGACACTGAAGGATTAGATCCTAACCAGGGAAAACACAGGAAAATGGTAATAAATATCTCATGCTAATCCACGGGAACTTTGGTCCCAATGTGATTTTTCTATAGTATTCTACAATAAATGGCATTACAACATCCATAATCTCAGCTCATATATCAGAGCGCTCTCTCTGCTCTCCTTCTTGCCCTTCCCTCTTTCACAGTTTCTAAGAAAGCATCGAGGTACTTTTCTGCAGTGGCTTCAGCCCCATTCCCGAACGAAAGCAACACCGTTGCACACTGCAGACTGCCACGACTGCATCTACAGCTAACAAGCCCACTGTTTATGGCAGCATTACTCCACTAAGGTTTCATCCGAAATTCCTTCTGATAAGACAAAGAAAGTCACCATTTGCTGGAGTGAAAAAAAATTAATAAATTGCATTCACATGCAGTAATAGCACTTCATGTTGTGATGGATTTTACAATATCCTAGTTCCCTTTCCATTCAGACATCTGTCTTTTGGGCAATAAATCCTGAAAACCCAAGAAGGTAAAGCTTGCTTAGCCATGAGTCTCCTTTAACCCAGTAAAATAAATTCCACAGCTGTCTTCTTTCTTTCTCCTCTGACTGCTTCCTAGGCTCCCTCCCACTGCCAACAACCACTGCCACACCGCACTGCTGAAAGAAAAATCTTTAAAAATACCAGCTTTTCAGAGTCTTGTTTTTGACCCATCCAGGTAAAACAGTTTGTACCATAAAGTTCAGCAGTACTAACAGGTCACCTTTGTTAGTACAGATTTTCCTACACACAAATTAGAACTGAGAAAAAAGGTAGGCAAACCCATTTTTAATGTTCCTTAGATAATGCAATACCACAGCAAATCTCTAAGGAAAGTTAATCTGAGACTGCCATGAACACCAAATAAATTTGTACCACTGGGATATTTAAGGTCCAATAAATCTTGCTTCCCAATGGTTTTAAAACTCCAGAAAACTGCTCAGCCCTAGACTCCATATGTTGCGGCAAAACTGTCTACCTGAAAGCTACCGAGTCAGATCTGCCATCTGTGAGAAATATCTGCAGAACATACTCGTGTTTTCTAAACTACCAAATTACGAAAACCTTCATTAAGAAAAAAACAAACCACAAACACCCATATATACATTTAGAAAAACCAACCGGACAACTTACTCTCTTTCTGTTTGCATGATAATGCTCAAGAATGGTTAAAAATGACCCTATTTCCAATTCAAATTCTTATTAATTTACTTGATCTGTCTCATGTTGCAGTCAACAACACAAAAACAACATCTAATTGCAAAAGAAAGTAATATAAAAGAGGGAACAATAAAATCCATCACAGTTCTGAGATGCGTAGCGACAGCAAGAGAGCAAAGCGCTAACATCCACCTAAGAAAACACACAACTAACTGCCTATTTGATATTGCTAAAATGCCAACAATAAATACAGAAAAAAATCAGCACAGAAAAGCGTTGATTACATCAAAAGATGATTTTGCGGACAGTGAAAATCACAGCTTAACTCAGCCTGTCAAAAATACCCTGATGTCCCTAGCATCACATCTATCTTATGATCTGCTTACACGGATATACATGCAATACTAGAGCTTCACTAGAGCTACTGATTTTTTCACCTTTCAGACACTTGATGATAGAAAAAAAGAAAGTAGATTGTGAATAGGAAAAGGACTGAGAAACAAGCGTACTGTAAAAGCCTACATTTTAAATTCCAGTTTTGGAAGTGAACTGATTTCCAATCAGAAGAAATCCTATGAAGGTGTCAGGCCAGCCTGCGGTCATGCCAAAGACCTGTGCTGCGAAGCACTGCTTTGGCCATAGTGAGCAGAGAAGCAAAGTTCAAGACAGGGCATTAGGAAGTGTTCTTATCAGTTCAGAAAGACTGCCGTAATGTGATAACTGCACCAAAGTGCAGCACAGGTCCCGAAGAACCACAGTTCTTAAAATGCAATGCAATTAACCAGCTTTCTGGTAAGGATCAGATCTGACTGCAGATGAAGTTAGCAGAAGGTTCAGCATGTGCGAGCAGGGAGCAGATCAGCACCGCAATCAGAGGGTTTTAATCAATTCTTAGCAGTATCTAAATTTCCCCCATGCTGGCATGCGCATCAAGTGAGATTCACTTTAAAAAAAAGCATTTACCTAAAAATCAAAGCAACCCAAACATCAAAAGAAAAAAAAAATATATATATATATATATATATGCTTAACTCTGTTTTTTCACTAGTAAACTTTGTGTCATAAACAAGGGCACTGATGCAAAATGGACTCTTGCCTGGATTTGCAAACTTTTCCAGGAGTCATAATATCCTGCATTTGATGACGTCATGAAACCAACCACAAGTAAAAGTTGGGTTTCAATTTGTTCTACTTTTCCCTCATTAGTCTCTGTGTCAGAAATAGAATAAGAACCCTCATTAAGTCACATTAAATTCTTTAAACTCATTAAGGGCTCAGAAAAAAGAACAATACAAACACTGCTGGTTTTGTAAAAAAAGAAAAAAAAAAAAAAGCAATACAGATGGACTTCAATTTACATGTATTTTTAGCATGTATGTATGTGCATCCAGCAGCCAGAGAGTGCGGGAGACACAGAGAGGCAGAGAACAGAGGCAGCAAGGCAGAGCATACCTTACACATGACAGAATGATACTTAGATAAAAGTGGATTAGGCACGATTGCTTCCTACTTCGTATAGATGAAGCACATATAGTTTCGTACCCTGAGCTACGACAGAGCTGTGCTCTCAGCCATACCCTGCCTTTCTCTGCAATTAACCATTCTTCGGGATGTCTTCCAGGGAAGTAGACAACCTTGAGGGCTACACAGGCAGCAACAAACAAGTGGAAAACTGACTTCTGGTGCCGGGACTGTTTTGATTGCTAGTGCTGTAACTTAGCAGAGGAAACAACACTGTGTGAATGCAGCTGAGGACACATCTCCTATTCATTCTTACAGACTCACACGTAAGATACAGGTGTGTGCCGAATTTCAACAGTCTCGGAGAGTGTCTCTGGGTGTGCAAGGGGTGGGTGTTTGTCAGAAGATTTATTGTAGATGAATGAGTCAGATATACGTTGTTGATAACTTCTGATCTTCCCCCCTATAGGACTGGAAATATCAGCTCAATGCCACAAGATGATTTACACTGCTACTATATGCTCAAACAACTATTACGAGATTAATTTAATCCACTATATTTTCTTTTTTTCATCCTGATATACACAACACTCAGTAAGTAATTCAATTCTAATAAAAACTTCAGCTCTGAAAAGGCTGGAGGAGACTCCCACTCCTGTGACAGCCGCAGGGACAGCCCTGCTCTGAGCACCCTGAGCCAGGTGCCCGGCACAGCCACTCCACTCCCACGTGCCCAGCAATCACTGCTCACCTGTGAGACATAAAGCAAGGCACACGGCAAGGCTTGGCTTTGCTTTCCACAAGCTCTTGCCTCAGGTATCTGGGGCAAGGTTTACTTTGTTAACTGTGCATGTGCATCTCTATGGGCAGAGGAGAAAGCTCAGCAACAAGCGGTATGTATTGCATTTTTTGGTTTATCCTGTGTGGCTGCAGCTAGGGAATGCCTGATCTAGTGTACTTAACACATCCAAAAACAAGAACCCTTAACAGAAAAGCAAACTAACTCCAGTTTGAGAAGCTGAAATAAGATAAATCTTTGTTTCATTGACCAAATGCATGAAGCAGTTCTTCATCTGCACAGCAAGCTTTGGATGGAGTTCCACATACGCACAGCTTTCATTTGAAGATCAGCATATGAAAAAGTTAAAAAGAATCACTCTTTGAAAACACTGAAAAACTTCTCCCCCCAAAGAAAACTGCTTTGTTCTAGCCAATTTTGCTTCCATTAAGCCACAACTGCACACAGGAATTTTAGGCAATACCCCACTTCAGGATCTACCTGTCTTCCCCCCGCCCCAATACCAGTTGAGAATTTGGTTTTTGTGTGGTTGGGCTTTTGATTTTATGTGTTGTTTTGCAGGGGTTTTTTTAATAGTCCCAATAAAGTAACCGGCACATCCAAAAGCAGTCTGCAAGGTATCTGTGTAGGCAGAGCATTTTATCATTTTCCAATTAACACTAGAAAACCTGTCCCCACTGTTTTTGTGAACCGCCAAGCTGTATGTTTAATTTTTTAAGTTTTAGTGTGCATTTCAGACTTGCAGACTTTGCAAAGTAGGTCAAGAATACCCAAAGGATACACATTTGAAGGCTACAGATAGCAGAACACACCATTTACGGCTTTGTATATACACATCCATACACATTCTATATAATATAGATAGATAGATTCAATGATTTAAACACATTACATCCATACACTGTGTTTCAAGAACATTCAGATATTTACACTGTTAGATCACCACTCATTTTAGACCTACGCTAGTGCCAGCTGCCAAAAAAGAGTACACAAATCAAAATATGTTACCTTTGTTCAAACAATACTGCTGTTCATTATATAATAGAAACTGTCACGCTTAATCTTCCAGGAACCAAGAACTGGTGCATTCTTGGACCAGAGGTGGCTTGAAATGGTTTGAGGCAAAACTGAAGCATATTCTTTAAGTAAATCTTGCTGAGAAACATAAGCACATTGATGATTTTTAACATTATCTTTTACAGACTTTTCTTCGGATATATTAGTGAACTAAAAATACTGGCTGATTTTCAAAATGCAGAGATTAACACCACGGTGCTTCTTCTGTAACATTTTTACAATATCAAGTTATCAAGTATCGAGTTCCCCTCTGCACTGTCAGTCCGACTAAAAGAACGTGGAATCTGGAAGGGATGCTTGAGATCTGATGCCAGAAGGAAGCAAAATGCTCATCTAAAAACTGTGCACTGTCTTAACGAACACCTCAAAACTTTTTTCCCTGCAAGTTCTCAGCCCTATCTGAGTACCTCAATGGCCATGGCAGGCAGTGAGTCGCAAGCCACAGTGTTCATTTTCCGTCAGAGCACAAAAAGCACTGCCAATAGGAGCATTCAAAAATGCCTATCGTGTGATATAGATAAATATAAGGGGTAGAAATGCCTGACATTGTTCATAGTCAGAAATTTTAAAGCTCAGATGTTAATTTGACAAAATGCTAAATAAAAATAAGTGCACTTCACTCATCGAAGATCTGTTTTAGTGCAAGACTTCTTCAGATTTCATCTGTAACAACATGGATTACATACAGTATTCATCAAGCAGACACAACCCTCGTTCCAGACACACAGCCACACACCACCCTGCAGAGGCCAATCTTGCAGCTCTACCGAACCAAAAAGTCCCCCTGACGTCAATGCGTATTTTTCAAGAATGAGAACTGCAGGATCAAGCCCAAAAAGCGCTTATGAAGATGAGAGGTTACTTCAACAGATTGAATGTTAGATTCAATAGAAAGATTGAGGCAAGACAAGTCTGGGGTTTAAACCCTAGGGAGGATTGACATTTAAAGTGTTGCCACTGAATTATAGCTCTCCACACTGGGTGGGGTAACCTCCTACTGGGTGGAGTGTCTCCCCTAAAGGAAGGAAAAACTGGCACAAGCCAACTCGGTCTTTGAAAGATTTCCCTACTTGCCAACTTATGAAGTCGTCCTGACGTCAACTTCGTCAAGAAAGTCTATTGCCCAACGCCGACTGTTACCGTAGAAAGCTTGTCTGCGCTCGAAACCCCAGCAGAGGCGGGAAAGAAATTAAGGAAACAAGTCAGAAAACTCTAAAAACAAACAAAAAAATTAAAAATAAAAAATAGGAGGGGAAAAAAAAAAAAAGATAATACACTGGATTTTCTAAAGTACAGCCAATTATAAAATCCTTCCGTTGCATTTTCTTCTTCCCATTGTCATCCTGTGGACACAAATCACCAAGTCTATAACCAAGCATATTGTAAAACTTGGTGTTTTAAAAAATATGAGGCAGAGGAAGCACAGAAAGCAGCCACTCTGCCAGAGAGCATCTACTATCCTCTGAAACGAGCAGTGAACACTGTTCCAATCAGTGCCACTGACAGGTGTAAAATCCTCTCATCCTGGTAAAATAATATTCATGGAAGGTAGCTACAATATTAGTCCTCTTGGAATGAAAACAAACTGCCTCTTTAAAGTAAGACTTTGGATGCTGGGTGACAGGGAAGGGAAAAGAGACAAGAAATGAAGCCTAAAAAAGAAAAGGCACAGGGCATCCCAAAATGCCCATTCAAAAAAAATAAATATAAAATAAAATAAAAATAAAAAAATCAGAAAACAGTTTAAGTTACCGTAACCTGAAATGCACCAGCCATCACAAAGAGCAATTGGAGAAATCCAGCAGAGCTCAGCAGGAAAGATTTTTAATAACAGATTGAAAAACAAGAATAAAAATAACTGCATCAACAGGGCCTTTCTTCCTCAGGCCACAAGCCCGTTTTTACTTGAATTTTTAAAAAATGGCAGTTTGGCCACTAAAACCAATCCAGAACATTATTAAAAGTTAAAAGCTACCAATTACTTCTGTCTGTTCTTTTAAAGCAAAGTTTGGCATTACGTCAGTTGGTTTAAAGAAAACAAGAAAGAGAGAGAGAAAGAAGGAGAGAAAGTTTCCTGCTTGTATAAATTAAACCACCAGGGAAGGTGTCTAGCCACTTGTAAAGCATTTATTACAGGTTTTTAAAGGGCTAGTAACATTTTAAAAATTAAATATTTTAAAATAAATTTAAGGGAAAGAAAAAATAAAAGTCAATCAGAGCCTGAAAAGAAAGCAGACTTATGAGAAATTATACACGTGCAATGCAGCTAAAGAAAGAAAGAAAAAAATGACCACTGGGACTGAACTCTGCAACTCAGCCCTCCTGTTCTGAATGCAGGAGCACCCCTTGGGAGCTGTGCCCACCAGCACAGCACTCCCAGGTCCATGAAGCAGGCACAAGGGGCGTCCCATGCTAGGCAGCACCACACAATAGAGGATTTCTCCCAAGTTTCCTAAATCCACATATAGAAATCCGCAGCAGGAGTAAAATTTCTTAGTTAATGCAACAGGCTGATATAATAAAAATCACCGACAGAAAGATTAGCATTTTCTATTCAGCTTTAGATGCATGTTCCACTGGCAGTGTTATTAAATTTTAAAGAATCGCTTTAAAAGGTACTAGAAAATAAGAAACCGATAGCACAAAAGACGGACAAAACATAGATGGCTATTAAACGATGTTCCTTACACACGGCTGTGCTGGTCCACCTACAGCACGCTCCTCCACACCCCGTGACACCAATCCAGCCAGACGGTGCTCAGCTGCACGATGCTCCCAGGCTGCCACAAAATGTCCACTGGGGACTAAGCTGAGGCCATGGTGCTCATTCTCCCATCACTCCGTGCTTAATCTGAGCCCTGGTCTGCCTGACAAAATTGGGAACCGGATGGCACCGTTCCCTGCCCTGCCCCAGTAGCACTGCTGAGCTCTGGGCACTGCACATCTGGCCCCACACACAGCCCTGGTAGGGCCTTATTGATGAGGTGCGACCTACATCAAGGAGCAGGCAGCCAGCATCATCCACACGGCACAGCTACACGTCTCGCCCTTGTAAACATTTGCTCTTTGGGGGTGTAATTGTGCTTTAATCCTTCGCATCATCCGATAGAATTCATTATGTGCTTTTTTTTTTCCCCTTTTAATTAGTAAACACGCTCCAAAAAAAGTAAAGCCTAGAAAGTTTTTACACGCAGCAAGAAGTGAACTGAAAGCAGTCTTCGAGTAAGCAAATGTTCCCTCTTTGGTGCAAGCTTATCTTAAGAAAAGAAAAAGAGAGCTCCATTGGCACAGCATTCAAAAATGAACTCCATAATTCATGACAGTACCAAGAAAAAAGTTGTTCTCCTACTCCAGGAGGACTGGAAAGGGCACTTTTATTTATCTTCCAGACAGACAAAAATAGTAGAAACTGGACCAGATATGCTGTAATTAATGTATCCAAAGGTCAGCAGGCAATGGTATTTGTTCAATAGATGGGTGCAGACTATGCTGGTTTTACTATTAATCACCAGGACTGGAAAATGGCATTGTTTCCTCACTAGGTAGGAACTTCAGAAAGTTTCAGAAACAAAGAAGAAAGTGTATGCCTTTTCTCCATATACCTGTCCGCTGTTACTGCGAACCAATTGCATCTTGCCTCCCGAGGTGCGGCACCAGGGACAAAGCGCGGAGCTCCGTGCGGCCCGGATCTGCCAAAACCAGCCCCAGACTGCCCCATGGTGTGTGGAGGAACTAAATTAAGCAGGGCAAACACCGACTGGAACGCTGTCAGCGTGCGGATGAATGGCCTCATTCTGCATCCCAGCTGAATATCTCCATCAGAATATATTTCTGTTCGGCCCGATACTTTTACTACCAGGTGGCAGTTTGTTTTAACTGAAACTGTATTAAAAATGTAATTTATTTCCACTTTACTTGCGCCTAACAAAAAGGGTTGTCAGATTCCCAGCCCGTCGTGTTCAAAAATATTTCGCCATAAACTTTCTCACAATGTTATATTTGGTGCTACCCACAAACCTTTATTAAGGCGATACTGCCAGCACGACTGCCGCTGAGATCTGAGACGGTTTCTATTAAGATTATTACATTAAAATATTGTCGAGAGTTTATAAGAGACATAAATATTCATATGTATACGCCCTCCCAAACTCAGAAGGAAAGTTCCACATAAAAAGAACAATTTAAATACGTACCCAAAGATGCCTGTTTGTAATTAAAATTTTGGTTTTTCCCTACACATCTTTGCTAATTTTTTAACTCTTTCGCACTGTAATGTAAAACAGTTTTGTTTCAAAGCAACTGCCTGATAAAGTGCTAAAAGAGGTAATTCACACGAACAGAAAGTAATTAGTCATTGTTTGCACAATGCTTTGAAAATAGAAAACCCTCTGTGTCAGCTGGCATTAAAATATAACACGCCTGAAACGCAGAGATCTAACAGCAGCCACTGCACCTCAGAGGCGCTCGGGTCCACACGGGGCTCAGCAATCACAACATGTGAATAATAAAGCTCCCCAAACACAGCACGGTAACAGCGCGCACTGTGCAAGTTCCTACAACTGATGCGCAACACATGATAGAAACATAACCCTGAGATGGAGTCATACAGTAATGCTGAACTCACTCTATCACTAATAGAGACGGAAGCACCCCACTCAGCAGCAGCATAAATCACACTACGAAGGCATTAAAATAAGCGAGGGTAACCTGGCTGCAGCATGTTTGATGCCCAAGGAAGTCTCAGATCTCTGGAGTCGCTATTTAGATTTTTTCCTTTATTAATATTACTATGAAATAGAGGAAAAAAGAAACAACGCTCCTTATTACTGAGAGCCCGCTGAAGATCCAACATATATGCTTGGAAGCTGATGCAACTTTGCCCTTTACTTACTTTGTTGTGACTACATACACATAAAGTTCCAAAGAGAGAGGAAAGTTTTTACGTGCAACAACAACAACAGAAAGTGAGGACCGGAGCGAGCAGGGCAGATTATGGACTGACTGATGTTCTCTGTCAGACTTCTCCTGATCCCATAACGGCAAAGGAGCTTTCTGCTGCCCCGAGCAGCCCACATACATACAGGCACTGACACCGCTGGCCCTGTGTGCCCCAGGCAGCAGGTACACCCTCTTGAAGAAGAAAATGTCTCTCTCTCTATTTTTTACTCTGCAGTGTTCCACAGCTTTGGTTTGACCACGTTATTAACAAACTCATTCAGCAGTTAAAAAAAGAAAAAAAGAAAAAAAGAGAAATCTTTCAAAGTGTTGATATCATTTCCAGACAGTCCTGTCAGCATCACAACTTACAGGAAATAGCTGATGTTCTCAAACAAGCTCTCTATTTACTCACAGACCCGGAGCACTTAAAAAAGCTCCTCACCCGGTGAGGTTTTCCCTAAATGTCACCGGTGGGATCCGTGTTGCCGGACCCACGAGGGAACCTCGCCACAGCCCAGCGTGCTGCGCCTTTCATTCCCATTTTGGCCACGTCAGGACCTGGCTCTGCCCGCCGCTCTCCTCCGCTGCCCCTCGCCATGTCTCACTCCGGCAGCCTCTCCTGCGTGCTCAACTTTTCCTAAAACCAACAGGAAAGTAACATGATGCCACCAACATCCCCGGCTGCAGCTGAGGAGCGCTGCCGGGATGGCACTTCGGTGGCTCCTATACTGAACTCGATTAAATAAAACCGGAGCATAGGGAATTGCTGCTTGTTCCTATCAGCCTTCCAAATGCGCTCAGCGAAGTCAGCGCGCTCCACACCTCCAACAGGCGCAGAACGCTCTGTTTGGGGTAGGAAATACTTTTCCTTTTGCAGCGGGATACACCGGGGCTGTTCTGGCTGCAGCCGCACTGGGACCCGCTGGGATGGCACTGAGATACGTCCCCTTCAGCTCATCCCTATCTCTAAAGTTTACCAAAACATCACTGATTTTAAATAGATATTAAAAAAAAAAAAGAAAGAAAATAAAAATAAAAAAAAAACAACAGGGGGCCCAAAAGTTGCGCGGTGCCTGAAACAAAGCCCCCGGCGTCACCCTGCGGAGCTGCCGCTCCGCGCCCACCCCATTCATTGCACCGCGGACAGCACGGGGCAGCTCCGGGCCATCGGGGAGGGCAGCGCCGCGGGCAGAGCTTCGCCTTTAAGAAGGAAAAGTTTTACGTCTCTCCGTGCTCTGATTGCAAAAAGAAAAAAAAAAAAAAAAAAAAAAAAAAGACAAAAAAAAAAAGGAAAGAAGAAAAAAACAAAACACGCAAAACAAAGCATAACAACACCGATCCCACCGCGGTGTGCGCGGACCCCAGCCCCCCCGGGGGGAGAAAAAAAAAAGAAAAGAAAAAAAAACTTTTTCCCGAACTTACTGCTGCTCATGGTGCTGCCTCCGCGCCCCGCGCGTCGCGCTCCGCACTACCGCTGCCGGCAACGACGCGGGGCCGTGCGGGCGCAGCTCCTCGGTGCGAGGCGTCCTCCGCCGCCGCCCCCCGCGCCGCGCCGCGCTCCCTCCCCTCCCCCCAGAGCGCCCCGGGCCGGGGCACAGCGCTGAGCGGGGAGGGCAGAGCCGGGCAGAGCCGCGCCGTGGGCTGCTCCCCTCCTCCCTGAACTTGACCCTCCCGAGCGCGGCGGGGCCGCCGCCGCTCTGCGCTCGCCCATTCCCGGCCATGGCACATGGCTTTGACCCACCGCCGGGGGGAAGGGGGGGGGAGCGCGGGTCGGGGTGGGGGGCACCGAAAAATCCCTCT
>JAPSGF010000032.1:865037-887094 GCA_035772895.1 Perdix hodgsoniae
GCGAGGGGGGGGGAGCGAGGGAGCGCGCCGGGCCCGGCCGCGGGCGGAGGGAGCAGCGGCGGGCGAGGAGCCCGCAGGCCACGGCCGCATCCCCCGCCCCGCTCCGTCGCTCCCATCGGAAGGCTGTAATGCCTCCCCTCCCCCGTTTCCCTGTGCGCGCGCTGAGGGACGCGGGACGGGTTCGGGGGCTGCCGGCACCGCCGCACCGCCCGCGGAAGAGCCGCGCAACTCCCCGGCGCCGAGCGCGGAGCGCGGAACCCGGCCGTGCGGAACCGCCGCAGGAAAAGACGGAGCGGGCAAGAAAAGCGGCGTTAACGTGCGTTGGGCACCCGGACGCTGTTGTTTTTGCTCCTAGGGGACTTCATGCAGAGTGGGTTTTCCTCCCGCGCGCACGGTTTAAACTGATCCCGCGCAGCAGTACTGCTCTGCTCTGCTCTGCTCTGCTCTGCTCTGCTGGAAGAGTTAAAACTGATGGTGTCAGGGATGAGGCTGCTCCCCCCAAATGTGACATAACGCTTTCCTTACATGTCTATCCTCAACACACAGTGAGCTACAAAGGATAAAGCCTCTAGGGAGGCACACGGAGCCTTCCCGTATGCATGTGGTGTCTCTAAACTTATTCCTCGTACACAGTTCGACCTGCTGGCAGATGGGCAAAGCGATTGCTCGCGTAAATCGCCGGGCAGCACTCAGTTCCCCGTAGCTTCTGCTGTAGGACTGCCTGGCGGACAGCAAGGCTCATAGGTGTGGGGTGCGCCCTTTGGGCTCCATGCAAGCTGAGGGCTCTGTGGGGCTCCCCACAGCCTCAGCACAAAGCAAGAAAAGTAATGTCAGAACTCAGAGTTTGCTGTGGTGCCGGGACCACGTTCTGCAGCACCGCACTACTGTGCAGATTCTGCCTTTGTAAATCTCTCCTCAAGCTGAACTGCAGTCGAACAAACTGCTCCCACGAGTGCAGCGAGCACAGTTCTGACAGCTCGGTGTGTGTCCCGCACGCTTTGCTTCGGGCTCTGCTGCTGTGTTACCACCATCATCTCGTGCAGCTGCGAAGGGTTAATGCCAGAGGGTATTGGTGAGCACCTCAGAAGTGCTGGACTGGAAAATACTCAAACCAGGGTTATTCCCCTTCACTTCTCTGCTATCCATTGCTTTCTCTTTGGCACAGGAAGCGATGCCCCACACCTCAGCTCCTGCATTTCATCCACGTTCTGACATAAAACACGAAGGTCGGTGATCACGAGAGCAGGTTCCAACACGAAAGCCTCAGTAACAAACGCGCCTCTTCCACCTGTAGTGCGACACGAGATCCGTGCTTAAAATTCGCTCAGTGTGGACGCTTTTAGTGGGAACTGCAGACCCCATTCTGAACAGAGTAAGAAGGGCAAAAAAATCCCCGTAACTCCAAGGAAACGCTCTCAGAAAGAGAATGTTGCGGTATCTTTGTGAGAAAAGTGCTTGCGTGATACATTCTGCGCTTCAAGTTAAAATAAAGCAGATCAAGAAGATGTCAATATCAATCACTTTGTATTCACCACAACAGAACAGAGAGAACTTAATAAAGGCAAAAATATTTTCATAAACTTTTTCAGGCAAATTATTTATTTATGAAATAATTTACAAAGAAAATTTTTACCTCATGGCTTAGATACATTGCACATGCTGGTGATTGACACAATATGTTCAGACTCAAAGGCCCCTACAGCCTTTTTTTCCATTTTTACCCTAACAGGAATATTTCAAAACAACCAACTAATTCATGGAGTCACACAGTAATTGTTTGACAGTTGTTTCCAATATAGAAAAATAAGTTATGTATATTGTTTTCATTCAAATATTTGTTGATTTGTTGTTAGAACCCTTTGACGTTGACATGCCACAAATTGCATTAGGAGAAATACTGAAGATTTATTTTTGTTTATTATCTTCTGCTGTCAAACATTTGAAAAACCACTTGAAGGAAGTTTTATGTCGCCGTTTTTGAAACTTGTATTCTGCGTGATAGTAGGGTGGCTGCTGGAGCAACAAGTTGGGATTTCTGTGATCGATAAGACCCGATTAACCGAAGGGAAGGCAGCGGCGCTCAGAGAGAAAGTGTTGCTGTGAGCAAAGTAACTACCATATTCCTCCATTTTTTTTTTACAGTCAGGCACATTCTCCATTGAGGGAGAATACAGAGGCACTCACAGTCGCTTCTTGAAGGAAAGCAGTGTAACAGCCATTGTTTATCAAGATGACATAACATGCCATTTATGCCTTTATTGTTTAATGCAGTTTCTCTTTTCTTGTAGTTTACTCAGCGTAGATACAAAGAGGGATTAGCAGTTAAGCATAAGCATACTTGTTTTACAATTTCAGCCTTTTAGTGCATAACTGACTTACTTAAAGCACGAGAGCCCATAATCACAATGATTTTACCTGATGGAACATGCATTTCAGAAATATAATCCAACTGTTTACCCTAACACGTCATAAATTGCAGTTCTTTACAAAAACCTCAGAGATTGACATCCATTGCTCTTAAATGCCTGCTGCTTTAGCACACATCATCAAGAAAGCATTTCTGCATTATTCTCCCTCCAGTTGGTAGTATATCACGTGAATTCTAAAGACCATTTTCTTTTACTGTCTTCAGTAATGAGCGTTTTGAGGAGCGCTCAGTTATGTGTCTGAGGCACTCCGGCGTGAGTTCCTTGGGAATATAAACACGGCAGTGCACAGGGTTTCTGCAGGCCCGCTTCTTTTCCTTGCACAACTTTTGTCACGTGAAATCATCGGGAAACTTTTGTTCCCTTTCTTACACACTGTGCAGAGTCAAGTTTCCGAACTTCACGTTGTGCGCCAAAGGCAAAAAGCAAACCCAGCTACCATCGATTTTAAGAGAAGCGGGGCTGGAGGCCTTAATGATGTGGTTGAAACGTCTCCGAAAAGAGATTCTGCATTGTGATAGACAGGGCAGCGCTGAGAACAGCCAATGAAACAGCATGCAACAGAGGAGCTAATGCCATGGCATGGTCCCAGATTCAGCAGATGTTTTCTAGGGGGATTGGATATCTGGTAATGGGAAATGGAACCTTTCTCTCCTCTGTCACCGTTTTTTAACACAGGCCAGTAGTGATGGAAAGTCAATACTATCTGATGCTCATTTCTTAGCTTTCTCCACCATGCGTCAGGAAACCATCCCCATGGCTGAGCACAGCGGGGCTGTCTGGGGCTCCCCTGCTCCCGCGGTACCACAGGCACAAGGAGATCCCTGGAAACCCCATGAGCAGCCTCCTGGGGAGGGGTGAGGAACAGCACTGGGCATGGGCTGCCGCTGCTAATGGCGTGTCTGCAGATAGTTAAACAGTGCTGGCAGCCACAAGAGATAATTTATCACTTTATGCTATCATAAAATCTACTAGAAAATTAAAAATGCTAAAACACCAGACTCCTTGAAATCATTTACATGCAGGAATCCACATAATTGTGTAGATTTTGATCTTAAAAATGCTATATAAAAGGCATTCATCCAAAGCTCTGAAAAACCTCACATGCACATACACATACGGAGTATGGAGTAATATATAATGAGTCTCTCCCAACAAATATCAATAAAAGAAGTGGCAGCCTTTCTTCCCACATTCCAACCGCAAGTTCAGCAAATGAAAACAACCTGAGCCCCCTGTCCTGTCATCACCCCCAGTCAGACAGAGCCACCACCTCTTACTGCCTCGCTTCCACACTCTGCTTCCCTCCAGCACTTCTGGGAAGGCTAATCTGGATCAAAGGGCATGGAAGTCAGTGGAAAAAAAAGCTATAAATGAGTTCAGGAATCTTTACATTAACTCCTATATGCAAATGTTTTTCTTTCTTATTCCTAAGGTTCATTGCTAGTAAATGTCAGTGTTCTGGATGTATGAACATTAAATCTCACTACAATTCCTTCTAATATGAAACAGCAATTCCATACAGTCAAGGTGTTTAGCTCTAAAGGAGTTTACTTTGATTTGATTTCTTGTAAATACGTTTTCCATTTGTGATTTCTCACTGTGTTCAAAGCTTTATTTTAATGTGACAGACTACAAACAACAAGTTTTTATTGTACAAAAAGATTTATTTACATAGCTACTGATATGAGGTCTCACATTAAGTTTCGGGAAAGGAAATATCCTTCTAATGTGTATATTTCATTTTGCAGAAAAGTGCACTTTCCATTCCAATATGAGCATTAAATGCCTACTCATACTATGTGGCCCAGGAGGTGCAATAAATGTTACTGAGAATCTCAGACACCCAGTGCACTGGTAAACTCACCAAGTTGTTGCCATTGTTTCCAATTAAAATATGGAGGGGGGGGGGGGGGGGGGAAGGAGGACACAAAGCCGTGCAATAAAGGTAAAAATGGAAATGTAACAGATGATCTTTAGTGGCTCTCCTGCAAAATACTTTAAAACACACACACACGGACACACAGATAACTACTTTTGTACGATCTAGTACATTTAATGTTCTATGTAAGGAAGAGCTTGACCTCAATCCGGCCTTACCCTGTGTATCACAAACCAGTCCATCCTGAAAAGAGGTCATCTGATCTTAGAATCATAGAATTATAGAATCATTTATGTTGGAAAAGACCTCTAAGATCATCTCTTCCAGCTATCAACCCATCACCACCATGACCACTGCGTGGCAGCTGGAGCTGCTGACAGGCAGAAATGTGCCTGCCATTAGAACCTGGACTTGGACCAGAAGATCTTTGGAGTAAAAGGAAGAAAAGGTCAGTATGTTTCTTCATTTTGAGACTTCAGAGCTCTCCAGTAATGTTTATGACTGCTCTAACTGGGTCCTGATCTGAGGCAACTCAACCGAGCCTTCCAACCTGAGTAGGAAGCATGCACTGACCCACAACATTCACATCCATAAGTCTGATTTTTAAGCACTGTACATCTTTTCAAAGCTTACGAAACAGGTGACCTAATAAGAGTGCTGCCTTGGTTAACTCTTAGGCCTCTTGACACCAAACTGGAAATAAACTGCATCCTTTAGTTGTGAAATGGCACTGCCACAGTCTTAGTTGAAAAGCATGAAGCAAGTATAGGCATCTTTTACATATATTCAAGACTTTAATTTTCCTCTGTGGTTATCAGTCTTGAAAGAGGCTTTGTTTGGAAATAGTTGATCCTTTTGGGAAGAACACATCAACATTTTCAAGTAGCAGCAGCCTTGGGTCACTTGGTTCTTCTCTCTCACCAGGAAATCTCATTTCTGACCATGCTTCTCTCTCTTCATGACCTGGATCACATGCCCATACACAAGGTTTTACTGAGCACAGCGTGAATCAAACAAAAAAAAATGCTGATGGATCAGTGTTCAAGTACAGTTGGGATCTTGATGTGGTGAAGTGCAGATCATGACCCAGAAAACCTGTGTGTCCTTGTCTGCTTCAGTACCCGAACAAACTGATCCCACAGAGGGCAAAAATACTCCTTATTATTTCATTTATTTTCCCCTCCTTCCTGACTCCACTGCTTTTAGTTCCTTTCATAGCTCACATAAAACAGAGAGTTACCTTATGACATATTAAAATATTTATGCATTATACTTATTTAACAATGGCCAGAAATGCCCCTAATGGGCTGGTGAAGAACCTGGATAGTTTGGTAATTTCACTGTGAATGTTATACTTTTTTTCCAGTGAGAGTTTGCATGAATAGAATACAAAAACAATAAAACAAAACAAGCAAAACAAAAACCCTAAGACTAAAACTAATTCAAACCGAGTAACTCATCTCTGTCAAATCCCTTCCCCCTCACTTATTTAGCATTGCAAAATAGACACTGATATTATTGACATTAACATACACATTGAATTGAGGATCATTAGCTATTTTTAAATAAAGGAAATAAAGCTATGTACTACATTATGACTAACATATGAAAGAGTCACTCATACAGTGACTCGTAAATAGAAGATTTGTGATTAATAGCTTTATATTTATGGAAAGAGGCATATTTTGAGTGACTGGTGTGTATGATATGGGCAGAAAATAATCTGAACTATTTAGGAATCAAAGTGGTAAAATGAAGTAAAAATAATTTGGAAGATGTATCTAAGGAAGGGCTACGTAACCTTCATGAACCCTTAGTCACAGAAGCTAGAGTGGCTTGCATGTAGGAAGCATCCCTAGAGATAATTGCAATGGTGCCCTATTTCTCCTTGTCAGGAGCCAGAGGCAGTCCTACAAGTGAGCCAGAGATGCAGTAAGGAAGCTACATACTGTGATGTAAATTCAGATGAGCAAATGCAGAGCACTAAAAAAATCGACTCCTATTTCTCGATGAATTCAAGTAACACAACAGACAAAACAAATCCAGATCAGTGATGAGGTGTATGTTTCCAAGAGCAGGCGTGAAAAAGAGAAAGTAATAGCCTGAGATACCTAAGAAGAAAAAGTATAAAAAAAAGAAAAAAAGAAAAAAAAACAACACATTTTTTGGAATTCATCTTTCTCTTATTTGACTTTCTCAGGGCTGAGAGGTGGGGGTGTGAATAAAAGGATGGGGTCTGAGTATGAAAATGGAAGTGAATGCCTGAAATGAACTCAGAAGGGTAGCTGTTAGGGCTGCTCATTATGACAAGCAGCCCAATGAGGCTGTCGGGCGGAGAGTAGATAGAAGGATGCATCACCTCTCCTATGACAAGTACCATTCAGACTCTCAAAGAAGTGCCTTTTAACACAATCTGTGTAAAGGAGTAAGTCTTTTTTTTTTCCCCCACCTTCACAATGCCATTACTGGAGATGTGCAAGCACTAGAAGAAAAAAAAAGGCTACTTGGGAAGGGCTCATGCATAGCAAATTTGTTTTCCCCCTTCCCCATCAACTCTGTAATTACAGCCATTCAGACAAAGCTGGTTTTCCCAGTAGGACTGGCTGAAAACGCACTTCATTTACATGGCCTAATTGGGCTTTTTTGGCCAAGGTTGTTCTATACCCTGACAATAAGAGAAGGTACTTAACATTGAAAACTACATTATTGCGGTATTGAAGTTGAGGATTTCATTACTTTGAAGTTAGGAAATTCAGAATGAAGGTGTCTCCTTTAACAGTAGTCCTTCTGGAGTATGTATGTGTGTAAGAATAGTACTGGTAATTATATTGGCCCCAAACAGTTAAAAGTCTGCTGAGTAAAAGGCAGTCATTTTATTTTCTTCTTTCTCTATGAAAGAAATAAAACAGAATTTGGATATTAATGCATATGTACATGCTGTTACATGAAATGTTGGATATGGAGTCCTGTGGCCTTCGGATATTAGTACAATGAAAAGATGAGTGGTTTTGTGAAGATCATGTGCTACAGAAGAAATTTTTGAAAACAAAACTCAATTTCTTTGTATACTACTATTTGCATTATGTAAGAGTGCATTATTTGGGTTAATTTTATCTTTTATTATTTTGTTTGTAACTATCTTGCCTCATTCAACACAACATACAGTTCATGAATATGTATCTTATAACCTTTCCTAAGCCAAGTACTTTCTGTGCTTTTGTTTCAGGGCCTTCCATATTGTACGTGTCCTCTTCAATCAAAAAGGTTTTGCACAGTCATCACTGCAAAACCAAGCCATGTCTAGAAAGAAAATTTACATAAATATTTCACCAGGCCTTAGTGTAGACAAGGTTTCTGCAGCTGAACCTGTTTTTCAGCACGTTTAATTGCCACCGTAATTAGAACATGAGGGTTCAAATCCACAAAGATATTTGGGCGCCTAATTCTCATTAATTTCAATTGAGAGATGGCACTTACATCCCTTTATGGATGGAGAAGACACAGAAACCTCAAGAATCTTATCTGTTCTAAAACTCCCAGACAAATACTGCTATCAGCTTCTTCAGAGCAACAGGAACTTTATTTTAATTCCCAATGAAGGTACGTTCTAAGCACAGGAAATTATATGGTAACAATGGAGGCTATATTCATCTCTCACCTCATTTCCAGCCACCTAGCCCTTCCAATCTGCAGGAAGTTGCCAGATCATGAGATACCTTAGGAAACTCAAAAAGCAAAACAAGATGTTCTCTGGTGACAACAGAGAATTAAACTGTCAGGTTTTGCTCTTTTATGGTATGATATAAAAAACAATTGTTAGTGGGATTTCTATGGCTTTCACCCCATAACCTCCCAAATGCAGACAGAAATCATGATCAGACATGAGCCCCTAAGACTGAATGTTTGGACCCTCATGTGACGTGATGGTGATGAGTCAACATTTGGATTAGATGATCTTAGTGGTGTGCTTGAACCTAATGACTCTATGATTCTATGACATGTCCAATTATGGACGGATGTTCAAAGGCTGGACTTACCATGCTCTTTTCTTCCTAGCTGAACATCCCTATGCTTTTGTTCACACTGTACCAAAATTTGCACATCGGACTGTAAGTCAGAAAATGGAACCGTTCTGGTTGAAAATGTCCTTTTTTAATCTTTGCACTTCAAAAATATGCTATCTGGGAAAGTGAAAATGGTGGGACTTCCTTCTTTGATAGAAGCTGTTTTAAAATTGCCATGAAACAGCACTACTTGGAGCTTTGTCTTCAGAGCCACCTAATTACCAGAGTTCTATGGCTAATTACCATCTCCACAGCTTTCTGCTTTTAAAATATCAGTCTTAGCTTTGCCTTTATATACTGTACAATTGTAATGATGCTTGCTAAATAAACATTAAGGAAGGTATATTTCACAAAGATAGAGCTTAGAGCCAGAAGAAACTATTACAAGCTCTGGTTTGCCTTCCTGCATAATTCTGGCCACAGAACGCTCAATGATCGCTGTGCCAAGGCTATAACTGCAGTGTAGAGATAGTATATCTTCCTGAAGATGTCTGTCTTGATTTAAAGACTTCCAATGATGAAGGATTCACTGCACTCCTAGGTAAGTTGTTCCAGTGTTTAATTACAACCACTCTTAAAAGTGTCCCTAACCTGATTTAGTGTATCTTATTAATCAGTTATTTTTTATTATAATTTTATTTTGTTTTATTTCATTTTATTTAATTCCATTTCAGTGATCTATGAATGAGACTTTGTGCTCCATATATGGACTTGTAGACTATAATTTCACCCCCAATTATCCTTCTTTCCCATAAAATAGTGAGACAAAGTTTCTTTCATCTCTCATCCTGGATAATTTCAGTTATTTTTTTGAGTCTTTCATTATTAATTTAAATACTTTTGGAAGTAGAGCCACTACAACCATTCAAAGATTAGAATCATTCTGCTAGCTTTCAAATTGTGCTGATCTATACTTCGAGTATCACTAATATAAACATAAAATATCTGCCCAAGCAAGTGCCCAAGGTTTTTTGTTTTTTGTTTTAATTTTGACAAATTTGTTGATCAACAATTAGTGTTTCAAAATCACTTCTCACTATTTGTAAAAATCTGATTAGTGCTTTTTCTTCTTCTTTCCTCTCCTCCCCTCACCTTCCCATTCCCTTTCATTTAAACAGTACAAAACTTTCTGGTGCTTTCTCATTTTAACTTTGATTTGTGTCAAAATCGGAGGAAAGTCTTTCATGACTTTAAAAAATACTGAAATAAGCACAACATACGTCATCCTTAGACTTCTCATGGCAAAAGTCATTCTGATCTAATTTACTAGAGGTCCTCAAAAATAAAGAATTTCCTTTCTAATGGAAAGAAATAATCAGTCATTTGTAGTAGTTTCTGTCATAAGCCTGAGCAGTAATAACACTAAATAGTACAGAGTAACATTTTTTACTGGCAATTATTGGCTTTAACAAGAAGATTGTAGGAAGGATTCTGTCTGCTGAGACACCACATTATAATCTTTAGAATGAAGCCAAGGTAGTAGCTATTCCCAGGGCAAGACAAATCTGAAGATACTAACTAGGTTAGCGGCTATTACACTCTGCATTTAATCTTGTACATGATAGATCTGTAGGTGGGAGTGGGATTGGGTGGAAGATTTGAACAGCAGAAGACGCTGTTCCTGTAAGATGATAACAAACTTCTTCCTGCATCTTGGACATCTCCCTTTTCAAGACAAAAGAATTTGAAGTAATTCATCTCTTTGAATGACCAAAATGTAAGGTTTGCACAACTTATCTCCCACAAGCTCCTAAACCTGAGTTCTTGCATCAAGCAGGCATGCAGTGGAAAATGGAAACAAGGAGTAGGAAAGCAGGCTGGACACCCCTTTGATGCAGCAGAGGTCTGCAGCTCCCTCAGCCCGCAAGTTGTGCTGTGCAGCAGTGCTGGAGTGCTGGAGGCCAGACTTGCTCCTCTCATGCATGACTGGCTACTGGTTTGTGCAGCAGTGTCAGCATATCGCCACATCTTCCTGTGCTGATTGCCAGTGACCATGGTGCACCACATTGCTGGAGATCCAGCACAGGGAACCTCAGTGTCAGGAGAGTGGCCTGAACCTGCTCACACAGCTCACACACCAGCACTTCCAGCGTCTGACTGCCAATGGGGATGTGCCGCAACAAGAAATTTCAGCAGTGGGTGGCACAAAACACACAAAGCACATCTCTATGCCACCAGGCCTCTGTCATTTTTAAGAGTTGTTAACAAATCAGTCTTGGGTTTATGCTCATATCAAGAAGCTGGGATGGTGCAGGCTGATGTGTGTTTCTAGTTCCTCAAGGTTTTCCAGAGAACACAGCAGTTACTTCTGCTTCTGTTTGAAGATAATGGAAATCAAACACTTCTGGCACCTGAGTTCTTATTGAGGACGAGGTTGACAAGGTCCCTGGAATGGCATTCATGTGCCATGGAGCACACGAGCCCAACAGGCATTTGGGTGCTCAGGCAGTGGCGAGATCCCAAACACAAAGGACAAAATGGGCAGTACTGTCAGTGAGCAGATGCAGGCATCTGTGCCTGTGTGCATGCTGGCAAAGTGGTATCTCCAGTGGCACATTCACTTCTTTTCTGTTTGTTTGGGTGAATATCTTAAGCAACTTCTAAAAATAATTTAAATACTCCAAGTATAAAATATGACTTATTTTATACAATGTGCTTTAACCACCTCTTTCACATTAGAAAGCATATTTTGTCTCACGACCTGCTTAAAGCAAAACAAAAAGCTAAGTTATAGCTCCTTGCAAACAATGAAAGCAATAAATACAGTAAATTACTGTTTGATGTGAGACAATATACTAATGGTAACTGAAGGAAAGAAATTAGAAAACAAACTCCCTCTGGGAACAATTCTCACACCCCTGTTTTAGAAGGAAGCAGAGTTTACTCGTAAATAATTTAATGCATTTACTCCTGCTAGACTGGACTGACAGGTCTCCCATATACTGAAGCTTTGCTTTTGTAATAATTGCAAACTTTTTCAGATGTGAAAATTATCAGCTATGAAATGCTACACAGTCATTGTTGGACTGTCCAGGAACATACAGGTGTACATAGCATAGGATTACTGAATTTTGTCATCACACAGAACCCTATTTAGTAAAAATACTTATATATTTACAAATTTGTAGATAATTTCCTATTCAAAGTTTCATGACAATCCCTTAGGAACTGCAAGAGTTGCTCACATAAATGAGCAATGCAAAGGAAAAAGCATTATTATCTGGCATAAAATGCAGTTCAACAACTAGAAGAAAGAGACAAATCAGCTGACTTTGTAACCTCTACAGAACTGAAGCATGAAAGAACCAGAAGAGCAGAAACAATTATAAGAATATAAATTGTGATCCCTGTTACCTACCTTAGAAAGCTACATCATAAAATAGTGGACTTTGCTGTTTTATTTGTTACACTTCATTATTTCTACTTTTCTTGCCATTTTTTACTTGCTTCACCCACAGTGTTGATATGTTCGCTCTCAGCTCACAGAAACAGTTTGGATTCAGAGTTTTTCAAACTGTTTTCAGCAGTATAGAGCTATCGTAATCAATGTCTTCCTCTAAACCCCTTCTTTTTTACTCAACCTTTCTTCTTCATTGACCACTCAAATGAATCTTATGCATGTTGTATACCAGCTAGAACTAACCAGGGCCTTCACTTGGTTTCCCTTCTGACAGATGACTGTCAGGCATCAGGGCTCCATACAGACTTCCTAAGACCTGGGCAGAAGGGAACTTTGGAACAAGCAGCTAGGCACGGAAATGAAGAGCAAGAGTTTTGGCACTGATTATTCCCAGAGATTACTATTCACAGTTGTTTATTCCCTAAACGGCCAGGGCTAATCTTGGAGAGCATGGACAGAGATTTGTCAGTATTTCAGAGCCTGTTCTAATTTGTCAGTGCACAAGAATATTATTTAGACTGGTCAGTAAGTATCTGCAAGCCTCACTCCAAGCTCAGGAGATGAAACCATTAGCAGAATTGTGAAACATCTGAGTAACCCTAGCATTGTTGGGGGGGGAGGGGGGAGAGGGGGAGGCCAGCATTCGCCACTCATTTTTTAGTACTCCCAACCACTCCCACTGGTGCAGGAGTTACCGCTCTCCTTTTGTTACTTACCGCAACCAAGCAAGCTGGAGGAAGATCTGATGCTGCTGCCCTTGCCGCTGCAACCCTCCCACAAATTTCAGCAGGGAAAGACAGTGAAAATTATGTGGGAATGAGCTGAATCAGCTTCTTTTGTTGGTGCCTTGGCCGCACCCGCTGTGTGGCCAGTTCCACCCAGCACTCATCAACTTCTGAACAGGAACTGGGGAAGGATTGAGTGACTGTGGGTTTCCCTCCATGTTGAGCGGGTGATAACCCAGGTCCAGGAGTTAAAGGCCTAAAATTAGGTCTCTGTCTTGGATTCCTCATAGGTAGAGTTGGATCTCTCTACCTCCGTAGGATACTGGAATGATTTTGTAAAAGTCTTCATGAGAATATCAGTTATAAGATACTGATTCTGTACTGAACAGAATTAAAAGGAAACTTCCAGTAGCTGTCAGCACAGGAGATCCAAAACTTGCACATTTGACTAAAAACTGGGACAAATGCACAAGCTTCTACACAGTCATCTTGGGAGCTGCCCCTGCAAAAATACAATCATCGATCCAGAAGCTGGTGGTCCCTACCTTTTTGTATTTATAAATTTGTGGTGTTTGAATATGGTTCCAAACTGTTTTATAATCTCAGAAGATCAGGAGTACACAATTTCTTAAACCGTATTTAAGTATGAAGAGCAAAGGGTGGATACATTTCTTTTGGACACTCATCTCAAATTTGTTGCACCAGCTCAGCAGCTATCACCATTTTCAAGCTGCAATATCTTTATCTTGGGTGCCACACCCCAACAGGATTTGCACACACTCTTTCAGAGGGCAGGAACAGATATCTGTGTTCTGGAGCACTCAGGCTAGCTAGGGCCATGCAGCATCGAATGTCAAAGAAAACAGCAACAGCATGTTGAATAACTGGTTTGTTGTGTATGCTTCATATAGGTTAATTTAGGTACTTCATCACCCAACTACTGTAGCCTTGTTTCCTAGAAATGTACTGGAACATGAACATTTATGGTGTCCTGTTGATAGGAGCATTACTACATCTGTCAAATAGAACATAAATAGCTGCCACAAATCTTTTAGCCTGTGTTATATTTAAATGAATAGTGAAACTGGAACTGGAAAGAGAAGTGGTTTGGTTAGACTTACATTAATTTTATATCGTTTTTGTTGTTTCAGATTTCTTTTTTTTATTTTAACTTTTTAATTTTGTGCGGTGTGGGGGCCAGTACAATCTAGAAAATACAAGAACATGCTACAGAATCCAGAGTGAGGTACTCCAAGATGCTTCAGCTCATAGAAAGAAAGAACCAGTCAGAGTTTCTTAGAGGAGCACTGTGATGTGCTTGTCTGATATACACAGTCCAACATTTGACTTTTGAAAGGGCTCCTGCTGCTATTTACTGTGTGTTAAATTATGTATATGTGTTTGTTAAGAGAACAACATGTGAGTTTGCCTATAATCATTGTCGATAATATTATTATACCTTCATGAGTAAATGTAAACATTTCTCAATGCATTTTCTGTGTGTTTACTTTGTTTGTGAATGTACTTCCTGTATAATTATGGGCATTCTCATCCCAGGAGTACATAGAGGCCTAAATTTACAGATAAGCTTAGTCTAACAGGTTTTATTCAACTCCTGGAAATTCAGCCAGTACATTTTTGTTCATGTGTGGAAAAGGAAGACATTTAAATGTGAAAAAGTGAACATATAACAACAAAAGGTAACAATCTGGGCTTGAGAGTCAGAAACTCCAGAGACACACTCTGATTTTGAAGTAATAATTCTAACCCATCCTCCTAAGGATTGGGAAAGTCCTTCTGATATGTGCCTGAATCACGAGTATATTAGGTGGTGTGAATTTTCATATCCCACAGTTGTCACAACAATACACTCTTTCTAGAATCAGGGACACAAAAGCAGAAGTCACCTATGGATGTTTAACCTGGGAACATTCAAATTTATGCTTCTAGGTTAAAGTATTTCTAGAATGTAAGTACAGCATGAAATAAGAGATTATCTAATATAAAATGGCAACATGAACTTAAGTATTTTTTCAGATTTAATTCTTGCTTCATCTCCAACAGTTGTGGTTTAGTAAGCATCCAACCCCGATAAAAGTAATTCCTGTGATAGAAGTTGCACCACCACACTTGGCACTCTGTTCTGATGTTAAAAACGTGTTCCATATTTCTCATGGAATTTGTTTAGCTTCTCCTTCCAATCATTAGATTGTGTTATGTCTGCTAGACTGAGAAACCCTTTATTATCAAATTTTGTCCTCATCTGTATATATATATATGCATATTAAATCAGACCTTTAATGTTCTCCTATATATCTAAATACCCTGTTTTCTTCTTTCCACTAAATAATGAACAAGCAGCAGAACTGGACGCAGTAATTCCAGTACAGCAGTAATTTAACCTCGAGAAACAAAGGTTTCCAGAATGTCTTTTTGACTACAACATCAGTGTCCCAGCCTACAGCATGCATTAAGCTGACTATCCAATACAGCCATCTTTTTTTCCCAGACCACGACCTCAATTCTTCATGGATTGCTTTCCTTGTTCTTGTGTTCACAACATTGCATTTTCCCATCCCAAAACATTTAGGTTCACCACAACTAGCTTGCCAGGTCATTCCATATCAATTGTCTGTCTTCTGTGTTATTTATCTTCCTTCTGATCTCTGCATTGTGTAAAATATACAACTTCTATATCCCACCTAAAAACTTGTTAAAAGCAGCTGGCTAAAGTAATTCACTGCAAAGACTCAGTAGAATCAGAGCTATCTGATTTGTTAGTATGGCATTAACTTTATTCTAGTCTTCTCTATTTTCCTGGTGTTCTGTAATTCTTTTATAGTGGTTATAGACATGCTAGTTGAACTTGTTGATTTTAAAAATGTCTGGCTGTGGTAGCTCTATTTATTATCATTCTTTGTCACTCTTCATGCAGAAAGTATTCCATTACTATATAACACTATCTCATATTTTTCTTTCAAACATAAACCATACACTCTTATTCAGCACTTCTGCTCTTTCTTCATTGGTCAAATTTCATTAGCAATCAATCAAAACTTTCATTTTTAATTCTTTTCCCCTCAGTACCATGCACACATTCTTTTTGTTACCTTTTAACTGTGCTGACACATTTTCTTCATGAAGTCTTTCACATCTCAAATTATTTATTGTTACTGCTATCATCTTTCTCTTTCTTTGTTAGGGTGTTAGGAGGGAATTCTTTACTCAGAGGGTGGTGAGGCACTGGCACAGGCTGCTCATAGAAGCTATGGATGCCCCATCCCTCAAAGTGTTCAATGCAGGTTGGATGGAGCCCTGAGCAGCCTGAGTTGGTGGGGAGCAGCCCTACCCACAGCAGGGAGGGGGACCTGGAAGGTCTTTAAGGTCCCTACTCAAGCCATTAAAAGAGGAATATTTTGTATTACCATAATCTTTACAGAAGATTATTTTCCCTTTAAGCCAGACTGGTTTTTTAATCCTCTAGACTTCCTTTTAGACTTGGAGAGTAGTGGAATCACCAGCAGATTCAACCAGTAGAACAGCTTCTTGAATAGTAGTCCAAATTTTTCTGCCTTCTTCTGAATTATTAATTGTTTTCTACGGTTTATTTCCATCCCCAGCCTACCTTCACACACATTTGGATTGTTTTCCATGTAGAAATAGTCATGGCAGTAGAGAGAAACGTAGGTAAGTACTAATGAAATGGAGGAATGATACCAAACATATAATTAGATGTGAATTTGTTGTGTAGTATGGCAGTAAAAGAGGGTAACTGGCAGAATTATCAACTGTGGAAGGAAACATATAGCATAAGCCTATTTCCCTATAGCTCTGGTCTGACCACAGACAAATTACTATATTCAATCTGGTGCAACTCCTTAGTAATTTAGAAGGAATTCAGAGAAGAGTGACAAAAGTGATTATATACTGATCAAATACAAGTGAGGCTATGGACACATGGAAAGAGCTCAAGGCTTGAGCCTGGAGCATGTTGTACCATAGCATCTCGATTCAAAGATGCTAACTGTGATTATATGTATACAGCACAATCTAAATACATAACTCTGGACTATATCTGCAGAGAGTTACATTTAAAAATTTATGTTAAAAGAATGTTCAGGTTGCAAAATCAAGCTCTCAAGTGGTAGGAAATGCCTGTGCAATTTTAATTCAGTCCCTTTGTGAATATTCATGATGATACAGCCTGTAGCTATATGATCCACCAACAATGTATTTTTCCATACTCACATCCTGGCTCATGTTTACCTCCCCTTGTATAATTCCTGTTTTGTTTTTTTTCTCTCCTACAGCTCCTGCCTCCCCTATCTTTTATCCTCTCCCTCATTCTCTGTTTGAGATTTCTTCTGATTGTCTTAACTTTTGCTCCTTAGGCCTCTCCCTTCACTCACACCTCTTCCTTATTCTTATTCTACTCTTCTTTAAGCACTTCCCACCTTCCTTATCCCTCTACATCAGTCAGATCATTCTTCTTTTCTGCCTAGAAACATCTTAGCAAAGGGAATGCTGAGAACACAAAAAAGCCCAATTTCCTGCTCTCACTCCTGATATTGAGGTCCCTAAATGTGTGAACAGCTGGGACAAAAACTATAAAGTCTTTTTCTACCTCATTAGTGCTCTTAAAGCAATCTCAGTCACTCAAGGGGAGGTACAGTTGCATCAGTGCTCTGATGCTGTTGAATTTGCTAAATTAAGGCAGATATTTTAAAGAATGTCATCAGCTCTGTTAAACCTATGTAAGTAGTGGATATATATACATACATATATATATATTTATATTTTTCACAACGCTTCAGTTTGACAGGGGTGATATGAGATGGCAAAAAGGAAAGGCCTAATGCTTGGTGTAATAGCAGGGGTGATCTTCCCCCAGAAACAAAGTGCCCAGTGTCTGCTGCAAATCCTGTTTGTTACCACTTCTCAAGGAAAATGAACTCACTTTTTTCTCGCTTGTAGGAGATTTTCTCCCCTTAATACCAGTCTCAGTGAAGGCTTACTTGTGCTGCTCAATAATCTCTGAAGAAATAAGCTCAAGGCATTCACATATAGAGCAAAACTTCTGCACAGATTATCAAAGTCAGCAGCATGAGGTAAGACTTTATAACAAGAAGTGATGGGCAGCTGTAATTGTAGATGGGTCTAACAGCCCTACCTATATTATTGTCAGAAAAGCTGGCAACACAATGACTTAGGGGAAAACATAGCACTTTACAAATATCTGGCAGGTAAAATGGAAAGGATGGACAGAAATTATTTAGGATTCCCTGAGTAGAAATTATAGCATGAAACAGTGCTATGAAATAAGCCCATATGGAAACTAATGTAAAGCTTTTAAATTTTTTTTTCTGAGCAAAAAAATTAAGCATAGCACGGGGAATCATCTCACGCTGGGAGGGAGTTCAGCTAGATGATCTACTAGATGTTTACCATTTCTTTCTTCTATGATTAGTGGTAGAGGACTACCAGTAACCAAGAAATAATTTACCTCACCCTGTTCAATCTGTCACTCTGTCCCATCACATGGAGACTCTCCTCTAGTTATGTACCAGACAGGTGAACATACCAAGCAGATGAAGAAACATCTCTAGCAATAAAAGAATTGTAGACCCTAATAGCGTAGCTGGCAGCAAGAGGCAGCCAAGCTTCTTCCTGTAACTAAGGAAGGAACATTTAATGGAAATTCACATATGATAAGGTAAAAAAAAAAATAAAAATCAAGACAAAACCTTTATTGGTCTGTAATTTATGCAGTCACTTGAGAGAGAGAAAAAAAAAGGAGTCAATCTGTATTCTAATGGCTACATTAGAAATATATAGGACTATAGTTTACAGCTTTTATGCTGCTTCTACATCTTGTGGAGAAATATATCACATAAATTTTCAGTTATAATTTAAGGATTTAACTTCTAATCCAATCTGCTGGGTGAAAGAGCCTTTACTTCCTCACACCAACATACTTTTGGATGGGTGAGGACAGCATGAAAAGTATCTCCTAAAAACTAATAACATGCAGCCCACTCAATTTTTCCATCTCACCCTTTCCTTTCTTCCCAATCCTCTGAGACACTTATTTTATAAAGGAAGTTAAATAGCTTTGGACTGAAACAATTTATACATACTTGAAGGAAATTGTTTCCTGATAGCACGTTCCTCGATACCAGACGCTTCAGGTAGAGACTAATACCTCCCGAAGATTAAAATGCTTTCTAAATAATACCTGACGTAATTCTTTCAAAAGACCATACTCAATTATACATGGCCAGTCTTCTTGATCTGGTTAGAAACATGATAACAACTTCTTAGGACCCAGAGCAACAAGACTCAGAAAGCTTTTCTTGTCACATGAAAGTCAGAGCTCTTGGTAGGTGAGGAGACTCTGAGATTAGTTTACATATGAGAGATCATAATGACTTTTCAAGTGTCCCAAGACTGGAGAGATTTGGTCCAAAAAGACAATTTGTTGGTGTCAGTCACAACTCACTTCTTTCCTCAGAAGGGACTCAATAAGAGGTCCCATGATAACAGAGGCATTATCAAGGAAACTAGAAAGTCCCTGCATTAAAACCATACTTGATTTGAGAGAGTTACATACACAATGGGTATTACAGGTTGGCTAGCCAATTGCAAGACAACAATAGCGATCCACTATTACAGTGCAATAGGAATCACATTTACACATCTTATAGTTTGGGATGTTTAATAGTACTGCTAGCATAAAAATAATAATAATGAAATTATAAATAATCTTGTAGATAGGAGAGCATTAGGGATTCGTAGACGTTTTCCCCCCTCTCAGCAGCTTTCAGCCTCAGAAGTGGCCATAGTGGTGGGACCTACTGGTATTTTTGTAACAGAATCATACAGTCATGGAACTGTTTGAGTTGGAAGGGACCCTTAAAAGTCATCTACCCCATGCCACTTTGAACCAGTCTGTGTATCACTGGCAGTAAATGCACCACAAGATTACTCCTGTTTGGGTTCAGAACATGTTAAGACTCATTGTTGAATAACTGAACCTTGTATCATTGTGGCTTGAAAGTTTACCATCTCAAATTCTGTTTGTATCTTGTTTCTTATATATGAGCGTTTCTTTTATATTATATAAACATACAGTTATGCATGATAAAACTTTTCAATATATGTAATACTTGTAACTTCTTCCCTGTTTGCCAAGAGTATTTCTTAGATCCAACTTCTACGTCTCATCTCTGATCTATAAAAAAGTGTGCATGATGTTAATTCAGATTTATTAAAAAGAAACAAACCTGCTTAGCTCTGAAATTAACACATATTCAGATCACCATATGCATAATCTGTATTTAAGGTCTGTCTACCACAAAAACTGCATATTCAGAAACTGTGTGTTCCTCTTATCTTCTACACTGAGCTAAATAAATGTGCTATTAAAAAAACTATAGTAGCAAGAGCTAGAATTCTGAAACTTCTACTGTGCCTTCCTGAGTCAGAAATGAATGATGTAAAAGGAGTTTTGTAACAATAAAGTAGAACATTGACTAGATAATGATGCCTTAGTATCTGATTCCACTGGGAATCATGGAGGAATGAAAATGCAGAGGAAAATTCCAGGGAAGGAATTATTTTGTTTTATGCATGGAGCAAGCTGGCCCCATGGAAAAGGAAAAGAAAGATCGTGGCAACCTGTTCCATTGATCTTTTTTGTTGCAGATGGCTGGTCTTCCCCAGAAGTGCTGCTCTGTCTGTACTTGTTGATGAAACCCCATAGGTGCGCAGAGATAGCATCAGTGTATTTCTGCAATGGCAAATTCCTCTAAAACCATTACAGATAAGAGAGACTGGGATGAGTGAAGAGCTAGGACTACTTCAGGAGTATTGGAATACCTTTCAGTCTACCAACTTCATAACAGTTATCCCAGCTGGAACTCTCTTGGTAAGGTGTTGCAATTGGCACAAATATGCAGTTGGCACAAGTATCTCAATACATGGACGGTAATATGGTCAGGATTCTGCTCTTGGCTTTTTGTGTAAGAATTTCTCCATATGTGGCCAGATAATAGCAGATGTATTAGTGCATGAGCGAGAAAAGTAGACCTGCTATACAGTACAATCTTTTTTTTTTTTTTTTTTAATCAACGAATAAATCATAATACAAAGACAGCAAGCCCCAAAGGTCTTTTATTCAGGTGTTGTAAGTTTTTACAAAAAAAAAAAAAAAAAAAAAGAAAAAAAAAAAAAACTTATCTCAGGTAGACTGCTTAAAGAAAATGTTCTTGGAAGACAACTCAGCTAGCATATTTAACATTAATGGGATTGGGAAGAATAATTTATGTACATTAGAAAAAAGGAAGCTCAAAAAATCATAAGAACTGAACACATGCCAAGTGAAAATTATTTAGGATGTTGTACAAGTTACAACAGTACATTCCGTGACTTGTAGCCTAATATCAAATATCATGAGGAATCTTTACAAAATTAAAGACCAGACACTGCTCAGCATGTTAGATCTATGATGAATATGAATCAGTTCCATTCTCTTCAGCCCTGACCACCATTCCCATGCCAACTGACTGAAGTTAAACTATACAAATTAAATGCAAAACAAGAGTGCAGTTAATAGTATGCATTCAGAAACAAGTAACTGCAGAAATGAACACGAGATTACTTCTCTTCCCCATCTCAGTCTCTTACCTACCACTTGTCTGCCATGCATCATGTCATATTATATCTTGTCTCAGGCCATAAGGCAGTAGAATAATCCTTTATTTATCTGTCAGAAATAGGCTCGTCTATACTCTAAAAATTAACAATAAAGATAAATTTGGATTCCAACCCCATAGCAAAATGGCACCTTTCTCAACAAATAGTTCACTTGGAAATAAGAAAGCTTTTTTTTATTTTTTTATTTTTCCCTCAGAGAAAGTGACTGTTTCAAGGTACATTACAGCACTGGACTCTGGTTTTAAAATAATAAATAAAAAAAATGCTGAAACTAGCAAAGTTCAAACTGACACTTTTATAACAGTGAAAGCAATCATTTGGTGAATCTGAGCGCCAAAGGATGTGGTAAATTTTCCATAATTAGGAATCTTTAGGTCAAAACTGGATATCTTATTAAAATGAATATTCCAATCCTAATACAAATCTTTAAGCCCAGTACAGGAGTATGCTGGCTGGAACTGTATGGTCTAACTTATGCAGGAAAGCAGATATAACAGTGATTTTGTATAGACTTAACATCTATGCAAAAAAATAGTAATAGTAATAGTAATAGTAATAGTAATAGTAATAGTAATAGTAATAGTAATAGTAATAGTAATAGTAATAGTAATAGTAATAACATGACAGCCATTAAAATACTCAGAGTTAGACACCAGAATTTAGAGTCAGAATATTATTTAAGCTCTTGATTTTGAAGAGTACTAGAAGGCATATAGTTTTTGATAGATAATGACTGTGGACAATATTTAGCAAAGAAGAATTAAAAAAAAAATGAGAAAAGGAGTTGTTCCACGTCAGAGAAAAGAAAAGAAAAGAAAAGAAAAGAAAAGAAAAGAAAAGAAAAG
>JAPSGF010000032.1:887104-920984 GCA_035772895.1 Perdix hodgsoniae
AAAGAAAAGAAAAGAAAAGAAAAGAAAAGAAAAGAAAAGAAAAGAAATCAAGCAAAACTGATGAATGCAAGGGAATTCCAATTTCCAAATGCTAAGGAAGCATATGTGAGCAGAGAATAGAAAAATCAACTTCAATATAAGGGCAGTAGAATGGATTCCTTTTTATTACATTTTAGGGTTTATTTATTTATTTATTTATTTATTTTCATTTTCTTTTCCCAGAGATAATAATTCACTAGAAAATCCATTTGGCTTTTTTTATTATTATTATTATTATTATTATTATTATTATTATTATTATTATTTTTTACCGCTGCCATTTATAAAATGATATTTACTTGATGAAGATGATCTATGAGATGAAGGCAAAGAAAGTTTCAGAACAAACTATTTCAGATAATGTAGGAACTAGCAGTCCTTGGAGATGTAGATGGAGAGCTTTTGGGCAGAAGTTTCAAAGGCAGTCATTGTTGGCCTAATGTTGTTCTTTATGAAAACAGTGGAAAAACTGAGTGCTTTTTTGAAACAATATTCTTTAATGGAAGCAAAGCTAGGCCAAGGAGAAGTGCTTATGGTAATTGAACCTCTTGTGTCAACTACTAGAAAATTTCTCAAGTTTAATGGCGCAGTAATAGACTTCTATCCTCATTCCCAAAGCTTTTCTTTGTAATAATTGTTATAAATTGTTACTCTTTCTGATTTTTCTTCTTCCTTTGCTCATATGCTCACACTGACACAATGAAAGGAATACTAGCCAGGTAGTCAAAAGAAGCACAGGATATTGAATGTCCCATTTATTTAGTAACATGGAAAATAATTAAAAAAAAACAGCACTGAAGTGAGCACTTTAACATGTATAAAATAATTAATAAAATAAAATAATTTCAACTTTTATACATGTTGTTTAGTCACTTTACTAACACTGACCTGCCATAAAATTGTGGCTCACAGCTACAGCCGAGTGAAACATCCCCTTTGCCAGGGCAAAACAGGGCCCACATGCCAGGCACTGCTTCAGGTCCCCAAGCTCACTCGATGATCACTTCACCACACTGCTGTGTACATCTTTAGTCTTCTCACAATACCAGTATATAAAAAGCATGCACTAGGAGAAATGAACTCTTCCTATTCCCTTTTTACAAGCAGAAAGAGATGATAATAACTTGCAGAAGTGCTCATAACTATTATTATTTATTATTTGCGCTGTGATAGCATCTATGAGCAGAGTCTGTGGCAGAGCTGGAAACAGAACCTAGCTCTTCTGAGCACCAGTCGAGTGCCAAAACCACAAGTCCTTCCTTCCTCCCACACTGCATGTATTTGTAAAGAATTATGCTTTTTTGCAATTTTGTAACTGCTGCAGCTCTGTTAACCCCCATCCCCCACAGTATTCTGGTCTGTACTGAAATTGCAGTTTAAGGATATTTTCACTGTATGCTTTTCTCTAAATTGATGTAATGCTTTCTCTTTTCAAAAAGCCGCGAATGATGAAAAAGAAATTACCATATCACACTTGTATATTCTCAGCACTTACTCATATGCACTTATCCACACAGTCATATGCACGAAGTCACAAAACTTGGCATGTAGAAAACATTGATTTTCAGGGTACTCTTGTAGTTTGTGACTGATCAAACACAGAAACCATTTAACCTTTCTCAGACACTACAAATACATGTAAGAGGAAGTGAGAAAAAAGGAACCAGCAAAGCTTCAAACAATGGAGTCAAAGAAAAAAGCCTGAACACAGTTTTTTCACCTTCGCAGCAGAAAAATGTGTTTCTTTTAACTTAAATTCCTTCAGAAAGCATGGATTGTCATGACTCCTGCTCACAAAGCCACAGTGGTGAGAAGGGGAAGGAAAAGGGTTAAGTGAGCCAGGATAGGAGGAGCCCTTCAGACTCTGTTAAAAGATGTAAATAACTTTTGTGCTGAATGTGGCTCTGATTAAACAAAGATATTTATTATTAGCTTTTTTAAAACTGTAAGTCTGAAATATGCACAGCAATTTGCCAAGTAGCAATGCCATGTCACTTGTTTCCTATTCTTCTTACTTCCATCCTAATTCCAGCCTTTTCTCTGTCCATGCTATTCTCACTCTTAACTTCAGGCCTCGTACTGATTAATCCAGCAGAGCCCAAAACCATCACTTGGTTTCAACTGCAACATGAAGACCATGCAACTACTATTAATAATAGTCTGCAGACACTTACCACAGGGCATGTTGCTTATTACGATGAGTAGACGCATTGAAGTCAATGACACTGCTTTCTTCCAGGAGTAGTTGCAGTGGAGTTAATGGCACTCTTCGTAGTGTAAACACCACACCCTACAAAAGTGTTTCAAATATCAGTGCTTTATAAGCTATTCTGGCCAGGTAGTCTGTCTTTATTTGTTCTGCTGAGCATCCCACGTGATTATGACATGATGTATTACAAATTAGAAGTACAATAGCTTTGGTTGTAGGGTTTTTTCTGTTTGTTTTGTTTCTTTGTTTCTATAGGTGTTTTAATAGAAGCATGGCAGCTCTTTTAGAGCTAGGTCTCTAAACACTGCTTTCTTTAACTTATCTATGTCCTTTTAAATCTTATGTGCATGCTTCAGTCAGATTGAAACTTGGAAAAATGTAATTGGACTATTGGATAGGTTTAAGTGCTTGAAGTATAGCATTGCTTGTTAGAACTTTTAAATATCTTGCTGCCTTTGGCCTCAGGGAAAAAAAGATTTTAATTCATTAAAAAAAGAAGAGGAAGAAGAAGAAGAAGAAGAAGAAGAAAGAAAAAAACACTTAGGTTTCTTGTTTTTTTTCCTTCTGTATGTAGACGTGCATAGCTGTATCTGTAATTATGCCCTAAGTGACCTTAGTCACTCGCTCCTTATCGCAATCAGTATATGGTTCCCCATTTTTGTTCAAGGAAAGCTGAATGCCATTTTCAGTAGACCTGAGTTTTCAGTGAAACAGGATGTTTGTTTGGGAAGGACTGTCTTGTACAGATATGAGCAACTTCCTTACAGGTGGGGATTCATGAATAAGCCAACAATTTCTCCTTCCTTCAGCCAATTTCAGTGGAAATAAAACTACCTTGCATTCTGTGAGATGATCGCTTAGATGTAGGAAAGCGAGATTTGGCACAGAGGGTTAAGCAGGTGGGAGAACTACTATCATGGATTTTCCTACAAGAGGAGCTGAAATCAAAATCCCAGAGGGATGGAAGACATTGTGTCTGTGTCTATGTGTGGGAAGTTCTTCAAACTATATGCCTGCAACAGAGCATGATAGACATATCTTTTTACACGTGCTATCTCCCCAAATGCTCCAGTAAGAGCATTTGGGAAAAGGAAAATGGCTAAAAGGGAAAGTAAAATGGTGAAGGGAGATAAGGTCATGTATTAGTGGGATGGGAAAAGGTGTCCAGTGGGTCAGACAAATACAGTGAGTTATTCATGTGACCAACATTTCTTCCATGCTAAAACAGAAAAAAAATCATACATTCCTAAAGGAAGGATTTCTCTTTCTTTAAAAGACAAGAAAAAACAACTCATCTCAGGTAGATTCAGTAAGAAAAGAAACCAAATCAAAACAAAACAAAAACCTCCTAAGCAAAACCAAACCAAAAAAAACTCAATCCAAAGAAAACCAAAAAAGATCAACAACAAAGAAAAGAAAAACGCTTTGTTAGGTTTGTGTAGATGTATTTCCTGCCCTTTCAGGACAGGTGTAATAAACTCTAAGTTTCTGAAAATCAGGAAATGCATGTTCACTTTACTTCTCTGAAATCTGGGGAGTTCACGATGATACTTCTGGACTGTCTGTATAATTCACCTGTCAATCACAGTAGGTGGAATTTGCCCCTGTCTGCCCTACACTCAAGCAGTTACTCTGCTGCATAAAAAGAGCATCACATCTGCGATTTTTTTTTAATTGTTATCTACAATGACTTTGCCCTTCTGCAGCTGACTCAGTCTAACACTTTTCTTTCACTTACCATCTGTAAACCCACAGGCCACACACATCTACCTAGCTGCCGATGATCTTACTATACACGTGACAGTGCAGAAATGAGGTGCACTGGCTTTCTCTAGGTATATCAGAACCTTCTTTTTTTTCAGCTGTGAGAACAGGATTCAATCATGGGTATTCACATGCATACCCAGAGAGACACAGCCACTCCTCTGTCATTTCTCACCACAGCCACAATCATGCCACAAGCTCCATATCATCCTTCCAGCTCTGCTCATACACTGCCTTCAGCAGAAGAGCCTCCAGGAGCTCCCTATGAGCTGCACACAAGTTCCAGAGGACACGGTTAGTTTATTGAACTGTTCAACTTAATTCTTTGTTTCCTATTTTTCCCAAATCTGAGTTTTGCTGTGTTCTGGAGAGACAAGAGACATTATTGTAATTAATGAATCACAGATCATAGAAACATAAAGGTTGGAAAAGACCACTAAGATCATCTAGTCCAACCACCAACCCATTCCCACCATGCCCACTAAGCTGTGTCCCCCAGTGCCACATCCCGCTGTTTCTTGACTACCTGCAGGGACAGTGACTCTTCCACCACCGTGGGCAGTCTGTTCCAGTGCCTCACCACTCTTCTGGAGAAAAACCTTTGAAGCACCGTTTGTTGCTCAGTATGTACATTAAACATTCTAGGAAATTAGTCTGTAGTGGTGCATTCAACAAACATCACATTTAAAGCCATTGCTGAAAGCAATGCATTTGCAGAAAGCAAAACTTTGCCATCGTGATTGTATTTATATCACAAGACTGATTTTAAGTGTTATGATAATTTGATTACTGAGTATTTAAAGTGAAATAGTTCCAGTAACTTTGTGCTCCTTAGAAAAGCACTTCTGGTGTGTATACAAGTGAAGCAGCTATTCAGGGTTTTGAGTGGTAAACATCTGTACCAGAAAGCAACTGTCTGCTTTCAGGCATGGTCAGAAAAAGAATAAAAGGCAAAAATAACCAAAGCAAACAGGAATTAAATATTTGTAGTGAAGATATGGGGTTTGTACTGTACCACAGACAAATGCATAAATCCACCAGGTAAGACAAACAATACCTTCAATGGCTCTTTGTGGAGCAGTAATGGCACACCCTGCACAAGGTGCCTGAAGATTCTTTAAGAGCTGGGATGAAAGGGCCAGGGAGCCATGCCACCTCACTGCCCTGAAGCTCCGAGTTCAGTGCAGTAGCCCAAACCTTGCCGGTTAGCTTATCATCCCCAGCTCTGTAGCTGACAGCCCATGGAACACTTGATTTGAAAGCTAAGGCTCAAGGTGTGCTCCTGAGCTCCCAGTTTACTCTGCAGAGAACTGGGTTCAGGTTTAGACATGCTGTCAGTAGGCAGAGGACTGGGCCTGCTCCTGAGGATGCCCAGGAGCTTCTCTTGGCACATCTGAGTGTTAAGGAACATAAAAGTTCGGAGGCATGTCTAGCCTCCACGCCAGCTGGAACACACTCTTGTCTCAGCAGCACATTACCTCCTCAGCCCACATACACGCTGTTTCCAAATCAGTAAAACAATAAATTCCTTTCAATCTCCTGTGGCAACTCTTCCTGAGCCCTTTTATTGAGGAGAGTTGACGAGATGGTGCATTTAATACTTGCTGAGTAGCAAGCCACTGTCACTGATGATGATAGCAGGTAGAGCAAAAGGAAAGTGTTATGTCAGAAATAAGAAGTGCGTCCCAAGTTAAAGCAATACTACTGACGTTTGCTTTTGGGAATGGTGCACACAGAAAGGCTGCTGTGCAGCCAGGCAGCATCTTTCTGGCTCCTCAAAGCTGTCTGTTTCCTCCCCGAGGTGATACACCGTGCAGCCAGGCAGCTCAAAAGGAAGCAATGAACACCCAGGGCAAATAAACTCCCATATTCTATGTTTTTTCCCCAATTTATTCTTCCTGTGATGGCAATACTGATCTGACTGAAAGGGACATGCAATATGAAAACAAAACTTTATCTCTGCTGAAACTATAAAATTATAGATACTTGTGTACACAAACCCATTTCTAGCTACACTTAATGTGGTCTGCACTTAGATTTCAAAAGCAAATTTGAAAATTCAAAATGAATAAATCCAATAGTAGTTTTTTTTTTTTTTTTTTTTAAGCTGGAGACTCTCCTTGTAATTGTTATGTCCACATAAGACATTTGAAATAGACTCCTCTGTGTGAAACAGGCCTATCTGATCTGATGGAAAAGGTCCATCAGCAGAGGGAATGTTACATTTGCACAGTAGAGAATCATTGTATTTTCTGGGCTGTTTCATCCTTCACGACAGAGTGCCAAAAATGATAGGTGCAAATAGCATCCAAAAAAATGCTTGGCTTAAACTGAGATGCTGACTGTAGCAGTGCCCACGTGTGCAGGCAGAGGGTTCTTCCCAATCCCCGTGTTTGAACTCTGTGGAAAAATCCATCCTTGCTTAAAGGTTACCTTAATGACACACTAATCTCTTTGTCTACGTAATTATGACTTTTTTGTATCTCCAATAAAATAATGTGTCCTTATTTTCATCTTTAGAAGGAAAGCATTAATGGGCCCTTACCACAGAAAGCTGCTTTATGAACATGACCCTTTGTCATGGTTAAGGATTGCATAAGGAGCGCAGCACTGTACCTGTTGCTTAACTTTAGGTTTTAAATTGCAGAGCAAGAGAAAATATTGATATCTTTGTAGGACACAATTTCTGAAAATAACCACTAACTAGTAGAAAAAACAGAACCAGAGACAGTAGCTAACATCCCAAGTGGATTTCTACTTGAAAATATATTTTTTCATACAAATATACTTATTTCTGTAAAAAACAAAGAACAGAAAACCCCACAGAAACCTGTTTTATTCAAAAAAGTGTGTAGCTATTGTTTCAATTTCACCAGCTCAAAAAAAATAGGAAGCTACTTAATAATTTATGCAAGATGTGTATGCAGTAAAAAATGATTAATGATTAGAATGCACCACTCTTCTTAAATCAGATGAATATTTTCAAAAAAAGATGCCATAAAATGTAGTGTAACACACTTGGTAGATTTAATAGAAACCAGTTCTCACATGCAACTGTTTTGCAGGAGGATACAGTTAGAAGCTACGCATTTGTTATCGTATGCTTATGACAAACTTATAGAAGACACTTTCCCATACAGAAACTCAAGCAGCTCCACCTTGGGATCTTAGGGTATCATATTCCCCTTTTGGAAATATTTTGGGGTTTTACAAAGAAAAAAAAATAAATAAGGAAAGAAAGGGAAAATATTGTCTATCTCAGTGGATTGAACCTCAAAGGCTTCTTTGATGCAAGTGTTATTTTGACCACGTGAGTATTATTTCCATTAAGAAAAAAAAAAGAAGAAAAAAAACTAGATTAAAACATGCACGAACAAACTGTCCATTGAACTTTATGTTTCTTTGTTGCTTTGATGGTTAGCAGATTTCTGCTTCATAGATTGCCTCCTCCCCATACATTCTAAAAGTGAAATGATACATTGTAATTTGAATGATAATTTTGTTTTGATGATTTAATTGATAACAGACAGAGGAATAAAACCCCTGTTTTTCTCTGCCACGCAGATGATATGGCTACATTTCTTAGTAAACATCTGTATATAATTAAGGGAAGTTGCACTAAAGCTGTTTCTTCCTTACCTTTACCCTGGGGTTTTCTTGAAGCTCTGCAAGATTATCCTGGTTCAGGGAAGGAGATGTTGCCTCCTGTCATTCAAGGATCCTTTAATTTTAGTGCTTTAGGTGCCAACTAAGAGTTATCTGCCCACATTGTTTTTAATGACGTCAAGACCAATCATAGCACGTCCTCTTTTTGTTATCTTTCCAAGAATCTTTGCAATCTCATCAGTTTATCTTAAAAAAGAAACCTCAGTAGCTGCACTTCGGCGCACACGTGTGTATATTTTTGCAATGCAATGTTGTGCAAAAGATAGCAAAAATATTCAAGACTGCCTATAACCTGATTACTTTATGGTGTCATAATATCATATTTTTTAAGAGTTGCACATCTTTGTATAGGCATGTAAATCAAAAGGAGACCAAAGACTGTTAGAACCTGCTCTCTGTGTATTGTGTATAGGGAGTTATTCATTCGGTTTATCAGCCATAAAAATAATTGCACTACACTCAGAATTGACTGACAACTTTTATAATTTTTAACACTAAAATATCCTGATAAAAAAGAACTCCACGTTAATGACATCTGATTACTAGAGAATTGCTGCTGTAAATTATAGTGTTCAGAGAATAAAACAGAGTTGAAAGAGTTACAAGTTTATATTAAAAAATATAATTAGGTTTTGACTCTCTTTCTTCCCTATTGCCTTAGCAATACCCTGGGTAGCATGTGTATCCTGAGTCACGAATAAAGGGATGAACGTCTGCTATAGTCTAAATTTCCAAATTTCCTTTTATATTTAAATTTTGAAAAATGAACAAATTATCATCAACATTGGGATTTATGTTCCACCCTCAGCTATAATGGCCATTTTTACAGAAGAAAGAAAAGAGTATTTACACAAAGGTGTAAAGAGGAAGATTGGTTGTGTGGATATGCAGAATTCCTCCCGATCTGGATCTTCTTTCTTAATCAGAAAAAGAGCAGCTACAAGTGAGCTGCACTCCTGTGTCAGCAGACTTGCCAAACTAACTTAAAAGATTTTGGATATCCCACTAGAATAAAGAGAAAATTTGAGTTTATTTGATCTGTGAGAATGCCATTTGAAAATACTGGCCTTTGAGACTCGTGATGCTGCTTCAAAAGTCTTTAAAGCATTTCCCCAGTATCTGAAAGCCAGGATAAATCTCATGACACTTTCTGAGGATGTTGCCCTTTCCTGACAATTTTTTTTTTCCCTTAAAATATACAATGGGTCTTGATATTTGTGTTGAATTTTGCACATGAAAATCTCAGTGTTTTTGGCCGCCTGCTATTTTGTCAGCAGGTATATGTCCAAGGCCCCTCTTCAAGAGTCTCCAAGAGACTGCCTATGTTGTGTCTCATGGCCTCTCCAGGTCAAAAGAACCAAGGCCAGACAGAGATATCCTATAAGCATGGGCTCAGACATGCTGGAGGGTACCTTTAAGATCACACAAGGCTCTGCATGTCCAGGCATGTCAGATACATTAATTCCCTACCAAGTGTGCCCAGATAAAATGCCTACAGGTTGATTGAGAAGCCGTCTGTCTGAAAGGCAGCCAAAGGGGAGGATCTAAACAGCAGTGCTCTGGAGACAGCCTTAGCCATTGTACTGTACCGTATGTTTTTTGTGAATTACTGTGCCACGGTTTCATTATTGTTATTTTTGTTTTATTTAATATGGAAAAATACCTTAAAGGAGTGAAGTAGAGATTTGCTAGAGAACTTTCTTCTCATCTGTTCCTTACCTTAAATTCTCCAATTCGGGCTGCACATTACTGTGGGGTGATAGTGTTGACCACGTCTGCTCAGGAAAGCGTCCCAGATAGGAACTGCATTACAGTCACCACTTAACTGCCTTATTCCCTCAGGCCAACTGCATGGTTACTGATGGATGTATTTGCACTGCGTCTGTCGGCATCCATACCTGGCCTATGAATAAACAGAGAACTTCAGTTTCTAGCACTGACAGTCCCTTATTCCTTGTAAATCTCATTTATTTATCACCCCATTAAACTAAAGAAAGTGATCAAAATATAAACAAACCAGGGTTTTAGGCAGTCATGAGGGTGGTCTGCTATTGCGCTATAAAGAAAATGCTGCAGAGGAAGATAATCTTCAGATTATGTAATTGATTCAGATTGATAACTCTTCTGAAGTTTGATGTACCTTATTATTGTTCCTGCAATTATCAGTATAAATTTAGGGAACTATGACTATGAATTTAGGGAACTATGACACACTGAAAAAGGAAACCTTAAAACAAGGACTTCAACTTTAAAAGGTACACTCTCCTTCAGTGAGTGCATGTTTAGTTCAGTATTTCTCTTGGCAAAGTTTAGGCATGTGTCTAGTTAACAAATGTGTTCTGCTGTCAGCCCTTTTCAAGAATTATATTTTATGCTGGATGCCAAATAACTTCTTCAACTATTAATAAATAACTCACAGGTATCTTAGATAGTGTGCACTTGAGGAATTATGCTAATACCTTCTGTGATGGAGACAAGGGAAATTCCCCCTCCAAAATTTCCACTTCTGCCGACATGTTCTCTGTGCTGTGCTTTCGAACTGGTTCTTTCTCACTGGAAAGATATGCATCTAAATCTTGTGGAAAGTCTCGTCTCCCAACTATCTGCTTCTTGCTGATGCTGTGAAAATTCCTGATGACTCTAGAAGGGAATAGAAGAAGAATCCATCAATTTTGGAGTCTCGACTAGCTTCTTATATTTCATTAGCTTCAAGGTAATGAGTCTTAGCAATTTAAAAAGAACAGAATAGTCAGTAGCATGTGAACCAAATTACACTATATATTACATGCTACCTCACTAACAATAAAATATTTTATAGGTAAAAAAGAGTATTAAGTGACACCATGATTGTTCATGTGGCTTGCAAAGAAGAAAGAAACTCTGAGAGAATACTTAGATAAATTATAGCCCAGCTCTTAAGGTGTGTCAGTTAGTTGGAATATTATTTTTAGTAGAATGAGATATTTGTCATGTTTATTTGAATCTGATTCCAGCTAGTTCCTTGCAAGAACTGCTTCATTAATGCGACAGAGACTGAAATGGCTGTTATCTTAATCACTTCTCCTAACACTGATGTAATTTATCACTTTCAACTGATAGTAGCTAGCCCTTTTCACATGCCATTTACCTAGTACTTTTAGTCAATACTCCAGCAAATGTTTGTGGTAAATTTCTGCCAGAGTAAAACTATGGAAAGAGAATACTTCCAAAGCAAAACTGTCCTGAAAGTGGAAGTTTTGAATGTTTTTTTGATTGGAACAAAATTGTTTTGTATGCTTCTTGACTGCCAAATTCATCATTGCAATAAAATTAATATCTCACTGAGGAAGAGGGAATATGTGAAGAAAGTCAATGCTAGAAGGAAAAGCCAGGATATCCAGACAAAGTTTTTGTCTCTACTTCTGATTTGAAGATATGATGAATAGAAACCTCATTTCAAGTAACAATTTATCTTTTCCTTATGGTTAAAATATTTATTTTTCCTTGTGGATTTTCTTCCAAGAGATTTTAGACAGCAGTGTCTGAACTTGCAGTTTGGGCTCACTCGTCTCATGGGAATTTCAGTCCCCAACTCAAGGAACTGCTTTAATCAGGAAAGAGAGAAGTTCTAGCTGAATTAGCCATTCTCTTTCTGTTTTAACTCTTGATGACCCTGCTCCTGAGAATTTTCTACCAGAATCTATTCCATTAGTCTTCTGTAAGAATAATCATATGAACAGGCTTTCATGTACTCCACTTCCTTCTTCTCATTACAGTTTGTCATGAAACATTTGATAACACTGCCTTACTACTGTTATATTTATTTAAACCTTTTCCCTCTATAGGGAAGTCTCAAATTTTTGTGTTTAATTGATAATGGCTATTTTACCATGCCAATATTGTTCCTGTAACATTCAATTTAATGACCTTAAAGAACAGATCTAGCCTTTTCTATACCCCTAGCCTTTGTTTTGTAGCCTTGTACAATGGTTGCAGTTGCTTTTTTTTTTTGCCAATCCAGTTCCGTAGATGTGCTAGACACAGTTCTTTCCCAGTGCTGCTTATTGCTTACCTTTTGCTTTCTTCCTCCCCTCTATTGTTATTGTCATATACTTAGTTAACTCTTCTTAAAATTAAGTCAATCAGCGAACGTTCTCAAAGATGCATTTCAGTATTCCAACATTAAAAGACTTTTCTGTCAGCCTTGGCTCTTTGGCCATGTTATGATACTGGTCGTGATTTTCTTTTATCAGAATGTATGATTTCATTCTCAGTTATGAATGGTAGTGTTAAATCTAAAAATGGCTATCTCCTTGAATCACTGCTACCACATTCTTCTTTAATAAATGACAATAATCATCTGACTGGTCAAAAAAGTGCAAAGGCATTTATTTACGGCCATTGTATGATTGCTGAATGCCCAGAAGAGACCTTGATGTTTACTTTAGTCCAATATTAGAGAGATAGTAAAGAATAATTACTGATGTATTTCCATATTTAGCTGGCAAAGTACAGGGATAATTAGTATCAGTTTGGATGCTCATACTTACAGTTATTCAACAAAAAATTAATAAAATTAACAAAGAAATATCGACTCTCTCTCCTATGCTAGTCACTAATGAGAGAGGTATCCAAGGATGTTCCTTAATGCTGATTTGTGTAAAGATTTTGTGTGAGAGTTTTCTTCCTTCCTTTCCCGTTTAAACAAGGTCTGTACCTACTCTTATTCTGTACTTCACAACAAGGAGTAAAATTGATTCTAACTACCCCTCTGGTCCACACTGATTCGCTAAGTCTCAGGACACCAATGTTCCAAGAATCAAGATTGGAGAGATTTAGAGATGGGAGGACAAAGTTATTTGTTCAATTTTTTTTTCCATGAGAAGTTCTTTCAAGGTGTTTCTAGACATGTCTAGGAGTTTTAACCAGATTTCTAGTTAATATTAGACATGTCTGCTAAAAGAGAAATTATTTGACAACTCAAAGCTTGATGTGTCACATACTGGACTTTCTCAGAAAAGGTGCAGAACAACTGCAACTGAAAGATGGCATTGAGGACAGCCAACTAATCAACCCACTTAGGAGTTAATTGGCCAATTGTTCAATGATTAAGGTTTTATCTATGCACTATTTCAATTTAGCTACACTGTGAGTTTTGAAAATGTTGCAGCGGAAGAACTGTCCATCTGTTTGGCAAACCTAGTTTGTTTTGATTTAGATTTTATATCAAATAATTAACCCATGGGTATACAAGCTTTTGGCTTGTCTGTGCCTCATTGATTTAAAATAAATTTCTTGGGCCACAAATAAAACATTATATAGTTAATATATAAATGTAATAAAACTTTGCATTTTAATAAAATATATTTTTTAAAAAGAGCAACAAAAACATAAAACGTCTCTTTTTATGATGGTAACTACATCAGTGGAGAAGGAACGAGCCACTAATGTCATCTGTCTGGACTTCAGTAAGGCCTTTGACATGGTATCCCACAGTATCCTTCTCTCCAAATTGGAAAGATATGGATTTGACAGGAGGACCTGCTTAATGGATGAGGACCTGGTTACAAGACTGTACACATAGTGATGATCAGTGGCTTAATGTTTGGATGGAAATCAGTGAGGAGTGGTGTGTTGCAGGGGACTAGGCCTCTTTAATATCTTCATCAGTGACACTGACGTTGGGATTGAGTGAACCCTCAGGAAGTTTGTGGATGACACCAAGCTGAGAGGTGTGGTTGACATACCTGAGGGATAAGTTGCCATCCACAGAGACCTAGACAGGCTCAATCAGTGGGCCAAAGAGAAACTCATGAGATCCAACAAATCCAAGTGCAAGGTCTTGCATCTGGATCATGGCAAACTCTGCTATTGGTACAAGCTGGGGGATGTAAGAATAGAGCACAGCCCTGCCAAAAAAATCGTAGAGTCATAGAATGGCCTGGGTTGAAAAGGACCATAATGATCATCTATTTTCAACCCCCTGCTATGTGCAGGGTCGCCAACCACCAGACCAGGCTGCCCAGAGCCACATCCAGCCTGGCCCTGAATGACTCCAGGGATGGGGCATCTACAACCTCCTTGAGCAACCTGTCCCAGTGTGTCTGAACTTGGGGGTAATGGTGGATGGTAAGCTGGGCATGACCCAATGTATTAGATCAGTTCAGAAGGACTGGGGAGTCCTACATCCTACTTTGCACTATTTCCTGCACTGCTACCTTTATTCCTTGTGCAAGATACGATGGTTGGTACTGACTAGATTAGTGATAAATCCTCCAGAGTTTTGCTTGAATTCTTCTGTACCTGCCACAACATGGGCTAGTCTGCGCAAATTGTCATAACTTTTAAGGGAACTAGAGTATCAAGTTTGAGGAGATTGCAGGGAGCTGCACAGGACTGTCGATGAGTTCAGGTGAACTGAGAAGAATGATGAGAAAAAAACAGTATCAAATGAAGAAGGGAAAATAAAGTTATTCAAAATTGTGAAAATATCAAACTTCTTTCTAAAGCAGCACTCAGCCAGCTCCTTATGATGTAGGCTCAACTGAATGCTTCGTTGCTGATAAGGTTATATATTTTCTGTGGTTTACTGTTGTCAGATCTGGCATTTCATCGTATCAAATTCAGTTCATGATGTTTTTGCTGACTGCTTTTGGCACTTGCGTAGGTTATGATCCTGCATTGCATGTAGGTGCTAGACATCTGGAGTCTGATTACTTAAGACAGCCTTATTTTCCTGAGGTAATTTTTCCAATCTGAAAGGCATGAAATAATGAAATGGATTGTACCATAGTGAGAGAAAAGTTATCACACTCACCAGCTGCCACAAGAGAGGCTGAATACTCTTTATTTTATTGAGATGAAGGAATGTACAGAGTTGGGAAAAGATGTTCTGAGGATAGTGGAGAGTATACAGAAAGTATAGCAGAGGTGTTATTGCTAGTGATAATTATTATACAACAAGTTTAATGATGGATGGGATTAGATACTTCTTTAATGAGATTATTTGCAGTTAAAAAAAATAAATACTGGAAATAGCAGAAATTGAAAGAACACAAATTCCTTATTCAGAGTATCTTTGCAAATAATGCCCATGATCTTTACCATTTACCTACTGCCAGAAATATAGTTTTGCTTCTCCTTATTTTTCTGTGACATTTTCTTGTCCAGTTCTGTTTTCTGTTGCTGCTGCTTCACAGAAGATGTACAAGTACAGTTAAGTGAGCCTTCAATCCCTGCCTGTGTTGCCATTATTCTCACACATCTTTATTTATTTATTTATTTAATATGCATTGGTCTCTGGGCAGGTTTGTATTCACTCAAAGACCTTGGGTGGCATTTTTCACAAGTGGTCATTTAATATTTGATTCAATTAGTGTAATTAAAAAGTAACTATTGGAGCCAGGAGTCTGAACAAGCTGATGTGATCTCCCAGCTGTCAGCCTACCGCTGTAATTTTGTGTGCTGCATGATATGATAACAGTGCCCACTATTCACATATAGGCATTCATCAGCTATTCCTGAGGACTGGATGGTCTTTCAAAGATTATCATGAGAAGAAAAAAAAATATCTTAATACTCTCATTCCAAACCATCTGTTCTGAGTAAGTTTTTTTTTTTAAGCCAAATTTCTGAAAGATACAACCCTGTGATGGAGATTGATTAACTTCACTGAAATCCGCACAACTTGACCTCTTGGAGTGATTACTCTTCCTTGCTTAGACAGTCCATGACAGAGTGAGCTCCAGGGTAGCTACACGGAAGTTTTATAACTGTTGCTGGTAGATAGGTGTTTGCCATACTGAAGTATAGTTGAATGAGTGAAATACAGAAAATACCAATGACCTTGCTCTAATTATTCACTGTAAGCGTTTCCTTGTTCTGGCTAGATCTCAGCAGTCCAGTCTAGGTAGGAAAGATGCTACCCTTGACTTTAGAGACTGGTTCATGAGAGAATTAATATAATTTTCAAGCAATTAGATGGATGTATTTTTATCTGAATTTCAATTTTTCTTATATTGTATGACTGATTAAGCCACTGGTAGTATCAAACATTTTTCTACTTGTGTTTGAACACTTTGCTATAAGTCAATATAAATGTTAGCCATTTCACAAGATTTTCAGTTAATAGAATTAGAATTAGTAGTTTTATTCATATCATTCAAATATTGCCCTTTAAATAAAACAGTGAAAAAAAAAAAGATAAAATATGTATTGTTGTTGCTAAATCTTCTCTAATGTCCTGTTGGTTTTCCCATAGTAATTTCACTTTTCTGAAGACTTCAGTATATACTCACAATTAGAATTATCTAGCAATCTGACCCAACAGAACATCCTTAAATACAAAGTTGTATTTTTACTAGACTCTCCTGGAAGTATCTAATCTTCCAGGAGAAATTTTAGCTGTTGTAGTCTGAATACAATAGTATTCCATGGATATAGATGATAAACTAATTCATCAAGCAGACTTCTCTAAATAATAAATAATGGAAGATTATTAGAAGGAATGATTTCAACCACTTATCATTTGGATTTACATTGAGTGTTGAAAAACTGAAGAAAGGATGTCAAAGTAGTTAAGCCTACTACAAATAATGTGGTGATTCAATGAAATCCTCTTCACTTGAATATAATTTTAATGTAAAAAATTGCTCTTGTGAAGGTAAGCTTCTTGATTTTTTTAAGAAAACTAAATGAATTGAAAGGTAGCCAAAAAAATTCCCATCATATTGCTCAATTTCATTAACATGCTCATACTGTATGTGTCACACTATACAACCTTTCGGTAATTAATCTATCATATGATGGAGAAGGTTTCTGGACCCCCAGAAAATAAGATAGCTGGGAGCAAACTACTGAACAGTTCATTAAGTTTTGGTCATATGCCCAAGTTATCACCTGAAAAAGGATGAATGAAAGAGTAAATAATAGTTGCACACTGACTTGCTCCATGTGAAAAATACCTAATTTGGATCAGAAGATCATGGAAGAAAGTCTGCTTTCTGAAAGAGCATAGCATTTATGTGAGAGAAACATGTAAAAATAAGTTGGATTTGAATAATATTAGAGCGAGCTGGAAAAACACTTGGTGAAATCTTTCCCATTGGAAAATGGAATTCACCATGGACAGCCTGAGTCTAGATTCCTGGTTTTGTAGAAAAAAGTACTGGTATATTCTCAGAACTGCTATTTCTCACTGTTTCTCAGACCCACAGTGCCATGAGCCAAGCTACACATTTATTTCCCCATCTCAGACCTACAGTGATATCTGCTGGTGGATATGGAGGAATAGCTCTGAGTGTGCACAGCTGAGCCTTTGGAGGAGCTAGAAACAGAATCATAGAATCACAGAATCACGGAATCACGGAATCACGGAATCAAGAATCATAGAATCATAGAATCTTAGAATCTTAGAATCATAGAATCACAAGGTTGGAAAGGACTTACAAGATCAACTAGTCCAACTGTCCTCCCATTACCATTGCTACCACAAGCCACTAAACCATATCTTGTAGCTCCTCATACAGGCACCTCTTGAACACTGCCAGGGATGGTGACTCCAGTGGCCTGGGGGCACCACTGGTAATGGGTCACCAGCTGGACTTAACTCCATTAACCACTACCTGTTGGGCACAGCCCTCTAGGCAGTTCCTTACTGCCTAGACCTATACCTGTCCAGGCCACAGGTAGCAAGTTTCCCCAGAAGAATACTGTGAGAGACTGTGTCAAAGGCTTTGCTGAACTCTAGGTAGACTACATCAACAGCCTTTCCTTTACCTACCAGAGTGGTCATCCAGTCATAGAAGGAGATGAGGTTGGTCAAGCATGACCCGCCTTTCATGAACCTGTGCTAGATGGTCCTGATCCCCTGGACTCTATGCACATTGTGTGATCTTACCCAAGATGATTTGCTCCATAACTTTTCCTGGTACCAAGGTCAGGCTACAGGCCTGTAGTTTCCCAGATCCTTATTACAGCCCTCCTTGTAGATGGGAGTCACACTGGCAAGCCTCCAAACCTCTGGGACCTCTCCAGACAACTAGGAGCGCTGGTAGATGGCACAGAGTGGCTCAACAATCACCCCTGTCAGCTTCCTCAGCACTCCAGGATGGAGCCCATCCAGTACCATGTACTTTTGACAGTCTAGATGGAGAAGGAGCTTTCTAATCGTCTCCACCTGAATCACCAGGAGTGTTTTCTGTGTTGCATCCCAGACTTCCAGATCAGGGCTTAAAGTGCCCAGAGGATAACTATTAAAGGCAGATATAAAGATGGCATTGAGGACCTCAGCCTTCTCCTTATCCTCAGTGGTCGCATTCCCCGCTGCATCAAGTAAAGGATGGAAATTTTCCCTGGTTCTTCTCTTACTGTTGATATATTAATCTCTTTTTCTTCAGTGGCCAATCTGAGTTCAAGTTGGGCTCTTGCCCTCCTAACTTCCTCCCTGCATACCTTAGGAACTTCCTTGTAATTCCCCCTAGTAGCCTGTCCCTTCTTCCAGAGGACATAGACTCTCTTTTTCTTCCTGAGTCTCAACAATAGTTCTCGGATCATCCACACTAGTCTTCTTCCCCTACAGCTCGCCTTATAGAATTCAGGGACAGCCTGTTCTTGCGCCTTTAAGGTTTCCATCTTGAGCAGTGTCCAGGCTTCTTGGACCCCTTTACTCTTAAGGAGCGACTGCCAAGGGACCTGTGCTACAAGTAACCTGAACAGGTCAAAGTCTGCCCTCTTTAAGTTCAAGATAGCAGTTTTGCTGATCTGACATCTCCAAGAATAGAGAATTCTGCAATTTCATTGTTGTTCTGCCCAAGACAGTCTCCAGCCTTCACATCTCCCACCAGCCCTTCTCTGTTGGTGAATAGCAGATCTACCAGGGCATCACCCCTGGTAGGCTCTCCAGCTGTGTAAGGAAGCTATCTTCCACACATTCTGTAAACCTCTTGGACTGCTTCCTCTGTGTTGTATTATATTTCCAACATATATCAGGGAAATTGAAGTCTCCCACAAGAACAAATGCTGGCGACTGGGCGACTTCCACAAACTGCTCATAAAATGCCTTGTCCTTCTCTTCATTCTAATTATGCAGTCTATAACATACCCCCACTAAGATGTCGCCCCTCCAGGACTTCCCCCTGATCCTTACCCACAGACACTCAACTTTATCATTTCCAACCCCAAGATTTTCAACATCAAAACAGTCTTTAATTTAAAGGTCCATACCACCACTCTTCCTTCCTTGTCAATCCCTTCTGAAGAGCTTGGAGCCATCTATCACAGCACTCCAGTCATGGGAGTGGTCCCACCATGTTTCAGTATGTTTTGGTATTAGAAGTATTAGTTTGGAAGGAAGCAGCAATACAGCAGTACAGTAGGAGCTGTACCTGTATCTCAGATAATAGATGTTTTCATATATTTTGAGTTTACAAATTCAAAGAAAGGATTCATACAGAAAAGCTTTAAGGAAAAAGGAGCTTAACACAAGTATGCCTCTTTACAGTATTCTTGTTGTCTCACTCAGAAGAGTAGAGGGTCTTGTTTTCTGGTTCTGGTTGAAGATATTTCTGGGGACTCAAACTTTTTTTTTTTGCTGTATCAAGTCAATTTTTCTTGTAAATAGGAAAACTGTCATAATCAATTGTATGAATATATCTAATTGGGATTACTATAAATTTCAGTGTTTAAGAAAATTTACAAGATTTCAAATGCTTTCAGTGAGATGCTTGGTTCTTTTCATATGACGGTAGACACGATAACAAACAATAGTAAGAATAGTTATTACTATCAATTTTAAATTGTAAATTACTTGTGAAATTCAACATCAAGATACTCTCCTTTTTTGCTCTGTTTTCAGTTACAGAAAAGATGAAAATGACAGTTTTCTTCAGACTTAAGAATAGGAAGAAACAAGTGAAAAAACAATATTGTTGGCCTATTGTTAAGCTGTCTGTATCATGACACTCCTGAAATTCTACTTCATATAATACCTGACAGAAAAAGTTACAGAATCGAGTTCAGCTGAAGTGTATTCTTTAAGCTGTCTGTATCTTAATAGATGTTCTTCTAATAAGGAATATCTATGGATCACACACACGAGTTCATTAGACTAATAGTTCATTTGTGTAAAGTATCTTTAAAGATACTTATTTCTGGATTATGTTCTGCTGGATTGGAAACATTTATGAATGGACATTCTATGTATGTTTTCTATCTCAGTCTATCTTGGTTATGAAAACAATCCTTCAGGCCATGTCATTCCCACCCCATGCTATCCTGTTTCTTCAAGCTGAGCAGATCTTTTGGTGAAATTGATGCTTCTGAAAATTATATATAATAATAGCATATATATACTGTAATATTATAGTATTATATGCAAATATAGAGAAATATAGTTTAATATGTATTGCACTCCTGGATTGATTTTTATTGGGTCCATGATCTTGTTCACTGTGCTGTTGTACAATTCTTGAACTGGTACATTTTTAGATGAAGAATCTGGTGAGTATACCTTCAGTTATATATTTTCAATTCTTGGATGAAGATTTCCATTGCACTCCTACAGATCAGATGTTCTCTCTCCCAGTACTATTGTCAAACCCAGGCAGAACTTGTATTGCAGTCCTGGATTCCAAGCTGAAAGAAACCACTCTGTCTTTAGCCAGACTTTTCCAGTTGAATAAACATTTATGTTTTTGTGGAGGAAGGGGAAGAAGTAAAGAAATGGATACCAGGGATAAGCAAGCAACAGTAATAAATATAAACCATTCCTGTCACATTTATTTGTTGGTTAACTACTTTCTTTTCTATGGCGTACATCCTGTTTCATATTTGATTATCCTCCATTTCTAGCCAGTTGATAATGCAAGATGAATAGCAGGTCATTATTAGAGAATCTCTAATAGCACTGTATGTGTTGTATTGAGTGTAGGTCCATGTTCTTTGTTCTGAGAAGAAGATCTTAATATTTAACTATGAAAACTCGTATTCTTCATTTACACCTGTGAGAAATTACTAACACACCTAGCTTACTGAGCCAGTAAAATTAAGTATATAGTTGTCTCACTCCTCTCACAATGTTCTAGGTTATGTCGTTTCTATTCAGTACAGTGAAATATTTTAGGTGAATATTATTAAATTCTCTGATTGTACTTCAGCTTTTCTCTATATTCATTTTGTATTTATCTTTCTTCTTTCTTTATCAGTTTCTTACTCACCCCATTTTCTCCTGTTTTACTTTTTATACGTATTGATCAGGTTATGCACAATAAGAACTGTTTTCATTTCCATTTTAAGCCAAGTTGGCTTATTACCAGAATAATTGTCCTTCTTTACAGATTGTAGCTTTTGGACTTCTAGTAAAATATTCTTAAACTGTTCCTAATCATTTATAATTTTCTGTTTAAATTCTTTCTTTCAGGAGATTTGGCTTCAGTTGTTCTCAGCTTTAGAAGATTGACTTCTTTAAAGCTCTAAGTAATTCAGTAGCTACCATAAAAATTCTGAAGCAAAGACCTGCATCATTTCCAGAAGAAATACAAAAGGGAGATGATAGACAATCTTGATTAATATTAATCTAAATGTCTGAGACAGAACCGTTAATTCTTAGAGATCTCAGATTTTTAGATTTTACAGTCAGAAATCTTGACGAGCATTGAAAATCACTGTATTTTGTAATGTCACAAGCAGTACTGTTGAAATGTAAAGTGCTGGCATTTTGCAGGAGGGGACTCTGGAATGGTAGTGCACAAGTAGCAAACTCCTTGTTTTTAACCTACTTCAACAGCAAGTGGGAAGGAGAGTAACAGTGATAAGCCAAGAAATAGCTAGGAGGATGCAATATTCTTCCTTGTCCTACTCTGCCTTAGCTCATTAGGCAGTAAGAAAAGATGAGATCCATCAGGCCATTCATTTTAGGGCCAATTTGAAGACTTAATTTCTTTATTGGATCTTAATACTTTTGTTTGGTTGTAAAAGTAAATAAGTTAGGGTTTCACTGGTACACCTCTTTGTTGCTGAAAAATAGGAACTCATCTGCATTATAATTCTATGGAGGATACTATCCTTCTGATTTAAAACTAGAAAATGGAGGTATTGCTTTTAGAGAAATAGGTCATGTTGTTTCGTTTTCATTTATGCAGCCTTAAAATCTCCAACCACCAGCTGTGTTGGGTCAAGAAATAATAGAATTCCATACGATATGGATTGAAAACTTGCTCTGAGAGGAAACAAATTTCAGTTTCTCAGTCTGGTATGTTACTGTTGCACTGGGGACAAGTCTTCTGAAAAGGATCATTAAAAGAGAAAAAAAATATCCAGTAATGGGAACCAAAGTAGGAAGTATGATTTAATATGTCTGCACAAAAGCAAAGTCATTTCTTACTCTTTAATTCCTTGTTTATTTGTTAAGTAATCATTCAGAGAACTGAAAGTTTTCTCTGAAAATAATACTTTTTAAAATTTTGATTAAAAAATCTTGAATTTTAAACTGAAAATGTAAAGACAACAAAACACAGTTTTCCATAGGCATTTCTATAGCCTGTTGTTTGATTGGGATACTTCTACTTTAAAGAATTCTTGAGATAAATTTAAGATACTTCTACAAATAATAGGAATACCAAGGAATTCCTACAAATGGTAGGAATATGAAAGGTAGTGCTACCATAGTCAAATACTCATAGATTATGAGCTGTGCATTGAATTTAGCTAAAAAATGAAAGAAAGTTCACCTAGTAGTTTTTACTTTTTCAGCCTTCTATATTGTACTGAACACTGATGGATGAGAGGCTGGAGAGATCTTTTGGCTCTTGATTCCACATTTAAATACACCACTCTGAATACAGATGTCTTAAAAGCTGAAACTGGTCCAAGAAGAGGATTTCATATTATTCTGCCCCAAAATATTTTAAAGGGTATAGCTTAAGGACACTTACCTTGGATAGCATTCTTAAGCTCCAAATCTGTCTCACTTTGGCTCTGGAAAAGGATTTGAATAGCAAAGCCCATCTTCTAACTAACACTTGGCAGCCTGGAATTGGACATCCCGCAAAGGTGAGATGTGAACTGATGTTACTCTCAGCATTTGAAACCTTCAGCTGGTGAAAACATTGTGTAGAAGGGTTTACAGATATCCCATCTGATCTTCTTTGAAAGTCTGGTATCATTACTTTTCAATACTTTTTATGGCAAGTGCTAGGAATAAAACTTGCATTCCAAATAGCATGAAAGATTTTTCTCAGTGTAAACCTGACATTTCTGTTAGAGTATTTTTCTTTTTCATTTTAAATAGAAAACAAGAAGCAAATCTAAATTTCTGCTTAAGTCAACTCTGTTGTTCAGTTGAACAACCATACCAGAAAAAAAAAGTTTATTCAAGGTGTCCTAAACCTCATGTCTTCTTCTTCAGTTTTTTCTAGATCTCTTGGCAGTAGTCTTATTTTGTACAATATTTCTTATCTTCAGTACATCAGAGTTTCGAGGATAATTAGAACTTTAAAATTCTTTACGTTATAAAACTTTATATGGAACAGCCAACTGCAACTGCAACAATACACTATAGAGTTATTGATGATGCTGAAAAAAATGTAATTTGACTTACATCTGATTCTTACAGCTTTTCACAAATGATATTAGCAGATCAATGATGAGTTCTATTTCCGTTCAGATAGTATGATGTGCATACATACTTTATACCTCCTTTTCCCTCTAGCTACTGTTTTCCTGTTTTCATCCTGCCTAGCTGTCTCCAGGAAAACCTTTTTTTTTTTTCAAGAAAATTTTGCCAAATACTCCATGGCAATCTGTTGCAAAATAATCTTTAATTGGATCTGAGCACTGACAAAGCTAAATTGTTAAAGTCCTGCTTATACATAATGTCACCACGGTGTGAAATGCTTCAGGATGTAGACCAAACCCCATGATCTTTCCATGTTACAGATCAAATGGACATGTTTTACAGCAACAAAGTGAGTCAAGTTTCTTGGAGCTGTTCTGAAGTCTCAGTTCTATCTCATTCAATTTTCGGCTGCCTCCACTTGTTTAGCCTCTTATCAGTTTACATATATCGCAAGGATAAGACACTCCTTTAGCCAAGTTAATTATACTGTCTTCATCCCATGCAATCATGAGCAGGTCTGGTTATTTTAATCATCTTCACACCCACTTTCCTATACACATTTTGGTTCCACGGTAGCCATTCTAAAACGTGTGAGCTGGACTCTTGCCTAGAAGTAAGCCGATCCCTGCATTACCCTGAAATGTTCTCACTGCATTTGCTTCTAATTGGGTAATGCACTGTACTGTTTTTATACGACATTTCGTTCCTTGCTATCAAACATTCCATGCTTTTTTCATGACATGATTTATAAGACTTCCTTGTCACCTACATTCCTGCCAATTCTCCCAGAGATTCATCTCTAGATTGTTCTGTTTCTTCCAAAGTCTCACCCTCATACTGCTGCTAATTGAATATTTGCATACCCTGTTCCTTCCGTCTGGAACTCCCAACCCTTTTAAGTCACTGACTGTCCCTTGCCAAACACTTTTAAAAGTCAGGCTGAAATTTTCCACTTTGAATATTGCTTCTTGTAATCTCTTTCAAAATGTACAGAGCTGAGAAATGTTTCCACATTCAAGTGATCAGAAGCGAAAGATAATATCAGGGTTCTGGGCCAAATCAGATACAGACTGATCTATGAAAGTGTCATTTCGTTGTAGAATTATAGAGCAGTGACAACTGGTTGATGGTTAAGTCACATATACACTGACAAAAATCAGGATGTTCTGCTATAAACAAATCCAGAGGATCCTCCATGTTGCTGAATGAGCACAGAGCTGTTGCATGTATACATGTAACAAATATGCACAAAAATGGATCTCAAATGGGTCTTTCCAGTATCTTAAGTTGTTGGAAACTAGAAATCTGCAACTTAGCAGCAGAAAAGTTCAGTCATGCAATATGCACATAGTAAGTTCAAAAAGTGAATATTTAATTCATCTAAGTGCAATGTGCTCAGCAACACGTTAATAGGCAATACTAGTGAGATCAAGGACACAGCTTCATATTCTCTCACCCCTCTCTTTTGTTACGTTTTCAGCTATTTATGTTCACCTCTAAGTCTGCTTGCTTCTTGCCAATTTTCCCAATTCTGAATTCTACCCCTTTTGTGCCAATATATGCATGACATTATCAACTAACTTCAGAAGGATTTATTAACACATCAGTGAAGTCTTTAGGAGGGATAACAGCACAAAAAGTTGAACAGTGTATTGCATATCCATGAAATTAAGGAAGCAAGCCACAGCGCTTAAGTATATTTTCAGATTGATCTCACTGATAAACCTATACTATCCTCTCTGCTATTTTGACTTTCTGGTTTAAAGATTACTAGGGTTGTATTAGAAAAATGTTACATTTCTGACAGATTAAAGAATAAAAAAATACTTTTATTCTGAATATGATAAAATAGTAGAGATGTTATCAAATGATTTTTGTCTTCAGAATATGCTGTATCCTGTGACTTCTTTGGTTGATCTCACTTTCTCTCAACTATATCTTAAAAAGACAATGTCTTTGTCTGTTTGGTATTGAAGGAATCAATATAAAAATAAAGTAAGCCTCTCAGATTTTTTTCTCAGTGGGGAAAACTTTTATTGTTTCCTATAGGTAGACAGAACCTTTGGGCTACAATTACTGTTGACTTCTTATCACATTCAATTAATTTAATATCATTAAACCAGCAATTACCATTTCTTTTAATGTCTGATTAAAATAGCTGAGTGTTTGTACTAATGCCAAGAATATCCAAAGTTATCACAATCTCCAGAAGTTTATAAGATACCATTATTATTTTCTCAGAGGACACTTTCTGAGAGACCAATACTGAAATTAGTGCCATATATTTTTCCTTTCCCTGACACTTACATCTTTGTGAAACATCTCGTTCTGGCCACTCTCATGAGCAAAATATTTGAAGGTGCGTCTTACACAAGTTCCATTAATGGACAAAGTTTGCTGCATATCTGAGGTGTTATTTTTGCTCTATGTTTAACTTAAGAAAATTAAAAAGTTAAAGGTAGAAGTTCTAACATGGTCGCTGTGTTTACACTGTAAATAATTTGTATCGATATATTGTTATGAAGAGGAATTAATTATGCATAGTGTTTTTCAGCATCAAAAGGAAGAGTTGGCTGAAATGCATGTTGGAGGTGTAGCAAGGCATTAGCTGTGCATCAGGGCAGGGTTTAGCTTTGCATTATCTAGAGATTTCATTGTTGGTGAATGCCCCCTCTAATTATCACAGGGGAGGCAAGAAAATTCAAGTTATGTCTATGGGGCTGAATTTCTTGTCACACTGGTATCTGTCAGAAATAACGCTTGTAAGCAACTTGAGTTACACTAATATTAACAGAATATTAACATTTGCTCTCTAAAGTAGAGTTTAAGTAAATGAAAACAGATTTTGAGTGTACATATTTACTGAGAACAGGTAACTGAAGAGATACAACAGTGAACAGTAATGTGTGCTGCTAGTGCAACTGTAGTTTAGCTTATGGTTTTTTTTTTTTCCTTCAGAAGTTTATTTTACCTTCTGAAGCATCTTCCTTTGATTTTTCATTCTGCTTGAGGAGAGGTTTATGCCTTCCAACATTTCTCAAGAGACAGACGTGCCCAGAAACCACTCAGAAGTACAACCACCTGCCAGTCCTGCAGGCAAGCACCAATGCAGCAGCAGCTGGCTGCGTACTCTCTCAAGGAATTTGAGGGGAAAAAAATCAGGTTGGTATCTAGATGTTGGAGTCAGAGTCAGGGAAAGAGAATGTAAATGCTGTAGACATGCAAATATTGAAGGAAAAGGGTTTTTTTTTTCTTTTCCTTTTTTAGAAGGCAGATAATACACACTGTATTTGCACAATTATTACCCTATTCTCTCTGTTGGTTGTATCTCTTGTATGACTTCAGAAGAGTGAAGTAGGTCTTAGGTTATGAGTTCAGTTCTTAGTACTGGATTTGAAAAAATAAAGCCTTAGATAAATAAGTACAAGTTCAGACAAATGCAGTCTATTCCAATGTGTTCAGTTCAGCCTTTCTGGTGCATGACTGTGCACAATATACATTCCTGTGCAGAATGAGCTTTTGCTACTGCAGAGAAGCTCCAGGGCCATTGCTATGGTTCAGGACCAGAGTATCTTCCAGGAACTACAGTGGTCAATCTGGTTTTATACTGTGTATATGTTGTGGAACTTTTCCTTCACACACACATCCACAAAGAATTAAAAAAAAAATAAAATTAAATCAGGAGGAGAATACTTTATAATATAGAATGGAATGAGAAGGAAAATAATATTTATCTTGGAGTTTTAAAGAAAAATTCTTTATTAGCAACCTCAGGGAAATCCTAGTGGAATGAGAGTTTTTTTGGCTGGAGCATAAATTAGGTGTCCAGTATTAGATAATTCAATTTTGAAGTGATAAATAAATACAGTATATAATAACAACTGGTCTCTACTCTCAAAAGCTACTGAGAAAACACAACACCCATTTCTGATGTAGTCACTTACATCAGGTTTCATTCTTGCCCCGTCTTTAAGCTTTTACATTATTTTTAAATGGCTGCTCCAAAGTCAGATCTTTGAAAAAGACATATGACTGGCAGAGAATAAATATTTTACATGGAATAATTACTTATTGCCTGAAGTCTTTGGCATGTTATCTAGCAGGAAAAAAAAAACACACATTTTAATAAATGCCAACCACACCTACAAAAGATAAGTACCATCACAAATCATACTCACTTATTCCAAGATTATCATTTGATAACCAGTCCAAATTGCTGTTGAGATAATAGCACCTCTTTTGATGTTACTGGCAAAGTGCAGGTAAAAATATTTCTGTTTGGCTTTCACCATTACTGCTAAGATTTTACAAAACCTAGCAACAAAACAAGAGCCAATGCATAAGAGAAAGAATACTTTCTCATAATAAGGTAAGTTAGATAACTTCAGCATACCTTAGAAACAATTGCTACCTATCAGAAATATGCTACTAAGTGGAAAGCATATAAATATATGTCGTATTTAATGGGTACACTTTGGAAACATTCAGTACAATCTATTTTAGTTTTAGACTAATTTTCACAGAGGAGTTTGGAAAAGTACTTGGACCAAATACAATAAGTTCTCCCAACAATGGGAGAAACCGAATAGCTTTCGTTGGAAAAGGCACGAACTAGCTGTATTGTTGTAACAGCCTGCTCTCCCTGACAGCTCAGGTCCACATCCATTCAAAGGCTGCCTTCATAGCATCCCAGAAAACTTTAATCGATGTCAGGTTTACACCAGCACAGAGCAGAATCTCTGGTTTATCAGTTTAAAACAATGGGATCCTTTATTCAGGGAGACTGTGACTCACTGCCTTGTTTGTCCTAGCTAATGAGAACTAACAGCACTGTCTGTAATGGATGTGCTATGGATATTACTGTGGGAACGTGCCTGCAGGAAGTGATCCAACTATCTGCAACTGTGTAGTTAATGATGATTGTTATTAAAATAATTTTGGAAACTCGTGTACAAGATGTACTTGAATTGCACCATGAATACGTTAACGATTGTTCTAACTTATCATAGCTGTTCTGCACGTATGTTCAACATGCAGCTTGTTGGCATTTTAATGCTGTGCATGTGTGTGGGGAGAGGGGTGTGAGTAGACCTCATTTGCTGACTCATTTTGGTAGATGGATTGGGCTTTATCATCTCTGAATCAGAGAGAAACAGAGTGGTTCTCCAACATGAAATAGCTTGGGGGGAAAGTCTGAAAAATCCTTCATCCTTGCAACAAATCAGCCCAATGAAAGGATCAATTCAAGTGATTGGAAGCTTACCTAGGATTTTAGATAGGGTTTGTAACGCCGTAAGTGAAAATTAGACAAAGTAGGAGATCAAAATCTTTTCAGGACTCTTCTTGTTTGCATGATTGCTGTGTGAGAAATTGGCATTGACAACTCATCTCCCAGTAGTCAGTGTTTGCCTCTCAGAAGTTAGGTGCTGTTTAGCCCTGATATAGAACATCTCATTCTCTCAGGGACCTAGCGGTGAAGAAACTTTCCTTCTGATGGAGTCTGGAACATCTACAAGCCCTAAGAGCTAGGGACAGGAATCCCTGTGACTGTGGGGAAATAGAGAGAGAAAGAATCAATCAGCTTTCTGGGTTGGTGGATTTGGGAATCTTTCTTTTTTTCTCTTCTGTGAAGGATTCTGGCTATGTCTGACAAAGCTCTTGGAGAGAAAAACTGAGGACTATTGAGCAATGTGCACATGGGTTGCCAGAAAAAGAAGGGGAGAAGAGTGAATGTGTCACTTTTTCTTTTCTCCTAAGGAGGCTGAGATCCATAGCAAAGCATGTAGACTCAACCATTTGATGCAGGAGTACAGTGTTCACTAAACCAGGAAAACAAACTGACAAGGTCCACTTACAGCTGTACAGTTGTGAATGAAACTGTTTACACAAGGTGACAACGGCAGCAGATATTTGGGCACCGCTATCTTGTAATAATTTCTAATATATTTTTTAAAGAAGGGCTGTAATCCTTATGGTGTGACTTACTGCTTCATCCAAAGCAAATAACCACTGAGTGGATTACAAAAGCAGCATGTGCTTGTGACTGAGAAATGATGAAATTGTTCTGAAAAAGGCCAGGAGTAGGAAGAATTGTATAGGAAAAAAAGTAACCAAGTAGAGCTAAAAAAGTTAGCAAATCCGCTTTTCAATTATTCAGAATGCGGAACACATACTCTGTGTCTGACACACATAGTCTGCATGTTCTTATGAATACAGTGTATTCATCTAGGTTGCTAGCACTTGCTGTTGGTCATCATGACTAGTGGAGACCTGACCTGAAACTTGTCCCTCCTATAGCTCCAAGCTAATGAGAAAAGTTTTTAAAGATGTTAGAACTTCCCTCGAGTTTCAGGTAAGGACTGCTATGTAGAAACACAACTATAATGAACCAGAAGGCAGAGGCTCTTATGGCAGAAGTTCAGTGCTGCAATTATCAATACAGCCTGGGACATGATCTGCTAGAGAGAAGCTGGACCTGGGGGTCCTGGTAGATGACACGTTGGTGATGAGCCAGCAGTGTGCCCTGATGGCCAAGAGGGCCAATGGGATCCTGGGATGCATGAAAAGGAGTGTGACCAGCAGGTCAAGGGAGGTGATCCTCCCCCTCTACTCTGCCATGGTCAGGCCTCACCTGGAGTACTGTGTCCAGATCTGGGCTCCCCAGTATAAGAAGGACAGGGATCTCCTAAAAGAGAGTCCAGTGGATGGCCACAAAGATGATAAAAGGCCTGGAGCATCTTCCCTATAACGAAAAGCTGAGAGAACTGGGTCTGTTCAGCCTTGAGAAAATAAGATTCAGAGGTGATCTTATGAATGTTTATGAATGTCTTAAGTGTGGGAGTCAAGGAGACATGGCCAACCTCTTTTCAGCAGTCTGTGGGAACAGGACAAGGGGAAATGGCTACAAATTGGAGCATAGCAAGTTCTGCATTAATATGCAAAGGAACTTCTTCACAGTGAGAGTGACAGAGCACAGAACAGGTTGCCCAGGAAGGCTGTGGATTCTCCTTCTCTGGAGATATTCGAGACTGTACCCAGTCCTGTAACATCCTGTTACTTAGGATGCATTAACACTCAGGTGCTAAAATTGTTAGATTTTCCCAGTCTACTAGGCATAAAAGAGTTTTAATCATGCACTAATCTGTGCTTTACTTCATCATCATTGGGCATATATGCAGCACTTTCACAAACTATTTTTCTTCCATATTTTTATATGCCATGAAGTTCAAGAATGTGGCAGAATTAAGAATACTAAAATTATTACTAAGGTACTAATAATACTAAAATAGTATTAAAACAGTATAGAATTAAACTAGTAGCAAAATACTAAAACAAATAGATAATATTACAGATAATGTAGGTCAGATAATAAAAAGGGGACCTTACACAGGATGAAGACGCAATCAGCTGTTAAGGATTTATAACGAGTATTAGTGAGACACTGAAAGCGAAATAAACTCTGCCTTCATGTTCTCCTCTGTATTATTATCCTGGGAAATCTGAATGGCTTTGAGGTAGGAATATTTTCTGTTTAACTTTACACAATACAGGCATGAAATAGCCTGTATAGTCTTCTATAAAATAGAAGTCTACCTAGTTTGATACTCAACTAAGGTGGTAACAAACAGTGCCTGTCACTATCTATTTCCCTTAGCATGTAATGTACACATTATGCTGCTTAGAAATATACGGCATACTGAGATGCACACCTTCTATATGCAGCTGGGCTGATGAGAAACAGTGTTTTGACTTGTTTTTGGAAAGCATATTGTTGTGTATTAGTAGAGTTAATAAGAAACTTTCTTATCCTTCTCCCTTTTTGAAAAGTTTATTTCCCCTGCATATTTCAAAGACCCAGTGTAGGGACACGTGGCTCTTGCACAGAGCCAGAGATGGCCAGACCTTAAAAGTGGAATAAGGTCAAAGTTGTGCTTCGTGTATCTGTTTTCTAATAAAAGTTTATCATTAAAGGGATATAGAAAATGAAGATTCCCAAGTAATTTGAACAAGTCTTTGTGTTCTGCTGATAATTTCATGTTATTTTATATTTTACCTCGGAAAATATTTGTCAAAATATTGCTGGGCAAGTATGTTATTAATAAGTAATTGTGCTCAATTTCTGTTTATGAAGTAGTCTGCCTTTCCCAGTGGTGTTTTTTGATTACAAAATTAACTAATCATTGCTGTCTTCTGTTTTTTGGTATCAAGAAGCATTCAAACTGAACTGACAGCCTGGGACTGTTTGCTGCTGTCCTAGGAGATTCTGAGCAGTCATTTACAGTACTTCTGGATTTGTTTTATAGTGCTAACACAGCTGTGAATTTGATATTCAAATATTCAATTTGAAATTATATTTAAATTAAGATTATTCTCTACCAGTTCACCTCTCTTGTAAGAAGTATCTGAGCCTCTTGATTCAATCACCTCAGTAAGTCAGATTGCCTGGAGCTCATGATCAAACTGCCTTAATTCCTTTTTTAAAAGGTCATGTAAACATGTGTACTTAGTGAATTAGATGCAAATTCAATTCCCTATTCACAAAGCTTCCTAGTTAAGTTCCCTACCTATTTCTCACATGCAAGCTGGCGCCTGACAGCAGAATATTGACTTATGAGCTGGGTCAAAGACACGTTCAGACATAGTAAAAAAACTGTCACTAGCATTGTAGAGCCTATTGATAGAGGGAATTCAAGCTGCATTTATTTGTAAATGTTGCTCATTCTATAAGCCGAGTAACTTTCATTTTAACATGGTAGCCCCATGATTTTGTTTTTATAACAATTGCATGTGTTGAAGAACAACAAAAAGAGATCTAAGTACCAATGTCTGGATTTGACCAAAGCAGTTACTGTAACCAAGCACTGACCAAATTACCTTCTTACTAACAAGTTGTGTTAAAATGAAAAACAACAACAACAAAAAATTGAAAATTGTGAATATCAGTTTTAAATTCATCTTCATCCAAGGACCGAATGAATCACACTGAACAGTTCACCATTTCAGTAGTAACAGCAAACTGTTGTTACTGAGTTCAGGAACAAGAGTTTCTATTCTAATTTTCCTACTTCTGCAAACAAAATTGTTGTATTTGACATCTTAATTTAATGCCTCGTATTAAGAGCTTTTACTCTAGTTCAGTGCTGTACAGCACAGTTCCTTTCTTCTGACTTTGGCCTGAAATGGAAAAGAAACGAAAATCAGCAAAAACACTGAGTCTTTGCCTGAGATCTACTCCTAGTTTCTGGAAACAGCAGATCTGAAATAATGAAATTATCATGCAGAATTGGTCAGTTGTGCCAGACTCAAAGTCTGAAGACAGTAAGTCATAGAAAGTCACAGGGTTTCTGTAATAATTAGATTTTACAGGCAATGAAATTTGAACTTTGAATTTTGTTTGCCTCTAGGTTTTCAATCATCAGGGTGTTCATTTTCAAGAGTTTTCTAAGACCAGGTGGTCAAAAACATGCTCCAATTATGTGTAAATCTTGGAGAAAACAACCAGCCAACCAAGTAAACAAACAAACAAACAGCAAAGCAAGAAGTTGCCCACAGCTGTTGTCTTGCTCAGTGAGCCACCAGATACAAGAAAATCTGTGGTATTGTCTAGGTCAGACTATTTTTCTAAAGTACTTTGATGCTTATCACAGGCAATACATTCTCTAGGCATACCATCATATAGATAATCCTGGCTGTGGAAAGATCCACAGTTCTTATTAGGCCTCAGGACTCCCCATATTATATCAAGACACAGCGTTGTTGGAAAGGAAAAGAGAATTTTCTTTGTATGATATTATTTGGTAAATGTCATGACAGGTAATAATGATGAGGAAATGATAGACAGCAACATATTTCTAATGAAAGAGGAAGATAAAGAACTGTATACATGTAGATTCATCATCCTTTTCATTAAACCACTCCCTCAAGACTCTCTTGGTGTGTTACCAGAGCTAAGACATCCAGCTACCTAATTGGCTCAGCATGAGATGAACTTTCATACACAAGTTCATGTACTTCTGAGCTTCCCTGCTCTTCTTGCCTCCTGCTGTGGGCTTCCTGTGCTCCTGCCCCTAGAACTAGACCCGAGCATCAGCCACATATCATCCCCTACAGCTCATGTGGTCTTGGCATCTGTATTTCTTCTGCTCAGAAATAAATGAATGGCAATATTGGCCAACAGATTTCTTAAAAAAACAAACAAACAAACAAACAAAAAAACATAACAAAGCAAATTAGAAAACATCAACTAGCAGTAGAAATAAAGGGTTAAAGGGAATTAAAAACAACTATTAGCCAATCTGAAAATTTAGTTTTACCTTTTCTGATGAAACAAAATACTTCAAACCTTGAAACCTTTATAATTCTTACCTAAGAAATTTAAAAGAACGAGCCAAAAAGCTCCCTGGGCCACCAGAGTTAATTTTGTTTGTGAATGTTGGAGGAGGGTTATTTCAAAGAATTGCTGAGTTGCCAAAGTAATTGTGGCATTTAGAGAAAACGGACGAGGAATGATAGATTGGTTATCCTGATACTAATCTGAGGAAAAAAAAAAAAAAAGAAAAGAAAAAAAGAAAAGAAAAGAAAAGAAAAGAAAAGAAAAGAAAAGAAAAGAA
>JAPSGF010000032.1:920994-1135626 GCA_035772895.1 Perdix hodgsoniae
AGAAAAGAAAAGAAAAGAAAAGAAAAGAAAAGAAAAGAAAAGAAAAGCCAGACAAATTCACAGTGCCATCAAAAAGGAATTACATGTTAAAAATAAAGCTCTATCATTCAACACAACGTCACAGAAAGTATTTCTTGTCAAATTATCTTCTTGAGGGTTTTTTTTTTTTTTTTTAACAAGATTATAGGTCTTGTTGATAAAGGTAGCTGTGTTGTTACAGTATAATTAAATTTCTCCAAGGCATTTGAAATACTACCACATGACATCGTGTTTTAAAATCCTACATTATATGTAATTAATAGAACACACATTACATGATTTAAAAGCTACTTGACTGATAGCTCTCAAAATGTATGCATTAATGGAAAAGCATTAATTAGCTGTGCCATTTCTAACAAGACACTGCAAGACCCTACGTCATAAACCATTTTAAACTCTTTTTGAACACAACCTGAACAACTGACATAGTTTGCAGGCGGGACACAAAATTGATACTGTGGCAATTAACAAAAAGTTGAGTGTTATGGAGTGCCCTGACTCATCTGGGCACGTGTCTTGAATTCAGGGAAGCAGTTTGAATCCACTCAAATTTTGTGAATGGGGAATGAAAACGGCCAGCCTATGGCCACAGGCAAAAGGACCCATTCATCTTCAGGTATGTGAATGGCTAGACAGATCCAACAGGGGCAGCAGAGAGACCTCATCCTGTACAAAACAATGGCCCTGCGGCAAAAGTCGAATGGTCTCATAGGTCTGATAACCTTGGTCTGATTAATTCAGTGTTTTCCTGTTCAAATGTGATTTGGTGGTCCTCAAGAAAAAAAGGACTGGAATTGATGAAAGCACACAGGAACATGCTGCAAATAGGTATGTAGCAATCCTATCAGTAGCTATTTGCACCATGGTAGTGGATGGTATCGTATCTCTTTTTCTTTGTATACCAGGAAGAATTTCATAATAGAATATTCTTTTAAGATGCTGAAGTATTTGTTCAACAGCCAATACTGAATAATAAAAAAAAACAAAACAGAAGTCAGAACCAGACCCAGAAGTCTTTACAGTAGTTTCAATTAGTTCATAAGTCAATTAGATCATTATTCTCCCTTAAAATATCTCCTCAGCTTTTTTTTTTTTTTAAATCTGAACTTGAACATAATTTTAGGAACAAGTACATTTCTAATGGTCCAAATTAATCCAAAATCCTTAGTGCAAGGGGGCATAATATTTGGATTTTAAAAATCCACGTGAGACTAGAATTTGTTGGTTAGAATCCAATACTAATTAAAACTAAACAGAATCCAACAGACCTTTGATAATTACATCAAAAGTTCACATTCATTTGATGTGGATTGTCTATGTTTCATTGTTACTTTCTTAAAGGATTATTTATGTACAAAGCGTTAGAAAAGAATTAATATTTAAAAAGTAAAACTATAAGGGTAAACACTGATTCAGCATATGCTTTCATTTATTAAATGTTCACTTTATTCTGCTCAAAACCATCACTTGAGACAATATTTTTTTGCATAAAGAGTGATCTACAAAGATTCTTAGTAAAATATATTTCTAGTGGAACAAGAAGTTTAGCTTGTTTACTGGGGACTTGATTCAACAACATTTGCTTAACAACCTGGGCATTATGGAACCACATCAGTCATATTTTTTTGTTCCAGGTTTGCCATTGGTTTACTAAGCAAAACTCCACCAGAGGAAAAATATGATTTCAGAAAAGATCACAAACACCAGCCTAAACAATCTGAGATGCTGTATTGAAAGTTGTCTGGAAATTCGGCATATTTTATGCAACTAAGTGCAAAGTGCTTTCTCACAGCTGAGTACATGGAAAGCACAGCAGCATTATAAAAGGGAGAGATTACCAGTGATGTCTAGACATGGAAAAAATATGATCTCAGAACACTCTGATATTTACTTTTCCTTTTTAGAGAGTGATATACAGTATTTCATCATTTCAGTATACAGGGCAGCAAGAACTGATAAGCAGTTCAGGAAAAATCCCCTGACTATAATCTGGGAAAACCTGAAAGGAAGAAGTAACAATTTGAAAGAAAACCATATTGGCTAGGAAAACAGGGAGCAGAGTGCAGCTCCTTTTTATTTCCATCATGAAAACAGTGTTGACTGCATTTTCAAAATATTGGTATTAAAAACAAACAACAAAAATGCCCACCACCATTCGGAATTCAGGAAACATTTAAATGGCAGATAGTTGTGTAAAGTTATTGAGTCTCAGTGTACACAACTAACAGAGAATATTTTCCTCAAGCTTTCTCACTACCTGGGTAACAATTGACTTTTCACTTTATCTTCAGTCTAGGGCCCCATTCCTCATTTCTTAAATATTTCCATCTCTTACTATATTAAATTATTTTATTTATTCTTTTAAATTATTCTCTTCCAAATTATGCTATCTAATTTCACAGACATAAAATAGACTGTTATCACTGGGCTGGTTGGAAGGCTAAAGATGACACTGAAAGGCATGTCTAATGAAAAACATGCTGATACCTCATTTCCGTATAAGAATCATAGAATCACAGAATTGTCTGGGTTGAAAAGGACCTCAAAGATGATCATCTAGTTTCAAACCCCCTGCTATGTGCAGGGTCATCAACCTCTAGATCAGGCTGTCCAGAGCCACATCCAGCCTGGCTTTGAATGCCTCCACGGACGGGGCATCCACAACCTCCCTGGGCAACCTGTTCCAGTGCATCACCACCCTCTGAGTGAAAACCGTCCTCCTAATATCTAACCTAAATCTCCTCTGTCTCAGTGTAAAACCATACCCCCTTGTTTTATCACTGTCAACCCATGCACTCAGTCATTCCCCCTCCTGTTCATACACTCCCTTCAAGTACTGGAAGGAAAAAAATATTTGCCAAGAATTTTAGCCTACTGTATTTCTGACAGAAAAGCAATACATTTACTTTGTTGAATAACGTAACAAAGGAAGAAGTAACAATTTGAAAGAAAACCATATTGGCTAGGAAAACAGTGAGCAGAGTGCAGCTTTGTAACTTACCTGTAACTTTATAACTTTTGTAATGCAACTTTATTTGTTATATGGCTCCCATCAGCTCTGTTTGCTGATCTTCCTGTATGCTGAATTCATGTTAATGCAAAGTGAGCAGCCCAAGATGTGTTTTAGGCAATGAGGGATGTAAAATTACTGACTGATCATTGTAGTAAAATCTGATGAATGCAAATCAGCAGCAGAAAAGCTCTACAATCAGTCATCCACTGATACTAACCCAGGTGCACAAAGTAGCCTGGCTGCAGAGGCTTAAGCTGGCACTCGGATTAGTCTAAAGGAATGAACTATCTTGTGCTGCTGTAGAATTGCTCCCAGTACCCAATATACTCAGTTATTTTTGTGTTGTACATTTCTTATATATCCAGAGTGGTAAATGCTGTAGTAGAACCTGTCTTCTTGGGGTAGCCATCTATTTTTTTTTATTCTACAGTGTTTTTTGTTTTGATCACACACCTTGAGCTTATGCAGTGAATAAGGAAAGAGGTCTATGGAACTTTTGTTTACAATACAATGCTATTCATTACGCCATCCTGATTCCCAACCTCGGACCCTCCTGTGTTGTGAGTGAGGTAAGGACACTGTGCAGGAAAAGAAAATATTGGTGTGTACAGGTAGTTAAAACCTTCATCACAATGCTTACACAAAGGGTAGGTGGAGGCAAGAATCCAGACTAATGCTCTTTTAATGTGTTATCGTCAAATGTAGTGCCTGGAGGGGTTATGCATGTCTGTGTAAATAAAAGAAAAGCCAGAAATTCCAAAGTATGGACAATACTGAACTCCATGGGACAGCAAGAGTCAAAAAGGATAAGTTTGTTTCCTTGACATATGATCACTGGAAACAGCTGTAGATCTTGGGGGAAAGCATATTAGAGGAGTACTCTGCTGTATATTGTAGGACTTCAAAGGAGATCTCTAGTGGTGGTGAAGGACTATTAAAAGGAGCCTGCTTTGTGTTGGTGACATTCTTGGTACAAGCCAAAGGTGACTTTTCAGAGGTTTACAATGAGTTTGATAAGATTCTTACAAGGTTAATATTAAGCACCTCTTTAGCACTGAGGCCAAGCTTTTCTCAACCAACAGGTTCTTGAGCCAAACTTTGAAGGTGCCAGCCCTTAACAGAGTAACTGGCAGTTTATGCACTTGTATAATCAGCAAAACAATTTACTCTCTTAATCATATTCCTGAAGATGGCTGAAGTTTTCCTGGGAAAAAAAAAAATCATGTGCATGTCAGACATTTGAAATGAAAAACTCCACCCTAAAAGCTACAAAGCCTGCTGAAATCAAGTAGCTCATAATTAGAATGATTGTCATTCAACATAGCAAAATAATCTTATTAGGAAGTCAGTTCACTGACACCTTGTATTCTTAGTGCAAGCAACAATTTTGATGTTAATCTGATCAGGAATATTTCTCAGCTCAGCATAGTGACACTAGCTACTATACATTTAACTGTTTCCCCTTAGCGTGTGCTGCAGATCTGTGGGTCCGACATTTTCATTGCATATGGTTTTGTGTAGTGAGGTGCACAATTATTTTTCAATCTACATTTCATCTCAACATATAGAGAATTTTTCAAGAATCAGGCAAGAATTTTCAAAAATCAGGAGAACCATTGACTATTCTCTTGTAATGAGAAATACTTGGAAATTAACTACTGAAAAACTTGTTCATGCAAGTTTATATTTCTCACTCACTTGTCTCTATAAAAAAAAGGCTGATGAGAATAACATGGAGGGAAAATACAGTTCTCAATAAAATACAGATGAAGGCAGGTGTTTTCCCCCAAAAGTATATTTATCTTTAATATGAATATGATTTCAAAATTTAGAATTCTGAGGGTTAAGTCTTGACATGGTTTCCCTTCTTATACTCACAAATAACTTGCCACACTTTGAAGAGTATATTATTTGATAACACTGAGACATTTAACTATCAGATTAACAGGTAAATTAATACATATGGATGTTGACATACCACATTTGCACCCATAATTACTTGCAGATGTGTACTATAGGTACAAAAATGGCCATACTTCAATGCTACTCCTTAAGTCTACATAATACTCTAGAGTAAAAAGGTATTTTTATAATGTTTTTATAAATACTAGGTTTCTGGTACTAACTCAGGCAGATGATTTTGAAATTTCATCTTGAAAGCATGTTTTGTGTTGCTGCTTTTTGATGTACACAAGAATTTTCTTTCCTTTCAAATTAACACAGCTCAGCCTTTGACTTTTTAGCTACAGAAAGGTTAATTTGAGATGTTTCTTCCTGCACTTAGAGGTTTTTCTCTCCTACTTTGCTCCCCATTAGAGCTCTTCAACTCTTCTGTCTCATCAGGGAATATTCTTTCTCCTGCAACATGAAAAGCAAGAACAAGCAAACAAATGATGTCTGGGTACATTATTATGTCTCTTAGAATTAGGGGGAAAAGGTACAGAAGAAGCTAATTTATTTCACAAAACTAAGAAACCCAGGACTCAGGAGAGAAGCAGGGAGGTAAAAAAAATCCTGACAAATTAGATTCAAATAAAGGGTGCATGGCAGAACGGAGAAGATAACAGAGTAATAATGGTGATTCTGCTTATGACAGTTGCAATACTTTCACAGTGGTGGTGAACCATATTAAACAGCAAGGCAACAATAATTTTATGGCCCCATGCAGTGGCAAATTGACATTCCCAATTATAAATACATCCCCTTATTTATACAACAGTTGTTCATTGTATCTCTAACAGATCTCTGACTCAGAGAGACAGTGTAATTGTTTATGTTGAAGAGGTGAGATGCCTACAAGCCTTCATCAGGCCTCCAAAAATTTGTCAGCGTTCAGTGTGGTTCTCTCTTTACTGGAAACTTCAGCAGAAATCTGAGGAGTTCCTCACAAAAGCCCACAGTGGCTACTTGTCGAGGCTTTAAGCTAGAACTTGCCTAGGTGATAATGAAAGCGCTAAAATTCACAGCAAAGGTTTGAATGAGAAGAGTCAGGGGACATTCCAGGCCAAATGCAGAGATGTGCTCTCCAGATTTGGCTCTACTGACGTTCCATGGAGGCTGCAGCCACTTAAAAGCCTGCCTGCCTTTTCCCTTCAATGGGGCTGTGCTAGCCATAAGCCCTCAAATGATAGATGATGGAAAAAAAAATTATGGTGGTAAGTCATAGAATTTTTTGAATCATAGAATATTTTGAGTTGGAACGGATCCTTGAAGGTCATCTAATCAAACTCCCAAGTCTTAAATGTCTATCAGATTATCTAACCACTTGGGCTCCTGATAAATGTGGAAAGTTGTTTTCTTAAAATGCTACTGGAATTGGATGCAATTCAACAGATGACACCAAAGAACACTGGTGTCATTATTCCTCTCTCTCCTTCTCTTCACCAGACTGAAATGGCTGAGAGCCTGATTCCTTTCTGCAGTAGGTAAAATATAAAGACAGGGGCAAATTTGGCCATGGATGAATACACAATCATGACTTGAAATGCTTTGGCATGATGCCAGTGCTTATTATGAGAGACATAGCTTCAGGTCAGAGAATTTTCTTCTACTGTACAGGTTCACAAGACTGTAGGGGAGCAGCAGAAGAAACACACTGAGGAATTAATCTCCATTTTTTACCTGCCAATCAAAATTAGAGTAGCATCCTTGAACAACAGGTGAGTTTCCTGGCTGCAATACATAAGCCAAGGTTAGAATCAAAATAAGAATTTGTTTTTAAAATACAATGTTCTGAGAAAAAATTAAAGCCCATTATACTCTGGATCTTGCCTATCACAGTCTCAAAAATTTTTACAGAGAAGGCAGATGAGATTTTATGTCCCACTGACTATGATAAATAGAAAGGAGACAAAAACTTTCCACATGAAAAACAAAATGATTTACCCTTAAGTGGAAAGATAAAAGAAAGAAAAAATGAAGTGTAAATGTCAGATGTTAGTCATATTGCTTACCACACTGTTGAAGTTGTTCAGATATTACGGTGATAAAGTCAGTAAAGCAATCTACATAGAACAAGGGTGAACTTGTCCATGGAATTTTGGTGTTTCTACATTCAAACTCCTCAACATACAATCCACTTGCACCTTCCACTATTACAATTAGTTATTTCATTGGTATGTTACGAGATTAATAAACACTTTTAAATTATTTTGTATTCCTCAGAAAGAGGGAGGATTTTGAGATACACCCATTAGTGATGAAATCAAACACTACAGAGATAAAAATGCCAAAGAACAACAATTCTAAATGGAACACAGATCACATAATCATAGAACTATAGAATCATAAGAGTTGGAAGAGACCTCTAAAGGTCATCTGGTCCAACTCCCCTGAAATGAATAGGGTCATCCACAGCTAGATCCTGTTGTCTGGTTTCTCAGAGCTTAGTACCCTCACCTTGAATGTCTCCAGAGATGGACCATCTACCACATCTCTGGATAACCTGATATTCAAGGACAATCAGTCTTTGACAGAAAAAAAAAAAAAAAAAAAAAAAAAAAAAAAGAGAAAGAAAAAGAAAAAGAAAAAAGAAAAAAAGTTGGAACTCCACATTCAGTATGTGAGGAATTGAAGAGATAAAGGAGAAAATAAAGAAAAAAGCTAATGAAAAATGTTTTCTATGCCAGGATCTTTTTGTGGAAGAATGGTAATCAGAAAGCAATGTAAAACTGGAACCTAATTGAAAAGAATTGAAAAGGTTAGGAGTTAAGATATAGAAAAGTTGGTTACAGAAAAAGAACTGGAATTAAACAGATATGAATTGATTCCATTTAAGATAAAATGATAAAAAGCAGGTCTTCAAATAAGCATTATGATTTAAAAATAAAATTGTTGATAAACTAATGGAAGTGTTTAATAAAGTCTGTTAAGATGAGAATCCTGAGGGAGATTTGGTAGTAGAAGAAGTCTAGAATTTCAAAGTTAAAAGTATTAAAACTTACAGAACATTGTAACTCAAACTACAGACGCATTTGGAAAAACTCTTAGACGACCTACAAGAGCAATGTTCTTGAGAAGATGGGCATCACTGTATTGGAAATAATTATGACAGATATGAGAAAGGGATTTAGCTGGAAAAAAATCTATGAATCAAGAAGTGAGAGATTTAAGTTAAAACTGACCACAACATTGAACCGAAGGCTATTTCCTTTTTGAGCTATGTAAGTTAGAAGCAAAAGGCACGAGGAAACAAGTAGGATGGCTTTGCAGTGAGGATAAAACAAAGATTAAAGATAATCTAGGTGTGGCCAAAAAATGAACCAAGCTTTGCCTCAGGTTTCAAAAAGGACGATTATTTTGAATTAGGAGGAAAATCAGAATGGCTAATGGCAGCTTTCAGTTCCACACCCTTGTTATCACTACTGTAGTGAAAAGGGAAGTCATAGGGCTTAATGTACTCAAATCAGAGGGATTAGGTGGTCCCTTTGCAGGATTTAGAAGGAGTATTTTTAAACACACCTTGCAAGTCAATTTGGTATGAATGTAGAACACCAAATGCTGTACCTACAGAGGAGAACATAATCAGGCATCTGTAACCCTATAACTCTGAACGTTCCTTTAGGACAAAATTTGAAGAAAAAGGTATTTGAAGACAGTTTAATAGAATGTGAAACAATAGTGATTTAATTAAATATAACCCTCCTAGACAGATTTTCTAGACAAAAGAAATGCACCAGATTTCACGTATCAAGACTTTGGGAAATGGTGCCAGCTGAGAACCTTGTCATTTAAAATGAAAGAAAGGAGTGAAGAATCTGTGAATTGAATATGAAACAGTCAGTACTGGAAGAGGAGCTGGATCTGAGGTACTGGTAGAGTCTTAAAAACAGGCAGTGACTAATAATAACCTGATACATGTTTTTTACTGAGTGAGCAATTTGCTATACCTCTCAAATTTATACTTTTATCAGTAGAAGACATCTAGGGTATCATAAAAAGACCTGGCTCTTCTTTTGGTGTAAAAGTACAGCAGCTCATAATAGAAAGTTCTGCTGAACTGAATAGAATAGCTAGACACAGGATTATATGAGTTGTGGGTAGAATGGGGAGTTAGGAAAGGCTTCTCCAGTCCATAGTGGTATGAGATTTATTTCTTGAAGAGCCCATGTAGTATGAGATCTTGCAACACTTCAAACTGCTCGTTAAGCATGTTGAAGAATTAATGTATGGATTCAAACTAAAACAGTTACAAAGAAGAGGTACTAAAAGATCAAGCTAGAGAGATGCATTGAGGCAGAAAGAGGACAGATGGGTTAGCAAGAATAATACTGAAACTTGGAGTTAAATGTCATGAGATACAGATTCTTCACCCTAGTGGTATAGATGAGAGTTAATACAATGAGAATTAATTTGATAAGAATAAATTTTTTGAGTTTTGGTTTTGAGTTGTAGAGAAAAGAAAACTACTAAGCCTTTGTTTTCGTTTGTTTGTTTGTTTGTTTGTTTGTTTGTTTGTTTTTAACAAGAACTGGAGTGTTCTTGAATCTATAAACAAAATACAGTAAATTCTATGTTAGGGTACCAATGAAAGTAATGACTGGTCTCCATAATCCTAGTTACCTCTGTGTTCCTGATTAAGCATGAATGCTATAATATTATTATTTAATACAAAGTGTTATAGCATTATAATCCATAAGTCAGAAAGCCTAGTATCACCTAATCTTAATTCAAAAATTACACATTTCTTGTTGATGTTTCTTTTTATGCAAAACTCATTACCACTTTTGTGTCTTACCACAATTATGTCTGCTGCCATACAAACACTGTGACTTTCTTTTATTTATCTTACTAGATGAGTGGCTTGAATCTCCCTCAGGAACTTTTTATGTGGTTTTTAATAATGAACGATTTCTAAACCTTGAAACATATATTTTACATTCTTGTCTAAAAATCACTGGATTTATGTGGAAAATTTACAGGTTGGAACTCCCTAAATGTAATGTGTCAGGAAGAGGGTGTTGGAATCTATCCAGATTTTCCAGAAAACTAAATGATTTCTTGCAAAAAGAAAAAGCCAACACTGCTCTTACGACTCCCTTCATTCATTCAAATTCATTCATTTTTCAGTCACGCTTCTCCTGCTCTCCTCTTGATCCAACCTGCTTCATCCCCATGCTGCCTGATACTTTCCGTCACCACGTGCATCTCCAGTTAATGACATCTGCTCATCACTCTCCTACAGAGTTCCTCTGCAACTTCTTTTCACCTTCGAATTTTGTAGGAGGGTCAGGGACTCTCCAGATTTATTGCTAACAGAAAGTAAACTTGTGACTGATGTTCTGGTTAAATAGTATCATATTAACATGATTTTCAGGCATAATGATGCATTCTACTCAATTTTTTGCATGTGATTTTGTTAAAATTTTAGCCTGTAGTTTTAAAAGGAAATAGCCTGGAAACTATTATAAAATGGAAAAATTCAAACTTTATGTTCCTTGAAATTCATGTCAACAGTCTTTACCTATCTCTAGAATTATATGTCCTATATTTCATGGTTTAAATGAATTATGCCAAAATTTCAGTATTCTCTGTCCTTACTCAGACTCCTTTCAGTATCTTCTATCCTTTCCTACAGTGTTGCAAACACATTAAAATAGTAGATGATAGCCTTATTCTGGTATATTTGCTAACAACAAATACAATAAAAGTATGCCAGTACATTACCATCAAACATCAGTTCCTAAAAGGAAACAGAGGTACAAAAACACTCTCCCGCGGATGTCACCTGTACCTTCACAGCTCGATCACCTGTAAAGTGCAGTGACTCTGTTAACAGGCTAGCCCATCAGAAGTGAAGGCTATCTTCCTTGGGAAAACAAAGCAAACAAGAAGGAATTGTTTTTTCTCTTTACTGTTGTCTCTTTCTTTTCTGCTGTATGGTCTTTATATTTCCTGTTCTGTTTCTTTCTCTCTTCTTTTAAGTTGCCCGTCTCTTACAAGGACAGTAAGAAACTGTCATTGAAATGAGAGAACTAAGTAAATGGAATGATTTGCCAGTTGGGTAATGATTAAAAAAAAAAAAAAAAGATATTTTTGATATAGCTGGAAGCACAGCCATAACATCTGTTGTTGTCAGATGTGATTTTTTGACTTTGAAAAAACACTGCTTACGGATCTTCTCAAATCTTTTTGCTTAGTAAAACAAACTGTAATCACTGAGGAACAATAATGATTAATCTGTGACTTAACCAGTAATATTTACACATTTTTGCAAAATAATCTTGGCTACACAAAAGCTCTATGGATGTGAAAATGAATACACTAAAGTCAGGATGTCTGTCTGTGGTCTAAATTCAGATCCATTCTTAGGAATTCTATAGGGTCACAACTGGTGAGCATGCATCTTTCATCAGCTTTAGGATGAGGAAAGAGTACTCCAAAGGATTACTAGTTTTATGTGCTATTTTAAAAGAACAATTATGGTATGTGTGAATCAGTAATCCAGTGGTGTTTTAGAGGCAATCTGTTTTGTGATATTTATTCATTTCTTCCATCTCCTGTCTAAGCAGCTTAGGGAATTTCAGGGAAAAAAAAACAAAACAAAACAAAACAAAAACAAAAACCAGAAAACCAAACCTATGAAAAATGAATAGTTAAACACTCAGTCACGAAACACTGAAGTAAAGGTTTAAACAACCCAAATAAAACTTAATATGTATTCTTGGCATGTGGATAAGGTCCAAATCTGAGGCAACATATTTCATTTTACCATACATAGGTAGAATTCTAGTTTAAAGGAATGACGGCTTTGAGAAATAGCTGTGACTATATTTTTCGTCAATTATTACTTCTTAAGAGAATGATTTCCAATTAATAAACATCATGGAAAATGATTCTATGGAGATATTTATAAACAAGTAACATACAATTAAAAAAAAAGAAGTGTGCATTAGAGAAGCTTGCTGTGTAAGGATGAAATGCCCATTTCCACCCCATTTCCAAGAAGATGCATTCTGGTTTACTAAACTATCTATTTTAAATCTTTTCCACAAAAAACACCATAGGAAGCTAAAGATAGATAGCATTTTTCTGTCAAAAACTGGATGGGTTTGGTGATTATAGAAGATTCACAAGAAAGTGTTTGCTAATCTCCTGTTGCCCTCAAAACAGCCCTCATAGTCACACCATACATCAGAGGAAATGCAGAGGAAATTGTAATTCTGCCCAGCCCAGGCTGCTGCTGTACAGCTCAGAAAGGTGTCAAAAGCCAGCATGAACTTAGATGGCCTAATGTGCCCCAAGAGGCCATGGATCATTTCTGCTGCATAAGGCATCCACTGCTACAGTCTAGCTCTACGGTCTAAGTCCAGGAGCAAACTAAATCATCTGAACATAATTCAGGCACTGATGTATGAAGCTTGCCCATGGGTTGAGAATCAATGAGGAGACTACCCTATTTTCTATCCAGATTCCCTTTAAATCACCTACACGACGAACAAGAATCACAACAGGCAGTTAAGATGCTTTAAAAGACTTAGATTTCCCTTTAAATAGAACAGTTGTGCATGCATAGACATATAAATATATATATCTGTGCAAACTCAGAGGAAAGTTGAAACATCCGGTTACTTTTTTGTAAAAGAATCATTAAGTTTTATGTGCAGACACCTCTGCTTTAAATCATCAAGCTAACAGCAGACCCACTCGGCTTGTCTAAAATCTCAGCCCACAGCTTCCAAATATTATAATAATTGCTGATGCTTTTAGAACAGAATTACTTCATTAATCTCAGCTACTAACCCCATATATGAATGCATTATAACTCAGTTCTGGGATTCGTTAATTGACCTAGTTAATTTGATCCCTAATAGACTGCAATTATGGATGTGTAAAATAGCTTAAGAAAAAAAAAAAAAGTTGCAAACACACATTCCATGAACAATAGGTGCATAAACCTTTAGCAAAGCTTGTCCCTAGGATTTATCCTTTTATCTTTTGAAAGGCTTTAGAAAGTTTGTACTGAAAAGGAGGAAAGGAAGGAGGGGGAAATATGTGAAAAACAAGGAAAGCAGATAACCTTTGATGCCAAGTTAATTTCATTTACCCACATGACTTAATCTAATTCAAAAACTAAGCTGATATCTGTCAGGAAAGCATGTGTAGCAAAACAGGCTGGAATTTGGGCGAGAAAAAAAAATGGAAATTCTTAGAAATGAACAAAAAGATCCACTTTCAGCTCTTTTTGAATGCCAAGATGCACTTGCATGTGTGACAGCTTTTTTGTATGTCAAGCAGAGTACCTGTTAGGAGGGAAAAATCTTCCATTTTGGAATAGAGCAGACATCCTTAGTGTAGTCAACACCCATGAAAAAAACAATGTTTGAGAAGGTGGATTGCTGAGTACGTAAGTGTTTTAATACCACATTTCACTTGAAATCTTTCTTCGACATTTAGACAGATTGAGTTTTAGGGAGGAAGTGACTGTGCAGTCAGTGCCTGGACTGCTTTTCTGTCAGAGGAAATAAGTGAAACTAAAATGAAGTGATAATATACTGTAGGAAATTTAAGAGAAAAGAAATGCAGAGGAAAATGGCAATCTGGGACCATACAGCTGATCCCCAAAATAGACACAATGACCAGTGCCAAACTAGCTGCCAAAAACAGTAGATTGTAAAATTACCTAATACCTATGTCATGTTTACTTTATATTTACGTTGGGGAATGGGCTCTCCAACAGACAAAATACTTGACAGTATTTTTGCCCACTGTCACTATCATTACCCACCATCTGCTCTGTCAAATTTCCTTTCTGTTCTTTTTTGTGCATTAATCAGTGCAGTAGCAAGTAACCACCTTAATGACTGCAGCATATTGCTCCTGGATTACCAGCAGATATTGTACTGCTCCTGGCTTATGGACAGGGCTGTAAGTAGGAGACCTGGCAGGGGGTTCCATTTTAAAATCCTTTCTCCTTTGCAAAAAGAAACACAGTAACTAGGAAAGTTTTGTCCCGACTCACTAACAGGGATGTGATCTATGGTTTGGTTAAAAAGAAAAAAAGTACCTCCTCCTGTGAGATTCAGTGCAGTACCCGCCAGCTACCCTGAGATGGCTGAATTCTGACAAGATGGCTCAGTGTGATGGGTAGCCTGAAATACTGGCAAGGAGCTCTGCTTAGTTTGCTCAAAACCACAGATAGAGAAACCACAGCTTTGGGAAAAGGGCAGCTTTTGAAAGGGACACGTGTTTACTGACTGGACCTTATGGGTTAATACAGTGATCCACAAACACAAGAAGGCCTTTTATGTCTGTGTAGTCTGTGGGTAGATGTAGAACTGGGTAATCCAAGGCTGGCACATCTTTACTTATTCTTTGCTCTGAGGCCTTCCAAAGCAAGTTCTCCAAAACTTATCTCAGTGCTCCTTTTTTTTGTGTGCTGAGCAGACTTTTTGTTGATGAGCTTAGTCAAGTACAGAGAAAGTAAGAAGGGGTGTTTTTTCTTGTTCAAAAAAAAAAAAAGACAAAACAAAACATCCTTTTAAAACATCTTGCATCGAGCTGTGGGGGCATGGGGAGAAGCTAAAGAAATGGGGAAAAAGGAAAGAAAATGACAAAGAAGAAGAGCCAAAGGAAATTTGGACTGGAAAGCTTCCTCAGGAGTATTACAGTATAAGGAAACAGAGCAGATATATATATGGAGGTATATAAATTTTAAATATATTATGGAAAGTTTCCTACTAAAAACATTCAAAAACAATTACTCCTGATCCATGAAGAGAGGAAAAATGAAGTGATCTTAAGCTTCAGGATCCTAAGATGGAGCCCTGCCAGGCTGCTTCAACACAGGCAGTTTCAATGCAGCCCAGACAGGCTTTGGGTTAAAAGGCTTAGGAGCCTTTCTTTTCCCACCAAATGCAATGGCAAATTTCATTTGGACTTTGAAACAGAGATGAAGCGAGTGTTACATGTAGTGATGAGGGTTAGCAGAAGTTAGCAATAGTGTGAGAGCTTTGTGAATGTGCCAGGGCCAGGCCTGGCAGTCAGATGTAGGCTGCTCTCGAGCGACTGTCCCTGGGGCTGGCCTGGTGGGGCACTCTGACCTGTGGGGATGAGATCTGTGGTAGGAAGGAGCACCAAGTGCTGCACTGTCAATGTCACCTTGCTGAAGCTTTCGCAGCTTGGAACTGTGACCTGAGCATATCGACACAAAGAGGAAAGAGGAATCATAGAATGGTTTGAGTTGGAAGGGATTTAAATGATCATCCAGTTCCAACCCCCATGGTAGGAGCAGGGCTGCCACCCACCAGCTCAGGCTCCCCAAAGCCCCCCCCAACCTGGCCTTGAGCACCTCCGGGGATGGGCTACCCATAGCTTCTCTAGGCAAAATCTGTTCCAGGGCCTCACCTGGTAAAAAATTCCTAACTCCTAATCTAAGAAAGGACTGCCAGTCTTTTGCTGCTGTGCTAATAAATTCAGATTTGTAAAGCGCCACATATTTCTTTATTTACTGCAGGATACTTCCAAACACATGCCCATATCTTCAACAAGTCCTGTGGTTTAGCTGCGTTAATCAAGCTTTTTAATGTGCAGTTGTTGTAAACACGTGAGAACCATGCTGTATGTCAGCCTGTAATGCCTGCAGAACGTCAGGTATGCCTCTTCTGATTAAATCACATATTGTAAGCTGTTACAGAATTAACATCCAAAGCTATTCTTCTCTATTCAGCAGTTCTTGGGGAGTGTTTCAGGGTGGGCTTTTTTTTTTGGTTTGTTTGTTCAGTTCTTTTTCTCCTTATTACCACTGACAGGAAAATAGACACTAATACGTTTTCTCTCTTGAAAGAGCCCCCCTCATATTTTCAGCACTTCCATTTTTGTAATCATACAAAATGAAAGGAAGAATGCTGTTAGTCTATTAAATATGACCATCTGCTAAACTTCAAAAATTAAGCATTCATTTAAAGTGTCTCTGGGTCCAAAGTACCCAGCCTGAGATTCCATCTATGGGATCTTATTTCATAATGAAATTCTTTAACAGGACAACTGTAAATGGAGTCAACTATTGATCGCATGGTACAAGACAGGGAGTCTGGAGCAGTGAAATGTATGTCTCTGAGCTATCACAGCAGGAGGTAAAGCTCATACTAACGTTGCAAGTGAGTCTAAGTGGTGCAGCTCAGAAGTATGTGGTGTCAGCTCATGGATATGCACTAGGAGAAGGCTCAAGAAGGAAGTCTTGCAAAAACCAGGTCCCTTAGCATTAAGAGCTTTGAAAACCAGCAGGGACTGCTTAAAATAAATCCTCTAGTTTATAGGCAGCCAACATGAAGGGCTCAAGGGGGTGTAATATGAGCAAGGCTGCTCAATCCTGTGAGTGAATATGATGCTGCATTCAGGACTAGCTGTGGTTTTGACATTTTTCTCAGAGCTAATAATGGAAGCAGCAATTCACCCTCTCCAGAGAGAGGAGCAAAAGGCGTTCTAGCAGCCTGAATATATTTGTGCACAGAACCGACAAAAATGGCAAGATAGATTTGGAAATTCCTCATGGGCTTGTTTTTATGCATGCAGAACAGCAGCATTTAGATCCATATCATAAAGGAATAATGAATGGGGTTTGGGAGCAGCTGACTGCAAGAAGAGATGGTAGTACTCTTGTGGGCAGTATGTCCTTGTAGATGCAACTTGAAAAGTCAAATGATTAATGTCAGCTTTTCCTATCTTAAACCAAGCCCACAAACTTTAAGACAGTCCTTTTTAATGACTTTCTGAACCTCAGCATGTTCAAGTGCTCTTTGATGGCAGGAAATGATATGCAGGTATATTTCTGAGTTTTGCTAATGTAACTATTGCCAACTTTTGTAAAGTTAGGAAAGAGACTTCTCTTGTACCCCTGGAAAAAAACAGATAAAACATTACTACCACTTATTTTTGTTAGTGCTGCTCAGGGCCAGCTTTGCTAAGATATTTAGAAATTCAAAGTCTACAGAAAGACCCCACTTAGGACTTTGATATGGATATTTTTTAAATACTACCTTACATCTTTAGTATTAGGGCTTTAAAGAAAGTGAGGACGTACCTAAAGAGTTCTAGAAACTAGAATGTATGTCTGTGAGAGCAAGTTTAAGGAAACTGGATGCTGTAAGCTCATGTCCAAATTTTTACTCAAGAGATGAACTTGCTCTAGCCCACAGTACCTGTTCTTTGTCTGGCACCTTACAGAACAGCAGTTCGTTACTGCAGGACCAAGCTATACCAAGGCTGTTACCAATAGTGAATAGACAGTGTAGACTCCTTAAATGCTCTTACGCCAACCATCTTACTGACTCCTCAACTTGTAGTACTTGTAGTACAGACTCACACTTCCCTTCATATTCTGGTTGTCACAGCGCACCGCAGGTGCTGCCACATTAGTGCCTAAAACTAATGTGGCCAAAAAAGAGGCCATTCAGTATAGTGCTTTATCATCATGGGACTCACTTTTTTACTTTGTTTTTTTCTTCCAATGAGTTGAGCATTTTTTTCCAGAATCACTTCCTTTCTCTCCTCTGTATTCTTTCCCTTCAAGTACAACTAGGAGAGTTATGTAGTCTTAAATGAGTTCCTAAATGAGAAAAAAAAGGCTGTTCTGAAAGGTAACCTAAGTATTGTGGTCTGCTTATTTATTTATTTATCTATTTATTTATTTTTCTGTTTGTTATTATTTTTTGTTTCTTTAGGTTTTGTTCGTTTTTTTAAATTTCATTTTCCTTTATCCTGTATGTGAGCATGATAGAATGAAATGCTCTTTAGACCTTTAAGTGTGCTTGAATTGCATTTAATCATTTGCCATTCCATGTTTACATAGGCTCCTTAGCTGTAAGCTACTCCTGTATCAACTAGGTTGAAAGGAATTGTTCAAACACAGAATTACTACAACTGAATTGCATGTACATGAGGAATTGTTTTGCTGTCATAAGGTTATCACAAAATAAACAAATGACTCCGCTTAAAGTACACATCTGACCTGTGGCAATCCAGAGAACATGCTCTATAGATTCAGTTCCTCCCTTTTCTCCTTTCACAGTGAAGAGAATAGGAAGAAAGCGTATCTTGACAGTACAACATATACCTCGCAGCAAAGTTTTGAATGAGAAATCTTTGAGATACTCTATAAACAATATATCCAACTCTTCCAGCAATAGATACAAATTAATAGAGTCAACAAACTGAGGTTGTACCACAAAAAGTCTAAGAATAATAAAATATCAAGCATTTGAATTTTAATGTACATATCGTAAGTTGCTTTAATTGTGATTTTACTTTAATTGTGACATTAAAGAGACAATAGGATTGGATTTAATCTGATGAAAATCGTCTTATTGACTTTTGGTAACAGAGGAAAGTAGCAGTTCTAGGCGCAGTTCTTCTAGCCTGTTTTTAGCATTGCTGCTGAACTCAAATGCTTGGTTCTTGTCATTGACTATAGGATGAGTCCAGAAGGCTAGCCTAGACTCAAACCTCTGTACAGCAGGCATACGAATCTCTGTGAGATTAATACCATGAAGGCCTGTGAATTCTCATAAGGATGTAGGATTGCTATTTATTCCCAGCAATGATAATTTTTGATAAGGCTTATGGAATACACAGACGAAATAGCAACATATTTTATCTGTGAGATGAGAGGGGACTGTGTTATGGAAAATGAATATTACCATTTTTTTGAATTTACATTTGGTCATTTGCAGAATACAAAAAAACGAAACTAAAAAGACGTCCAAATTCAGAATTATTCAACCAATTACACGAACACATCTTTTTAAGAAAAAAAAAATTGACCATAATGTGTTAAATATCTGGTTTCATTCTGAAGAGGAGATGACACCATTTATAGAACAGATTTGTTAATGTAAAGGACTGCCATTTAGTGTATATCCTCTATCACTAAGGTAAGAATAAACAAAAAACAAGTATCTCTTTTACCTTAACAGTACTTAAACTGCATATGGAGAGCATTTTGGAGACTATTCTCTCCATCAAGCTGTAGAAAGATATGGTCAACTCACCAACAGTAACAATCACAGAAACTACACCTTTCTAATTCTACCAATGTTTCTTAGTCATTATATGATAATATCAAAACAGCAGGCAAAGCACTTAGAGAAACAAAACATTTTAAAAATTATGATTTCTTTATCAGAAAACCTCACTGCTCAGCTTTTCCAAAAATACCCAAAGCCAATATTCTTACAAAATCTTCAGAGATTAGCATAACATTTATATACATTTTCTATGATAGATGCAGTAATTTACTAAACAATCATTGCAAAGAACTATTCATTAGCCAGAGCTCTGCATTAATTGTCAGCAAGTAATCAAAACAAAAATGAAAGAAAGAAAAAATTAAACTAACTTGAACTAGGAGGATACATGTGGAATATGGAGTCACTGGTTCTTCTTTGCAGGAATTTAAAAGACATATTATATCTTTATTATTTATTAATCATTAATACTCCTCTAGTATTTTCTACTTATACTGGCTCATAAAATATATGTAGGAGATTCTCCCAGCAGGAGAATTCAGTAATATCTTGAATGAATCCTCTTTACTCTTGGACTTTATTCAATGACTGCACAAAACAATTTTGGACAGATGGTTAAGAATTATTTTATCACATTTGTATACATTTGAAAACCACGGCTCCTAGATTTAGGACAGTATGGAATGTCGTCCAGATCTGTGTTTGTTCTCTTCAGTTCTCTTCAGAATTCAGTGCTGCTTGACTAAAAGTTTCTTTTCTTAAGAGCTGAGCAAAGTTGTTTTAAAATCAGAAACTTGTGCATGTATAGTTAAGTTCTCATTCTCTTTTGCAGATTGATGATTTTCTTCTACTTTTTACACATACTATGAACATGTCTATTTCACATTGTTTGTTGTTTTTCTTATAGCTGCTCAGGTCAAAGCTTATTTGTCCTTCCTCGATACCTCATGCGTGGAATATACTTGGAATAAGGAAAATATTATTGTTCAAATGCAGCAACCTCTTATATCTATTTAACAGTTCAATTCTTTAATTTTTCAGTGCAAAGATAGGCAAGCTGCATTATCACTGCTCATATTAAAAAGTTGCGATAAGGATGTAGTGATAAAAGATGCTTATTCTTTATATTTTACTTAAGCCTTCAAGTTATGATGATACCCGATTACAGTTATGGTAATTGCTTTGCCCTAAAGATAGTTATACTAAATACAGCCACCTTTCTTCAACCTTCATACAAATAATCCAGAATGTATGTGTTCTTAAGTTAATTCCATCTGTTTTATGTCATATCAAGACGGGAACTGTTTCATATCCCTTGGGAATTATTGGCAAAAATAATGATATTTGAACACTGAAGGTCAGAAAGATATTTCAGTTTCTTGTTCCATCCCTAAATTATATCTGTATCAACAGCTATGTGAGATAAGATTTATAGACATCAATAATACATTTTTCATCAAACCATCAGCTTTTTTTTTTTTGAGCAGGATCATGCCAACTCGAAAAGTCTGTAAAAAGTAAAGCTGAGCCTCTGTTTTGTCCTTGTTTACAACAAAGAGATCTTGCAGTTAGTTATCAGAGACAGCAGTGGTTACCAGGTAGCATGGATGCCTGATGGAGTATGGTTTCTTAAAAGAACCGTGCTTCTATTTAATTTTACTTCCAAGTAAACCTAGGTATTTGCCACTAACTTTTCTTTACATCAAACACTTATTTAGCAATGTTGTCATCTTATAAATAGGAACATACTAAAAACCCAAATGAGTTCTTATCAAAACTGTTAACGATAACACAACAATGTGTGGAGATGTAACAGTACTGCAGTGCCTTTTCACAGTACCTGCTACACACACTCAGAAGAGTTATTGAGCAGTGAACAAATGATGGATTATCGCGATTATTGCCAAGCACCCACCCAGCTGCTCTCTTACTCCCCTTCCTCAGCAGTATAGGAGGAGAAAATATGATGGAAGAACTCACATGCAGAGACAGAGAAAAGGAGATTACTACTGTCATGGGCAAAACAGACTCAGTCTGAGGAAGATTTAATTTATTGTCAATGAAAAATGGATTAGGATGATGAGAACCAAGAACAGAACTAGAAACATCTCCTCATCCCTCCTTCCTGATCTCAGTGTCACTCCTTCTCTCCCTCACCAATAGGCTCAGCTCTGGCCAGAACTGGATCCATTTTGGAGCTGTATCCATCATGATGGCAGCTCCTAGTGTCTTGTCATGGCATCCACCCCTGCACTCTCCCAGTATCAAAGCCTTGACACGTTTACTCGACACAGTTATGCTTATATTAATGCAGCAGAACAAGGCCTGCATGAAACAGCAATATACAAATGAATGCAGTACTTGGATAGAGACTGCAGTACAGGTACACCCATGGAGTCCCATCAAATGGATACTAAGACCCAAAAACTCATCACTTGAGTTTATGACAGTGACAAAAATTTGGCTCCATTATGTTCAACTGCCAGAAGTTTAAGCAGCCTATTCAGAGGCCTAATTTTTCAAATATATCCAGTCTTATATGCCTCACATGTTTAACACAGATTTTTACATTAGACAAATGAGATATCTGTAGCTGTCTCTCTATTTCTGATAATTTCAGCACATGCTATATTTCGAAGCATGACAGCATTCAGTGACTATAGGGAATGCTTTCCTGATAAAATATATTGCTATGCACAGGTAGTAGTCTGGCAGTAGAGTAGAGGAAACAGAACAGCAGTGCCACAGAAGTACTTTGCATGGACTCGTATATCCTGCATCTGGTATATAAGATGTAATACTACTTCTGAATTTACCGTTAGCATCAGAAATGATACCTGCATTTTCTTAGCTTACCTATAAAGTATTTCTTGGTATATGGATTCAATGATCTCAGGTTTCATGACTACAGTCATTAAAGGAACGCGTCTTTTCAGCAACTTAGTTATGGCAGGTAATAGTATCTTGTAATTTATACAACCTTATGGACATTTATACAAGTTTAGAGCTTCTATTCATAATGTCCTCAAGAGGTAATGCATGGTAGATGAAGCAGAAAGAGAATTGGTGTTGCCTTTTCTAACAATCCTAAAACATATTATAGTAAAGAATATAATAATGGTAGTCTGCCAGTACTCACCAGTCCATCTCCAGGTCCTTTTTCAAAGGAGTTAACAGGATGACCATGGAAACACAGTCATCCAATGGCAGAGCTGCAGGCCATGCAGCATGCATGCTTAGAGTACTCAGTCACAAAAGAGAAAACAGCTTATGAGCCTGCCCGTTAAATCTCTGCCCCAGGAGCCTCATACAAAAAATTATCTCAAGAAGTATTCTTTTACTTGGAAAGCTACTTGGAGACTTGGTTTACTCCTGTGTGGTGGAGGTAAATGAGGAGCTAGAAGGGCTACTCTTTATTGTACAAAGGTAACAAAATAAAAGCTGTGGTTCTCATTTTGAACCACTCACTATTCATCAGTATCAAGATCAGCCATGGAGCAGCTTTTCCACAATGGCAGTGGTCCTACATGTTCAGTTCAGATGTGTGTATGAATTAAGTGAACAGCCAGGATACATATGACAAAGAAATAAATAAATTTCAGGAAACAAGAAAATTGTGCTAACAATTTCTATGAAGAAGAGTCAGTGTTCTGTGCTCTAAAACATATAAAAGGTTGATAGAATTCAACAATCCAATGTATTCTGATCTTTTTCATTTGTTTAAACTTATATTGTCTCTCTACAGCAGCTATAATCTCCACTGAGTTCCTGTTATTGACAGAAGAAACAGGCCACAATCCAGCAAAGCACTTAAACAGAGCTTAGCTTTAAATATGTGAAGCTGTACTGAAATCAATGAGAATAGTCTCATGCTAAAAAGTAAGCACATGCTTAAGTTCTTCACTGGATCAGGGCCATAAAATAATGCAGTTTGGCCAATAAATAACTTGTCCATCAGGATAATTTCCATCGAGACTTGCGGAATTCATTTTTAAAAAGCTACTTACTGTCAAAAGACAAGGAATTTCTATTTTCTTGTTCTTGTTTCTGATTCCTCAGTTGGATTGATGTAACAGTGGTGTGAGATGAGAATCAAGGGTGAGGCTTCTTTCAGGAGTATATTTGGCTAACAGGAGTGATTTTATGATCCAAGAGGCATTTACTGTATGTGCATTCACACAAGCAGAATCTGGAACATTTTCTTAGCTGACTTAGGAAGGTTTCCAGAAAACTGACATACAAATTAAAGCTTCTGGAAGGATAGGCTTGATTCACTGCACACATTAGCCTGGGACTGTAGCTAGACTTTTTTTTTCCACCACATATTACAAACCTTATGTTTCTATATCAGGAGGAAAGGATAACTTAAGAGTGCCTGTCATCTGGACATATCTCCTCACTCAAGAGCCAGATGAAAGTGCTAAAATTGATACGTTTCTTCTAGCTGTCCTAATTGATTGCCAAATATACTTTTCTTTATTGCTACCTGTTTGCTAAAACTGATGTAACATTCTTCAATTTCTTACAAAAACTGAAAAGAAAGGGAGAGTTTTCCAATGGCATGAAAAGGCAATTATGACTGCCAGGAAATGGTGTAGGGAAAGCAAGAGTATGGAGTTTGGCAGAGGGGTACAGAAATTGGTATTATCACTCATCTAGAGCCAAATCTGGCATGTGATGAAGGTGTTCTCTCTGTTAATATATTACATTTTTTGCATGACTACTGGAAAGTTGTTGCAAGAGCTGTAAACTGCCAGAGAGTGTCACTGGAATTATAAACTCTTTAAAGAAACTTTCAGACATAATATCCAGAGGCAGAACCATAATAGGGATATTGGGCTTGTTCCACTTCAGTCAATGTAATAAGGTGGCAATTTTTGTGGCAATACGGACTGGTGAAAAAGGAGCAATTTTCAGGAACATGTCTTTTTTCTGCCAGAACTCCCAGTTTGAAATGTGGTATAGGCAAATATTTCAAAGGAGTAAATATTTCTCCGTGAAAACTTTTGGCTCTGTGCACTGCAATCACTTTACTACAAAAAAGGTTAATAACAACAAACAAAATATAGATAATATAACAATATTAACATTAACAATATTAAAACACTAAGTTTATAATTACTGAAGACACTCTTATAGCAATCGAGGCTACTGTGAAATTTCAGGGCAGCTGCTGGGCACTCGCCTCACGTGGATACATTTTTAAATTTGTAATACATGTATATGTATATATGTATATGTGACTATATATAACATAATGTAATGTAACACAATTTATATACATCATATTTTTGGCGTGTTGGAAACATGATGGAATGGAATTTCACTAAAATGAAGAGAAATAAAATACAGATTTACTGTGAGGAGTAATCAAAAAATGAAGAGAGGCACATCTCTGAAGAGTCAGACCCCATTTCCATTCACAGTTTAAGGTTTCATTAAGAAATATTAAAGAACTGTATTATCCCTGTTATTTGACATTTAGATGACAAATGATGATAATAACCTTAGGGAAAATTTATTGGCTTTCCTTTGGGTATGTGGACACTGAAATTTTCCAAGTCCAACAGTGTCAGCAAAGCAGACATCCAAGTGATAAGAGGAGCAGGGATGAAGGACTAACTGTTGGAGAACAGATAACCTCTCTCTGTCTGTACTTCTGAATGTTGAAAGTGGATGTTGCCCATCAGGGATTTTTACAAATACAATCAAAAAATAGCAGGCTTGCAGTTTAGTTGCCTGTGGAGGAAAAATGGTCAGACAACTAATTTGCAGTATTTTCTAAAAGGTTAATTAAACTGCTCTATTATCCTGTGAATATGTAATCTACATTTATGAAATAAGGTCTGGCTTGTCTTATGGGTGTCATGTCCCTGTGTTTTATAGTAATCAATTAGGCCACACTGAAAGGCTTAAAATAAGTCCTGAGCAGAGACAGTAGAGAAACCACTCTATCACTGTGGAGGTACCATCTCCTACCAAGTTTTATCACAGGTCAACATCGGAGTGTAGATCTGCAGGGAAAAAAAAATAAATCAGCAAGCCAACAGGGACCATAAGGGCTAATGTGGCTACACCTGGTAATAAAACTCTGAGCACAGACCACTGTTGCACAGAGCAGAATGACCCGTGGAGGCTGGTGGGCAACTTCTGTTTAAAAGTTTTCCCCAGAGGTCTCTGCTTCTTACTTTCTGCTGGATTCCTTGTGCAAGGGACATCTGCTCAGCTTGGCCTCTATTGTTCACTACCTCTTAACCCCATGCTGGTTTCCAGTGTAAGGAATTTTTTTCCTAAGTCTTTTCCTGTTCAAAATATTGCAAATTGTGATAGTGAACTGCAGTGGGAATTGAAGCCTCAGCTCCCCTTGTGCCTGGTGAGCAGCCCAGTCAATAGGTCACATGTTCTCTTCAGCCCTGATGAATTTTTTAAATTGTTTTGCTTTGTGCAACACGAGAAACTGCCAAACACCTACTATAAAAAAATCTGACAGCTCAAGCACTCAACTGACACGTGTAAAAACCCTGTGAATGGCTTTTGTTCATGTATTTTATTCATGCAGTGTCGAGTTCAGCAGAGAATATATTTGAATTTACATCTTCTACACCTCTCCAGTGTCTGGAATATTGGGCTATTGACTACTACTGAATTAATTTCATTTTTGATGAGAAATTGCGACTGACATCTAGTTGACCTAGCTAAGTTTTTAATGAAATGCATACATGTATTTCTCACAACGTCTGTTTTTCAAGCAAGAAAATTCTTCAGAAATGCCATTAAAAAATCCTCAAAATTGTCTCTACCCGAGGGGCAGCCATACATCTCTCTGGCAAAGTTTACATGAGATCTGCTCAGGTGATCTCTGTCATGTCAGACTCAAAAAAGAATATTTTACAGGAGTTTCATGTGTGACTGCACCTATCATTAGCATAATAGAAGTTCTCAATGACACCTGTGCAAGTTTGGCTTCTATAAACTTATGCACATATCACTGACTGGATTTAAACAGGAGTTCTGCTGAACATGCTCAAGATGGAACAAAATCCAGTTTCTCTCTCTACCATCAGTTCTGCAAAACTAGAAAAAGAAAAAAAAAAGTGAAAATATTTGGTACCAAAAAACATTGCAATCATTCAGCATATGTTGAATAGATTTGTTTATGAAGAGAATGCTCATTTTAACAGAGCCACTTCTTATGGTCAAACTACAGCTACAAGAGCTTATAATATACTCATCTTGATTGACCTACTTCTGTAGAATAGGCAGACTTTGCTAGAAAGAAATTCATTATTATCTTCCAGTGAGTTGATAGAAAATAAGGCGCTTTTTGTTTGTTTGCTTAAATGTCTAGAAGACTTTAAAGCATATAGATGATTCATGACACATGCCTAAACCAAGACCAGCATCGAAGCCCTGGTGTTTCTGTATCTTAGGAAGACCCCTGAGGGTAGGTATGGCTCCTGACCATATCTCTTTCCATGAATCATGGAATCATGAAATCGTTAACATTGGAAAAAAACTAAGATTATCTAGTCCAACCGCCAACCCATTATAGCAACAATATTTCAAGTAGATCATCACTGAGACAATTTAACAGATCAGCATGGGTATTATTAACTTTTCAAAGTATGAATCAGGTTCCACTACTTACTTCCTGTCCTTGAATCCCCATCAGGAGAACACTGACTTCTGGTCAGGTACTTTCAACAATAATTTGTCCTCTCTTCCCCAGATTGTATTTCCATTTCTTGTGCTAAATGCCTACAAATAAGTGCATTAAACTTTCGTAATGGAGAACTTGATTCTCTTGGCTTGTGAGTACATGCCCTATGGCTCTGGATCTACTTGACAGTAAGCCCTGATCCTCTTGTGTAAAAGATCTTGACCCTTGCTATGAACAGCTTCATTGTATCTGAAGAACAGAGCTGTCTATATCTGAGTACTCTTTCTAGCAGCAGCATCTTATTTGTAATAGGATGGATAACAGCATTATCAACTATCCATTTTACTTCTTCTCCAGACCTTGTACACAATATATTTAATTAAAGAATTTTTAAAATTATTTTCGCAATTTCATCTGTAGTCTATATAAATGAATCCTAGGCATTAAAAGTTTTGATTTCTTCTTTCTCACATTACCATCATTAACAAAGATGAATTTTTTGTCATTACTAGTTTGGCAAACTAGCAAGGGAAGTAAGGAAGGGATGTGGCATATATAGCTAATCTTAAAATGTCATTAATACCGTATCTTACTGAAATGCATTGTCTAAGAAGTCAATGAAGTTCCAAATAATATTTTCCCATTTTATATCTTGTGAAACTTTTTTTTTTTTTTTTTTTTTTTTTTGAGGAAAACCTGTGCCACCTAAAGACTTTAAATGTTTGTTTCTAAAACAGTAATGGTTTCTTGCTGAACTTGGAACTACACAAAAGTGACTGCGTGATGTGGTACAAAGGCCATGATGATGCATTAACTGGATGACCAACATAACTTAATCATTTACTTTGCCACCCAAAAAATTACAGCCATCCCAAATTCATATGGCTAACATGTTTTGACCAAAGCAATCACACATGATTTCCCTTGTCACACCCCATTCTTAATGGGAAAGGAATTTAGGAAGGCAGTCTTTCACTGAGTCATATGCTTTGCATACAGGGTAGTCAATCCAATGACTATGATAGGACCCCTGGACAATTTGAACAATTCCTGTTTTCATAGTGCCTTCCTATAATATGTCTATGCTACATTTCCTGTAAAATGGCATTACAAATGTTGTAAGGAATGCATACAAAGACAGGCTACTTTTAAACCCTTCCGTCTTTCTGTGTCTGTTCTAGAAATGTTCAGAAAATGAAACAGTGACATAAAAGTCACTGCTCTCCACAATAAGTAGGATAGCAACAGTCAATAATGTTGCTGCTGAAGAGGAAATACTGATGCAAGGCTCATCACAGGCTTGAAAAAGCAGGTTATTGCATGTATCTATTTAGACATTTCAAAGGTAGGTAGATGTTTGACAGCAGAAAGAAAAACTCCCCCTGCAAGATAGTTTGTAGGAAATGAACTTGGGTCTGGAGCTGCTTAAAATTTAGATGAGCATAATAGAGTCTAAATCAAACAAACAGTGCACAAAATGTAGGATAAGTGACATTCACTGGTAAGTATGACATTCATTCATCCACGAGACAGCTAACACAATCTCAGCATGCTGTGAGTCTGTAAAGAAGTCTTATAATTTCAGATTGACATTTTCTTCTTTTGTAGCACCATGTCTATCAGCATCTGTAGTTTCAAACGCTTTTGTGGATTTCCATGTGCTCTGATATGATACTGGTATGTCTACAAATCTTGAGTAAACCACCAGAACTTTCTGTATACTATTTTTATGGGCTATCCAGCTTGGAAAAAATATTTTCTAATACATATCCACATAAAAGAATGTTACTTTTTCTCAGGAAAGAGAGAATTTCGTGGGAGTACTAAGTGTAAATACACTGCAGATAATGGTCACGTTTTTATTTTCTAATTTTTTTTAGCACTCTTAAAAAAGATGAAATTTATAATAATGTCATACATATGGTTCCTGCCACTGCAATATTATCACATTGACAGCGAGAGGACTTAGCAATATTTTTGATGAGGTAAACACCTATGGGTGTTATTGTTCAGTAGGCATCATGGTCTGGTTTTAATTACCACTACCTTTCCTCTTTTGTTTAGTGAGAAAGAAAAGAATATATTGCTTCTGTGACTCATTCTTCTCTATAAAAATCTGACTTTAATACTTAATAGTCATGCTCTCTAGCTTGTGCATAGTGGGTAGTAGGTATGCACTTATAAGAAATCATAAAAACTCATGTGGATGCACAAGAAAGAGACTGCATAGACTTTGGAAGCATGAGAATAAATTCAGTCCTCACCATAACCAAATAGCTAGCACTGCTTCTGTGTAGTAACAAGTAAGTCATTCTAATGTCTGCAGTAACCATCGTAACAACAAAAAAATCTTGTTCTAAGTGAAGTTTTTCGTTTCGTGCTTAGTTTACTGGGGAAGTATGTTGCACCTCCTTATGCAGTTTTAAGTTGCTTTATTGGCTTATTTCTAAATTTGAAGAACTCACAAAGCTCCCAGAAGTTTAAGGATAGAAATATTAGATGCAGCTACAAATTGTCACCTGGCAGCAACAAAGTGAGGGGATGCTGAAGTGCTTCAATTTTCAAAGCGAATGTTTTTTAATCTCTATTTGTGGAAAAGACATGATTCAGCAGGAGGATGGGCAAGAAAGTGACTCTGCACATGGAGCTTATGAAAACGTTTCAAAATATTTATCCAATTCCACTTATTTATTTGATGTCCACTTATTTATTTTATATCCTAACCACCAGCAATGCTTGTCCAGTGAATTAAGTGAACTGAACCAAAGTGTTCTACCAGCCCATGGGAGCACAGTGGAGCTGGCTCCAGTGAGAGTGGAAGTCAGCAATCAACACCTATTTGCAGATATACGTAACAACTCACATTTGCATACATGTGCACAAGTTTTCCAGAGGCTTAGTTTTCTGTCAGAAAATATTAATTTATTGGGATTGAAACAGTTAGTGAAATGTAGCAGGTTTGTGAAATATTTTGACAGTAAGCAGGCTCTTGCTATGGCCTGCCACGTAGTTAGGCAGCTAGTTCCTTGGCCTGGTCACCTGGTTATATGCCTATTTTCTTCCTTTATTTTTTTAATTTTTAATCTCTTTCTATCACTCAGAAAAACAGTTTCTTTTACAGAAACTCCTGTATGTGGAAAATGTCAGCATAATTTCGTATTTGTGCTGATTTAGAAAGAAAACAGATGTTGGTGCTCTGAAATCTTGCATGAAAAGAGACATCCATTTTTCAGTTAGCTTAAAAAAAAAGTAGAATTAAAAAAAAAAAAAAAGCAGAAAAAGAAAAGAGAAGAACCGTGGCAGACAGTGTACACCGCCTGTTCTTGTTATTTAGGGAAAGGATAAAGTTAAGGTAGCTTACAGAAGTCATTATGAGTTGCTTTCGGATGGGATCAGTTTCCCACATACCCTCTATTATGAAGCCATGGCTGTTCCTTCTTCCTCTTTACCACCACTTCCTACTGGTGAGTTAAAGCTCCCTTCCCAGACTTTGCCATGGGCACTTCATCACTGCCCAGTCTCCCAGTGTGTCTTGTCTCTGCCCTGAATCTTCTCTTTGCCCTGCCACTGATATATCACACACATGGGAGTTTAAGGACCTGTACTGACGCTTCTATCCACACTTCCATCCACAGGTGGAATTAATCTTCAGTTTGTAGTTTCACCACTGTAAAAACCAAATATTTGGACTTCAGTATTTTAGGCATGGCACACTGATTAGTATCAAACAAGATGAAGGTCAACACCTTACGTCTCGGATGGATATTGCTGCTTGTAGGGACAGAGACTGTTAATTTGTTCATGAATTAATTTCTGAAACACCCCTGTTTACAGGATAAAGTATGACAGTAAACTAAAATCAGTGTCCATCTATGACTCCAGGTTTAGAGCTATGCAAATGTAAAAAAATGATTACTTTTCAAAGGCAACAAGATTTTTCAGAGGTGAAAGGAACATCTTCAGAAGGCTTGCAAATACACCAGTTGTTACAATACTTTTCAAATGAATAAAGAATATTTAGAGTGAAGTCTGACTGTAACTAATTCTTTCTATTCAATGGAGCTCTTGCAAATTAGAGAATAAAAGATTTCTTATGACATGATGCCATAGCCTTAGAAAAATGTACTAAAATACATACAAGGTAGTAGTAGGTAGCTGATCAGTAATATAAATCTTAGAGATTCTGACTGAGTAGGTTAAAAAATAAGGGTATGTGTAATGATTGTAATGAATAAGGAATGTATAGAGAAATAGTCTTCTAACCAGGGACATTAGAGTATTTTCTGAGTGAAAGCATTGAATACAAATTTACAGATTATGAGATTATGAACTTTCTTCATTTTTAAACTATAATTTTTAATGATGATCTCTTTTCTCATTCTTTGCTGCTTTTTTTTTCTCATTTTCTTTGCTGTTTTCCATCTCTTTCTGTCTGCATACAAGCATATGACCAAAATGCTTCTCACGTGATGAAGAACTGAATTGCTATAACTGCTAAGCTAACTATTAATGATGGATGATGGCCATATATGATTTCAGAGCTGTCTGAAAAAATTCCATAAGAAAATGGGTCTGAACATGTTCTCATCTTTTCAAAGCTCCACCTTACACTCCTTGTTACGTGAAACATAAAGCACAACAGCTTCTTGAGATTAGTAAGCAGGGAAACAAGACGGCATCTATCTTAATTGTGCAACTGGCTTCTCATCATTAGAGCTGAACAATGCTATGAAAATACAGCATCAGTGAAGGAAAGTTGACTCACAGATGTGAGGATACTTTGAACAGAGGGCTTCTTCAAACCCTGTAATTCTGCTGTGCTCAGTTTAGGCCCAGCCCTTGAGGGCAAGGAAGCATGATGTCATTGAATCCTCATAAGATAAACAATCAATATGCAAGAAAAACCCAGTGAGTTAGAGGGGACAGCAAAGCCATCTTCAGAACACTTGATACTAGGACAAAAAAAGAAATGCCAGCTTCATCCTAATGACTCACTTATTAATTAATGACAACACAGAGAGGAATCAGGAAAGAATTTTAAAAACAAATGAAAACCTGTGCAAGATCCTTCTCAAAGACTATGTAGAGCTTTGCCAGTACCAATTTTCTTGATCTCACTTTCTCTCGTAGATTTAGTTATTCTACCAAATCAGCTCAACAGTGAAGGCTTTAAAAATAACAAGATGAGCAGATATCATATTGGCCACCTCTCCTGATTTCTTTGAAGATTTCAGTCTATACTAGGCTGGATAAGCTGTATTCCAGCTTCATATAACTTCACCTATTAGGGCTGATTTATGTAACACTCTCTAGCAATTCTCTTCACTGGAAGATGTTAGTGGTATTTATTTATTGTATAAAAAATTGGGATAGTTCTTGCCACAACTTTGTCCCTAAACATCCACAAATCTGTACAAGTTGCAGACAAACCAACTAAATTTAATTTTACTTTTGGCAGATGAATAAAACTGGTGGAAACTGTATCTATGAAATCAACATCCAAGGTAACTCCTTGAAAGGGATAGCATTTATTACATTGGCCCTTGACCATGGTTCCAAATACATGACAGTAAACATGGTACCATATTAATGGTTGTATTGGAAAACATATAGTAGTACCACATTTGGAAGCCATAAAGTAAAATACTGTAGGAAGATCATATTTTAACTGCTTAAGCTAATGACACATATCTATTAATGAATCAAAGCTTCAATCACTGTCTCCCACTATAAAACTAGATCACCAGCTAGAAAAGAAGGTAATTTGCTTAGTAGTAGTTTGCCGAAAGCATGTAAGCTAGCCAATGGGCTGCAGGATGCTTTGATGTATTTTACATATCATTAGTCAGGTTTGTAATTAATTATACCTTGCTTTACCTTTCAACACATAATGTCCTTATATTAAACATAAAAATATACTTTGTGTAATGATTATACTAGAGACAGACTCTTCTTAGTAGTTTTTCAGAACTGAAAGATGATAAATATATCTTGAACAGGTCAGAAAGTGAAAGAAATGAAAGCAAACTAATGAAGTCTTCATATATATTAAAACAATAATGTTTGGCAAAAATAGAAGTTTTCTAAAAATTGGCATAATATCATCCTGTTCTTACAGTTTGGGATATAGTTACTTGGATACTGCAAACCCAGAGATTTTGGTGAAGTTTGCAAGAGATTTTGGAGATATGTCATTGGCTGTATATCCCAATGTCTTTTGGCTTTATGGGTGTAATTCAATATGACATTCTTTCAATTTGTGATCAAGACAGGTAGCACCACTAGTCTTACAGACTAGTTCCACACCTACACGAATGCAACCACAGCTTATTTCATCAAGTTGGAAGACAGTCTTTTGATTTCTGGACTATTGTCAGTATAGTCCTTAGGTAAAAAGTTTTGTGTACTGTTTGTAGATGATGTATTGTACAAGCCAATGAATGTGTTGAGATTTCCAGTACTTGCAAGGTACTGAAGTCTAATCTCAGCTGTTCTGTTTTAAGAATGCATAGGGTAAATAGTGTGCAATAAGTTTATTAGCCGAGCAGTGTTGCCCGTGGGTTTTGCCAGGGGTGATTGGGAGCCTTGGCTGCGTCCTACTACTCTCACTGGACAGATGAATTAAAATTTGATTGCTCTTTTGATCAGAAACCATATTCTAATATTCATTCTCAGTTTATTCATGGCTGCTTTATTCTGATTGCTTTCTACCTTTAGCTTAAACAATCCTTTACGAGGTCAGGTATTACACTTTTGATCTATTAATAGATCTCCTTTTCATCTTCTGCTTTACTAGGTAAAGTAAAGCAAAGCTGTTTCAGTAACATCATTCTGTAAGCTACTAGGAGGATCAGAAGAGGACTGACAAGAGACTGCTTCTTCTGCATCATGGCTAGTTTCACTTTATCTTTTGTGCAGTGTGATAATCAAAACTGTAAAGGTATTCCAGATGAGGTTCTATCAGGACCATTTACTTCAGTATTAAGATTTCATTATTTGTATTCGAAACAGATGTCTTTTAATGAATTTTCAGAATACATATAGATCTGATCTGCAAAACACATACTTAAAATCCATTAAAAAGCATCCTTTACCTTGAAAAGTGAGAAAGAAGTCCATGATATGTTTCTTATCCTCTTGCCAAGAGGTTTTTTTTTTTTTTTCATTTGACAAAACTACTATGAACTTCAGTGGGAATATTATTAGAGCATGTTTTCTGTACCTCAAGCAGAAAACTGAAAACATTCATGGGTTGATAAGCTATACTGGATGATGCAGTTAACTGAGGGAGCAAAGCCTCTTTTCTATACAGACTTCAACTAAGCAGTAGATTTTGAAAGAAGACCACTTTATCTTCATTTCATTACTTGCTCTATTTAAGAACCTGTTCGTGCCTGTTTAATTTTCCTTTCTGGTTCGTATGAAAATGTAATAAAAAACATCACACTCCTCCTTTCACAGAAAAGGATTTCAGAACTGATTTTCACATGTAAGTTTTCTGTTGAGAAGCACAGTAGAAATGTTAGGTTTTGAGTGTGTAACTTACCCAGAACTCTGAATGGTTTAAGGACATTTGATTATGAATATCCATTTCATCTTCTGATGAAATCTGTGCAAAGACTAGTATACCTTGGCAGCTTGGAATCAGAAAAATTGACAATATGATTGCCAATAACCTTTCACCTATTCTCAGAGAGTAATCAGATATTTCTCTTGAACAGGTCTTTTCTGTCTGAGGTCTGGCTTAAAATTGTCAGCTACACATACATCCTTATGATCTACCATCCACTTTGAACTAGTGAATGACAACCACCTGGGCAACCCACTGGCTCCTACAAATGCTATATGATGAGAAAAGGTATTGAACACAGCAATCAGATTGATTGCTATCTAATTAAATAGATAGAGATACACATCCTGAGACCAACCCATGATTTTATCATGAAATCAAATATATTTGTTGTTTTGCACTTTGACATCAGCCATAAGAGACTGCAGAAGACTGTCAGTCATTGTGAGTCAGAAGCCAGGGACAAACTAAAAAATGTAGAAAGTGAAAGCATTTACTCTCTGAGCTAAACAAACACTACCTGTCATCTTAAAAGCTGTATAATCTTGGTGTAAAATAAACAAGGAAATGCATACTGTGAGTCATGAGCTCAATAGAAGTGTTAATCCGGTGCAGTGTTGTGATAGCATAGTCCTGCTCCAAATATCATAGCTGTTGAGGCAGGAAGAACTTTTAAATTGGAAAACCCAATCCAGCTGTCATACGTACATATTTATTTACAAATTTAGTAATATGCAAATATAAAGATGGGTGGATTTTTTTGTTTGTTTGTTTGTTCTGATGTAATTACTATTGGCTTCTGCTGGTTCTGACAGCTACCTATGTCTGTATGCTGAGTCCTGTCTCCCTGTTCAGTTGTGCTCTGGCTTTTATGTACACTGCTGAGTGCTGGAACCATAAGGTAGTATATAATTCCCCTCTGGTCTTGAGATACAAATGTTAATTTTATGAGGGGTTTTTTTTTTTCTTTTTTTTTTCTCTGAGTGCCTGAAATAATGAGAAAACTCTGCTGTAATCATTCACCATGGTAAACTTGATGCCAAGTAGCATGCTGCAGGACATAAGTGTAGGAAGACATTTGAGAGTGCAACACTATTGGAGTCAGGGGACCAAAATTAAGCATCGTTTGAATACTCCTCCTAGAGCAGACCCTCAAGTGAACTGGATGCTTCTCTGAAAAGGAGACATTTGGCTGCCCCAGAAACAGATCAAGAGCAAAGGAGCACACACACACTCCTTCTGGGAGCAAAATGGAAAGTGAAACAAGCAAATAAAGTAACCTGCCACTACAGCTGGCTATATGGTCTTAGTTTTATCTCACCTAGAGAAGGAAAGATGGTTAATTTCTTTAGATCAAAGGCTGTGTATTAGATCAAAGCAATTTTGGAGGCAAACTATGTATGGCACAGATAATGAAGATGCTTATCATCACGGCCTTCTCTCAACATTACTTGGATTCTTTCCTTATTTTATGTGATAGGATTTGGAATGATGGTCCCATTCTTTTCTCTTTGCTAGAAGGAAGTACTATCTAACATAGCCTTAAAGAATAATAATAACAAAAAAAGACTAGTTGATCTTATCTAGAACTTTTCTCACTTTGACTTTTAACACCTACAAACAGTAAAAGAGCAATAAAAAATGTCTGAGAAAGCGTTTATAGGCAATTTAAATGTCTGTATTCTGTTTTGGGTGCAATGGTACAGAACCTGTGGAATTAAACAACTCAGGGCTTGTAGAATGTTTTGTCAATTAGCCAACATTAATAGATTTCCAGTGATTTTATAATGAAAAGAATCAGCGAAGGAAAAAAAAGTAGAGTAGGAGAAACTTTCAGTGCTAATACTACATGTTTTCACTAAGATGCTATCTTAAAACTCTGAAATATTAATGAAAAGAGTAGTGGTGGGATAAAATATTTTCTAAATTAAAGTTTGAATTAAAATCACAGGCAAGATAAACTTTTTTGTTTGTTTGTTTTTTTAGGATTCTCCACAAAATGAAATATAATAACATATTTTTGTTTGGTCCATAATGTAGAGTAGCTCTCAATGAGTCCATTGGGCAAGGAGGAGTTAGGCCTGTATATGCAATGTCAAATCCTGGAGTGCTCAGGATAAAGCACAGGATCACAGTGACTGACTTAGTGGCCCATACAATGCAGTATGTTGGATACATTCTAGATATGGCAAACTAACTGTGCATAAGCAGACTGTCTGCAGCACAGATGTTGGGACAGGATGTGTCTGGGAAATACCACACTTTCAGTGACTGTGCCGTTAACACATCCAGGAGAAATCCCACTCCCTGTACATGCACGTCTGAGTCAATCTGCACATGTGCAGTAGCTACTTGTCTAACCTGCCAAACATTAAGAAGTGCTCAGTAGACAAAAGGCCTACATCTTCTGTTTATGCTCAGAGTTTCCAGGGAAACCAGATACAAAATAATCCTATGAAGAAGGTGGGACTACGTAGCACTACCAGAAGATAAACTGCAGATTTTAAGCAGGACCTCCTTGCAGCAAGCTAGAGACAGATGTCTACAGTTCCATTCATTTTTCTAAGATTTTGTGAACTATTTTCAAGCCTTTAAAAGAAGAAAATACCATTTTAAGGAACAACTAACTAATTCAAAGCCCAAGCCTTCTTAAGTCCGTGTGCATATTTGCTTCACTCACTCTCCTGAAGTGGAGCTGAACTGTTGAATTTCTAGCTCGATCTCCTCATCTACTGTGACACTGGATGTTGAGGGAAGAGTTTTGTGCAAGACATTCTGCATGAGATCGAAGAAATCCATGTACAATGGGTCACAAGCATAAAGATCTGATCTCAATAACTGTGAAATATCTTCAACAGCTTTGGCTGCACACCAGGAGATAATTGCTGAACCTCAGTGTTTCTCGTAACCTAAATAAATAAACATTGAATACATGCAATAAAATATTGGCCTATGAGAAAGCCTGCAAAAGAGGGCTACAGGAGTGAGCAAGTATTTGAAAAAGCCTTACAGTGAGCAGCTGAATATTTCTAATAGAGGGATCATTTGTTTAGTAAACAAAAGCACAACAGTATCCAATGAGTGGAAGATTCATCTGGACAAATTCAAACTAGCAATTAGGTTGGGTAATTAACGATTGGAACAATTTATCTAAGGATCTAGTATATTCCTTATCATTGGCAGTCTTTAAGTCAAGATTGGCTGTCTTCCTAAAAGATATGCCAAGCTCAACCAGCAACTCTTGGGCTTGACGCAAGAGTTTTATACAACAGGTAAAATTAGAGGCGCATCATGATCTGGCCTTAGTATCTGTACATAGATCCAAAATTGTTATTCCGGCAAAAACCTCTGGCAAATGAATAGTAGCATCATAAACCACTAGACGTACTTGCTCTGAGAACAGGATTAGAGACCTTTAGGATATTCTAGGATATTCTTTTTCCTCTATGGCATATTATGCCATATTTTAAAAGTTTTGTTTACATTTTGTTCCAAAAGCCAGCGTTGTTTCTGATTTGTTCTCCCCAGCTCCCAAAAAATTCTGTGTGTGCAGGAACTTCAACTAAAAATCTAGACCTCTCTCATATGTCATTTGTATAAATTAAAGAAAGATGTGGACTTACTGGAAAAAGTCCAGGTATGGTCAGTGTGAGTGATCACAGATCTAGAAAACGTGGCTTTGTTTAGTCAAGAATAGAGACATCAAACTTTCAAGTGCATAAAAGGCTGCTGAAATGAGCCTATTTTTTCATGGCCAGAATAGATAAAATAAGAATTACAGGGAGGAGGATTCACTTCTGCTGGGAAAGCTTCCTCCAAGTAAGGTAGCAGATTGCCTGGGGAAGTCTTGGATTCTTCATCCTGGAGATCCTTAAGAGCTTTATCTGACAGATTAGCTTAATTTGCTTTGGGATTAAAGTCCTTTCCACTGCGATTTTCTACGATTGCATGAAATCAGGTGTAACTGCACAGTGCATCTGCAACGTCTCTGGAGATCTATAAATAAAGCCTTCTATAGCAACCACATAGTATTGCTGCAGTGAGTGAAGAACCATTGTACATAAATTAGTTCTGCGCCGCTGAAAATTGGTAGCATCCAGGTTTTTAAAAGTCTAATTACAAGTTCATTAATACTGTAAGCTCCAACAAGGAGGTATGAAAGTCACAGATTTTATTTTCTCCACTAATAATGTTACAGGTGGATTACTCAAACATCGACAATCATCACACTGATTGTAAGGCTGATTATTCTTTTGACAGACTTGCAGAACAGTTGAGAAAGAAGGGCAGCTCTGGAGATCAGGTAGTCCAACCTCTCTGCTCCGAGAAGGGTTCTTCAGGCCTGCATCCAACCTAGTCTTCAATATCTCCAAGGTTCTGATACTTCACACATTTTCTATTCCAGGATCTGGTCACACAAAATAAACCAACCAAACAACTCTCTTAGTGTTAAATAGAATTCATTTTTTTCCTCTTTTGTGTCCATTGACTCTTGTTCTGTCAATGATCATACTTAAGGATCTGGTTCAGTCTTTTATAATCTCCACATTATGTGTGTATACACATTAATATCTTATATATGAGAAAACCATCATCTCACCACCTCGAAGACACACAGGGTGAGTGCTAACAGGCTAACAGTTGTCATTTACTTTAATTGCAGAGACATTTAGGTGTGATTCAACCTTAGACCTAACTTCTGAGGTACCATTTAAGTAATACTGTTGAAACCAGATTATCTAGCATAGGAGGAGGCAAGGAAAATTACATTTTTGGAATTAGGTGAACATGCTGGAGAGGCTCTTTTCTCCCTTTCCAAACTCTTTGATATCTGGCTGTGGGATCTCTCTGCTTGCATGCTGTGAGAAGGCTGCTCAGTTTTGAGAGGAATCTTCTTGTATCAAATGCAAGGGCAAACATGGGAGAGCTACATTTATGCAGACTCTCAGCCAATCCACATTCCCTTTTCCTCCAATACATCCCTACATGATTTAATATTATATGCTGGTGGAACAAAAATCTGTGTACAAAGTTATGCATACAGATATCTTACTTGTGACTAGAAATGTCTCAGCCTTTGTAAAATAACTAAATTCTTTACCTTACTTATTCTTCTCCACAAGCTTGTTTCTCCATGACAGGAGTATTTCAAATATTAATATAACTGTATTGAAATATCATCTCTCTTTCTCTCTCTCTATTTATTTATTTATTATTTTTCGCTTGTTTTTGTTTTTTGAGGAAGGAGCTCCTTTTTACTTTGCATGGATATAACTCTTGCTGAATCAAAAAATGACCTGGCTTTCAAATTTCATGAGTTTATCTGCCACAGAAATGAGCCTCAGGAATTCGAATTCCATGATGCAGAAAAAATACATACATACATACTTCTGCCTCTGTCAAGTCCCAGCATTTCATGCTGGGATGAATGGTCCCTACTAGTCCTTACTAACAGTCCAATTACTTGATAAATGTGGCATTCTGGTGATAAAAATCACAGCACCTCTCAATTTTCCTTTCTTTCTAAGCCAGTGAATGGAGCAGAGTTATTTTAACTTATGGTGAAAGGCTTTTTTTTACTTCCTCTTCATGAAGTTCCATGGATCTTTTGCTGATATATGTTCTTTAAATTTTTATCTGCTGATACACACAGAACAGATACCACTTTTATTTTCTATAGATTAAACTTCCATCATATTATACCAAAGAGCTATACATTTGTTATTTCCACTTGAAAACACCTCTATGTTTACTGATCAATACCCACATTTTGTCTCTATGACAACATGCCCATAGAGAGTTTGCGTGACCTTCCCAAAACCATGTAGAACAGCAGTGGCCCTGCACTGCCTGTGCCCACCTCCCATCTGCTTGCTTCAGTTTCCAGAGCTCAGTGCAGTCCCATGGGGCCAGCAGAGCCTTGCTCCGTGCTTGCTGTGTGTACAATACACTGCTCTTTCCAATTATGTCAATAAATTTTCCAGACTTTCAAGTCACTTTGTTTTACTGGCTGTATTCACATTTGTCTCATAATCACAATAACAGGACAGGTGTGCTGCTTTTCTCAGCAGTGATTCTGGTCTCCTGACAGAGTAAACTCCCCGGCCTTTGACCCGGGAGTTTATCCACTCAGGAAACTGGTTTAATGCCTTGCAAAACAGCACACCCCTACGATTAGCACTTAATTACGGCAAAGCCAGTAGCAGCTCTGCTAAAGTTAAGTTGACTTTTTGTCTATGGATCATATTTTGCATGAGTCTAAGTTTCTGGCAATCAGGTTGCCTCACATGGAGAGCCTATGGACAAGTACATTTTATTACCTGTTACATGTGATTCTGTATGTTAGCTGCAGAAAAAAAGCAGGAGAGTACTTTAGTTAGTTCTACTTGCCTTGTTCTTTCTCCTCCCAGCATTTTGAAGAACACAGAAGGCACCCTCAATCCATAATACTTTGCACCACTCAGACAGGACTGTGTGCACTTTCACCTGTGAGGCGCTCAGTTGTCATTGCTTTGCAAACCTAATGCAAGCTCACGGGAATATTATCGTATGGGCCCTTACATAAAGATCTGTGCCAGCTGGAAATTGGAATTGTATTCTCTCTGCCTAACCCAGGTTATTAATCAAAATATAAACATCCTCGAGTTTAAAAAAAAAAAAAAAAAAAAAAATCCTGCTAAAAAATTCTAAAATTAGGAACATATTAGGAACACTGGTAGCCTGTTGATGTGTTGGAAATGCCTGGTACAATCCACATGGAGAAGTTAGACAGCTAATAATGAGCACTGAAACAAAATATTTTCCCAAAGTATCAACACTAATTTCTGTTCTTTTGCAAGAACTTTGTAACATTATGAATTAGCATCTGACAAAAACATCTCGGGGGGGTAGCAATAAAATAATGATACTGTAGCCTCCAGTTTATATTACATTATCAAAAATAATGAAAAAAAATATTGTTGCCCCAGAGAGACTTGGAAGACATTCAGATACAGTAGAGCTGGGTGTGACATGAGAAGATAGATAGATTAGACAGATATTACCGAACCAGTTAAGAAACTTTTGGGTATTCAGCTATCCAGAGTAATATCCACTCTGCTGATTGAAGGCTCTACAACTCATAATGAGTTCATTTTATAAGACTCATTCCATAGCGTGATAACTTCTTAAAAGTTATTCCACTCTGTGGTAATTTTTAAGGATAGATGCTCAGCTGTTTAAGTGTTTCTAAAGTGAACAGATAACATATCTGCATGTTTAGCAGATGTGTATCTTTCCCTCAGAATGAAAGAATCCTGAATACAGTTACATGCCTCATAATCACTGTTCTTCTGTAGAATAGCAACAGTATTTTTTAATCATTGTTCCAGATTTCAGATACAGCCCATTCTGCCATCACTACAAGGTGAGTCAAGCTGCCTAATGGTTCTGTTATTTTCGTACTACCCAGGCATGTGCTGAGAGTCTAGTAGTTCAGTATCAATTCATCTCTTGGCTGAGACATCAAACTAAGATTCTGACCACTTATTGTAATTAAAAATCCCCATAAGCTTTTCACAAAGCATAGGTGCTCACCACAGTGTCCTGACAAAATTCCAACTTTGCATAATTATATTCTGCTCGTATATAATATAATTATATGAAATAATTATATTTTGCCTGAAATCCTCATGAAGTTTCATCTGGAGGCAGGATCCCTTCGCATTTCAAATCTCAGGATGTTGTGCAATGCTGCTGTCTGCTCAGAAATGTGAATCACAGAAAGATTATGGGGTTTTCTGTTGGTTTGTATCTTATTTCAATATACCAATTTTTGAAATTTTTAGAGCATTGCAAAACAGTTCAGTCAGAGATATTCAAAAGTTCATTTGTTGTTTACAGAAACAAAACAGAACAGGCTGTATTTTGGAAGAGCTGCAAAGCAGTTTTGAAATCTTTGCATCTAGTATTCTTATTCTGTTCACCAGCTTTAATTTTTCCTCAGAGAAAAGCAGATTAGACTTATACATGTTGTTTGCATATCAGTATGCATAGCTTTTTGAGGATAGGGTAGGACTGATCCTGCAGGACTTTTATAGATATTATAGCAACTTGTGATTTGACTTTCTCTGCCAATTCAGTGCACAGTGGACAATGAGCTAAACTAATTTCATTATACCTTTCTCTGCTCTGTAGTGATATTAGGCATTGTTTCATATCATTAATGCAAATCCATGAAGGTCCACATAATGGCAAGTAAACTCAAGTGAAATATTGCTATGTCATTTCTGGAAATGGCAATACAATTTCAGGAAGAAACAGAGCAATACAGGCAAGCCAAATTGAATTGAAGCAAGAAGATCTCTGTGCTGCTTTGCCATGCTGCCACTATGATGTCAGAAGAAAAACAAAAGCAGAGTAAGTCTGGGGGAGCGGGAGCATAAAGCTGAAAGCAAGATGAAATGGATCAATGCAAAAACAAGCAGATGAGGTCACAACAAAAAAGAACAAAAAAATCTAAAAGAAAAATTCAAATCCAAACAACATAAAACAAACAAATGCTTGTATACATATACTGGATATTATACTAACAGTCAAATTAAAATCTGGGTAAAATCCCAACTAATCTTACTTGAGAGATTAACTTTTTGTTGCTTTTGTATATCTACATGCATGACTCAATGTAAAGATTATTTCAGTCCTCTCTGCTCTCAGCCACATCCATTATTTGTGTAGGACACAGTCTCTGACACGAGTTCTTTGAAAAAATGATTGAAAAACAATGAGGGAAGACAACGGAATAGATTCATTGATTTGTACAGTGTGAGAGCAAAATTTATCTGTAGTGATGCTGAACATGCAGGAGCCAAGAGGCATAACCCGAAGGCAAGGTGGATCCTGCACTGTGACTCACAGGATGGGCCTGGTCCACCCTGAGATCTGCAGCAGCCGCCAGGGCCAGGGCATGGCAGCAAAAGAAATTGTGTTAGGGAGTGCCACACACAAAACAAAGTATCCCCAACTTTACAGATTTGACACCTTTAGAAGATATGTCAGGCGTGTGGCCTTTGCGATGGCATTATTGATATGTGTAAAATGGACCCTACAGGGAAGGAATAAAATTTCATTATCCAGATATTTGACTGAGAAGTGGTCCTAAGTATCTAAACTTTCAGATTCTTACAAACATTTATCCTCACAGTATCCATCAAGCAGGCAAGAGCCATTGATTTCATTTTTCACAAGTCACAAACATGCAGGGCTCTTTAAAAAGTATTTATGTATATGAAAGAAAATGTTTATTAGAATTTTCAAAAACACGTCATTGCATAACTCCCACTGCTTTCAGTCTGCTGTTCCCACAGACTATTGCACTGCAACACTACTAAATTAACACAAGAAAAAACTGGTCACAATTACAATTTCCAACAGTAGCTTCAAATTCCCTACTGTAACTACAGCAATGAACATCACATCCTTTTGTTTCTTCCTCCCTGCCCACTGATGAAGAAGTGAAAGTTCTTCAACTAAAAGGACAGGATCAAGCACGAGGGCCAGGCAACGTGAACTATGGCCAAGAAGTTCCACTGAGCAGCGTGTGCTTGGCTGTAAATTTGCCAGTCAGTCTGTTGCAAAGTGTTGCTTACTTTTTCAAAGTTTAATTGACTGCCCCACAGGCAAAATGTTATTTTTCATCTTGAACTATTCTAGTGTAATTCTGGATTGACTCATCTTTTCCCTGTTTCACCTGAATAGGACACCTGGATTGGACAGCTAAAACAAGACACTGAAGTTTATTTAGATAATGTCTTACAGAGTATCTCCATGGCTATCCACTTAGTACTTCATATCATTAGCCCAAACTCCTGCACCTAGGTGCTCCATCAAACACTGAGCAGGAGATCTATGGCCAGCAGGTTGTAGCCTGTATGTTCTGTCCACATGGATAAATGAGACAACTCCTGGGAGTGGTGTCCAGCCCCTGGGCCATGTGCATGGGACACAAAAGGTCATGGGAATGGAAAGATTACAAGGGTAGACTAGACTAGAATACACCAAGACAAGTACAGTACAGTAGTACACAAATTTACTATCAGAAGCTATTCCTGAAATGAATTGTTCCCAGAACCAATCTTGGCTTTTTTAAGAGGATACAACTTCAATTTCATTCCAGCAGAAAGCGCAAGAGTGAACAAAAATTTCTGCAATGTAGATGGCCCAAATGCAAGACCTGAGAATACACAAGGGAGAAATTATTTTACTATCTAGACACATTTTTCTTTCTGTTTCAAGCATTTGTCTAAATTCTACTCAATAAAGAAATCATAAACAGATACAAACAAGTAGCTAGGTAAGCTTTTCTTAATTTTTGCTGAGACCTGTTCATATTAAGTCATAGAATCATAGAATGCTTAGTGTTGGAAAGGACCTTTAAAGGTCATCTAGTTCAACTCCCCTGCGATGAACAGGGACATCTGCAGCTAGATCACGTTGCTCAGAGCCTGGTCTAGCCTGACCTTGAAAGTCTTCAGGGATGGGTCATCCACCACCTCTCTGAGCAACCTATTTCAGTGCTTCACCATGATGTAAAAGACGTTTTCCTTATGTCCAACCTAAATCTACTCTCTTTAAGCTTGAAAAACATTTTCTTTTGTTCTATCACTACAGACCCTGCTAAGGAGTCTGTCCCCTTCTTTCCTGTAGCTACCTTTTAGATACTGAAATGCCTCTACTTGGTCACCTCACAGCCTTCTCTTCTCCAGGCTGAACAGCCCCAGCTCTCTCAGCCTGTCCTCATAGGAGAGGTGTTCCATCCCTTGGATCATTTTTGTGGCCCTCCTCTGGCCACTCCAGCAGGTCCATATCTCACCGGAACTGAGGACTCCACATCACTCCAGGCGAGACCTCACCAGCACAGAGCAGAGGGGCAGAATCACTTAACTTGCTGGTCATGCTTCTTTTGATGCAGCCTAGGATACGGTTGGCTTTCTGGGCTGTGAGGGTACATTGCTGGCTCATGTCCAACTTCCTGTCCACCAGTAACCCCAAGTTCTTTTCCACAGGGCTGTGCTCAATCCTTTCATCTGCAAGTTTGCATTGGTAGTGAGGACTGCCTTGACCTAGGTGCAAGACCTTGCACTTGGCTGTGTTGAAGCTCATGAATTTCTTGTTGGTCCACAGCTTGAGCCTGTCTAGGTCTCTGGATGACATCCTTCCCTCTGGTGTGCCGACCACACCCCACTGCTCTGTGTCATTTACAAACTTGCTGATGGTTCACCTGACCCCATTTTTGATGTAATTGGTGAAGATATTAAGGGCATTGGTCCCAGCACTGGCCCCTGGGGGACAGCACTCATCACTGTTCTCATTCCAGACATTGAACCATTGACCACTGCTCTTTGGATTTGATTCTACACCCATACATTGGGCCTCTTTTTGTCTCCACTAGCCCTTCTAACTGCTGTTTCTACTCTTGTAGAGCAAACTCTACAGTGAGAGCTAGGATAATCCTCTCTATAAAAAGCAGAGTCTTCCAGCAATTGGTATACGGTGTTGTTACTTTACAGTCCAAAAAGCCCCACAAGGAAAAGCATGATTTGTGGTGTACTCTAAATCGTCTTGCATATAAAGTTAAGAAAAATTATCAGCTCAATGCCAAAAGGCTCAAATTTCTTAAGAAAAGATCTGCACTTTCATTGGAAATTTCTAGGAGATAGTAATCAACTTAATGGTACATAGTAGATGACAATCCCTATGTGTACAAAAGTGATTTGAATAGTTCTGAAATCTCAAATTAACATAAAAATAAAATCTGTGTCATACAGATTAGAATAAGATATGTGCAAGCCTCTGAAATAGGCTATTTTACTCTGTCCTACTTGTCTTCAGGAATTTTTCCCCCATTTTATTGTATTACTGCAGGCTTGATAGATTATGTTGTAGAATTTTCATTTTAACCTTCCTACTGATGCATCTTCTCTCCTTTATTTAATTTGTATAACTTCAGTTGTTTCACCCAGTAATAGATTTTTTCTTCAAAATTTCATCAGCTTTCTCCCTCATGTACTGATGCAGTTGTCCATTCTATGTAATTTTTAACAGCTCTGCGTAATGCTTAGACATCACCTGTCAGTTCCATGTCAAATAAGCACCAACATTACCAAAACATAACATTTTGGTGCTACATGAATGACATTTCCAAAGGAATATAAAGGGAGATAAGTATACCCTGCTTAATGTCTTTTCAACAATCTTACACAAGTACTGTGATGAACAAATATCAAAATAAGATCATGGTTACTGTGCTTTAAACAGAATTAAAAGTCATAAAACAACTGTGCTTTTTCAGTTTAGTTTTCTGTGTTGAATGTCTTAGAAAGATTTAATGGAACTAATTAAAATAATAGCAGAGAAAGTCTCTGTAATGTTTAATAAAAGAAACAAAAATTAATTTAATCAGTTTTAAAATACAAATATGCAATGCCATCATTAAATTAGTCTATTTGTTTTATCAAGCTTTCTGAAAAAATTCCTATAAACAGATATTTTTAGCATTTAGCATCACTTTTGATACTATAATTCATAACTAAATAACTAAGGGAACATTGTTTATTTCATATAAATGTGTTTCAGGTTTTGAAGAGGGAATCTGTGCTCAAGATATTTTATTGTCAAAAGTGTAACTTTTCACATACAGAACATTAAGGCTATATTTTAAATATATATTTAAAAAGCTAACATGAGTATTAAAAGAAGAAAGAATAAGACAGCCAGCAATACATCAGTGCAGTGCTTGATGTTCTAACAGCAACAGTTCTCATACATAAAACAACAGATAGGTTATTTTTTTTTCTTCTTCTAGCTACAGACCCAAGAAGAAGAGATGAACTGCAAATGGAAGCTGACTACCTAAGAAAAAACAAGCCCTTTTCTACATCCACCTGTTGTATAAAAATGAAATCTCTTTTAAAAGGGAATGTATGATGTATTTTCAAGTTTGGAAATGAAAGACTTACACTAGGGATATATGCAGTTCCAGCACATTATAATCTACTACTGGATATTACAAAAAGCAGATTTTGAATTTTTGAATGCAAGTATTTGTATAAGACAGCTTCAATAATAATAACATGCTAAGTAGCCTCAACATCTAACAAAAACTGAGCAACAGCACCAAGCTCAGAATTGACAAATTGTTCACAAACAGTACACAAAGATTTGTTCATTAAGTTCTTCATAGAAGTTATTGTGTAAATACTTTGAATAATAAATAACTTCAAGAAATCACAGGAAGCTCATGAACAATTAACAAACAGAAAAGTCTTAATTTGTTCAAATAAATTATTTACTGTGAATGATCTGATTAGGTCTAGTGCTAAAATATACAGAGCATATGTAACTGACAACAAAGAAGCCTAAAGCAGATGGAAATGTGTCTGTATCTATGTGGAATTTAGAAGGCAGACTAGTTTGATCATAACAAGGAAAGTCTCTTATTTCCCTAGTACCAATTTTCATAACTAATGTTAGAAGAAATAGATGTTACAGAAGCATGACAAGTCACTAAACTTCAAATAAAATGTCTTGGGATATTGCCATTCTCAGAAAAATTCCAATTCTCAAAAAGCCAATCTCTTGAATGAAGTGCTTTTTATTTGATGACAAAAATAAACGTTAGTAAAATCATTTTAATCTATTACAGCTAGGCACATCATAGAATATATAAATACTCTTTTGGATGTGCAACTAGTAAGTGTTGAATGGTTCAAGGAGAATCACCATGAAGGTTGCGGATTAACTTTCCTTCTCAGTCCTAGAGGTGTTCTGCCTCTCAATATGAATCCATACTGATGAGAAAGTAAAGAATAAGTATGGTAACTATGCTAAATTGAGAAGTTAAAGAAATCTGCACCGAACTCCCAAAATTTTGACTCTGAAACCTCTTGTTATTCCTGATCCTCCAGGAAGCACCTAAGCTCCTTAGTTGCTATACCTTTTCTGTGTTTCTCAAGTAGTGGTATCCTTATGCATACCCCAAATTCTTTCCTTGAGAGAAGTGAACAGCCTAGTACTTACCTCCTGATTAAGTCAAACCAAGATCCCCAATCAGGCATTCCTCAGTTCCCCCCCACCCTGCCCCAGTTCCCTAGGGCTTTGATCTGGAAGATGTTATCAAAACATACCTAACATATGCCAGCTGCATTAGGCTCTGCATAAAATGCAATCGCTGCTGCTATTCTTTATATAATATTCTTTGCTAGGAAAGTGGGAGATCTAAGGGAGAATTATTCTTGCTCTCAACTGATATTTTTAATGAGATGACCTGGGTTCAGCTAAAGGAGGGTTCAACATCCATTTCTCCTACCCTTCTAAGAGTGAGAGACTGAGGTACTCAAGATAAATGGAAGTAAAACACCATTCCTATATGCACCTACAGGACCATATGCTGGTAAGAATATTAGAAGTCACTGGATAGAAAGAGAGATCTATTAGTCGTGCTTCACACTATAACCTAGTGGTGGAAATCCTCACCTACAATGTTTGTACTCAGTGTCCTGCCTTCATTATATCCTATGGCTCTCTTCCTCTCTTTTTTATTAAAAATAAAAAATAATACTAAAAAAAATCAACAAAAAAAAACATTTTTGCAGGCCTTCTGCATTGGTCACAGATTCCAGACTGTTTAAAAGATCAGCTGGTTGGACTGTGCAGAGGATGCAATATTTTCTACACCCCTCAGCTGTCCTTCTTTTCTTTTCCCCAAATGTTTATATACTTAATGTTGTTTCTGCCTACTGGGGCATTTCTGCTGACAACCTATGGCATCAGTGAGAGTAAAACTGGTGCCATGGCAGAAAATTACAGCTTGGCAACAGCAGTAGACCTCAGCCTATGGAACAACAGCTCTTCTTACACCAGTGGTTGCTGTGTCCAACGGGCTGATCCTTCTTTTCAGTGCTCCCGGTGTGGTTACCTCCAAATACAGTCTGCTGATTTCAGGTATTTCCCTATATTTTCCCTCTTGATCTCACTGAGAAGAGTTTAATTTTCCCTACACACGGCCTCATCCTTTATTATTGTTATTATTATTTTTTACCTAAAGGTTAGTAACTAGGAAGATGATTCTTCTTACCTAGAATAAGGTGCCAGCTTAAAAAAAATAAAATAAAATACATGGCAAGTCTTGTTTTCTCTCCACAAATTCACAAGCTTTTTGACTTGAAAAAGAATGGTAAACATTACGTCTCTAGGCATGCCTCACTTCAGAGATGCTCTTGGCTGGAAGTCAGGCTCAGGATTTACCTTCGGGTGGAATATTTACATATTTCCAGCTTTACTCAGTAATATGTCAGTCAATTTAACCTCTTGTGCCTAGAAAAAAAGTAGGTTTTTGTTCAACAGAGAGAATTCAGGTACAGAATTGTGCACGGCAACTTGTTGCCTGAATATGCGGTGTGTAAGCTTGCAGCCTGGAAAATTTGTGTTGGAGTCCTGTGGCAAGATGACATTTCTTCTCTATAGTGTTTACATTTAGAGAATACATATATCTTCTTCCTGAAAATGTAATGAAATGAATTTCATATTTGAAGAAGCTATTCCCCACTCTAGGCCTTTTTAAGTTTTGTTTCCTCCCTTCCTCCTTTCATATTCACTAATCTTTCTTTAATAAAGCAGGAAGTACAAATATCCCAGGCTTTTACTTATAACTTCAGCTGGAAACCATGGACTTGCCACTCCAGCTACATCCATGCACTTGAAAAATTAAATGTATGCAATCAGAGCCTTTTCTCCCAATAGCTGCTGTGCTTTTTGCAGATTCTTCTAACATTTTCTTGCCCTCAGATTATCATTTTTAACACAGTAACCAGGCAGGACAGATACGACAACAGTACCTAACAAAAAGCACTTATTTAGTTTCCTCCCTTCCTTCTTTCTTTGTGTGAGCTTGGGAAAGCAGGAATTGTGCTGGCTAGCTCTGGGCCTCTCACACATGAGGTCAGGCAGTAGCACCAGCAGTTCTTCTTCCTACATTTTACTTCAGCAATTCTTCAGTGCCAGCAGCAGTGTCGTCTGGTGGGAAGGCTTGATTGCACGTGTAGTGTTTCCCCACCTTCTGCAGGGGTTGGTTTTGAAGACTGTTTCTGGGAATACAGATTATTTCTTCCTTTAATCATATGAAACTCAGCCAGTCTCCACCACTGGAATAGTATCTTGGTTTGTTTCTTTGTGACCAAAAATTGCTTAGAGACACTTCTGGAACAATAGGCCTGCTGCATTCTAGGAAACTTTCCTAGCTACTTAAATATGCTTGTTCTTCTCTTCTGACTCCATAAATCTTGTACTGGTTTCTACACCAAGGAACAAACTCAATGGAAGCTGCCGAGACTGTTCCTCCTGAGACTAGAGAACTGGGTGATCTCAAATGGCTGAAGCATTGGGTTTGAACTTGCCCCAGGCACAACTAAGTATTGTATCAGACCTTCCCACCTCATTTGGGAGTGATCTAACCACCAGACCCTAAGCTACGAAAAAGAAATATTTATCTTCCTTAATATGATGTGGTGGGAAGAAGGGGAAGGCTATATTAATGTGAACTGCTTTCTTGATTTATTGCAGAAACAGAACACAGCTCCAGTATCATTAGTTAGTCTCCACTGGACTATGAAATTGTTGCAATTACATTAATTAATGTTGGATAAAAGGCAACTAGACAAAAGAAAGGAATAGAGAAAGCACTCGGAAACTTGCTTTGCTTTCATTTTACTGCTAGTATGAAACATAAAAATCTCTTTCAGATCCTTCTCACAGTCCTTCTGATTTGCTGGTTCTGTTCCTAAGCTAGACTGAAACACAGCAAAGAAATACTGGTAGCTTGTTAATATGAGTAATTCCACCGAAGTTAAGAGCAAAGTAAATCAGGAATATTCAATCTTAACACTAACAACTCATAATGGTTAAAATCTAGTGCACCCAGGAAAAGAATCAGCACAAATTCCCAACAGAGAAATCTCAGAAGGAAGCTATCCACAGGTGACTAAATAGGATCAGACTTAGATTAGAACTGTATCACCCATCTATCTTCTACCAGCTTGGTAAATTTTACCAATACTTCTCCCCATAGCATATGTTTTTTTCCTCATAGTGTATGTTCTGTTGTATGATTTAGAACAGCTGGTGACCAGTTGATAGCTGCAGATAATTAGCTTTTAATTGTTGCCAGTTACATTTTCACCTGTTCTATTTACAAATCCTTCCATGCTGTCAAATCCAATTAATGCATTTAAACCCTTTTCTACAAGAACAGAGAATGGTAAAAAACCTGTTATTAAGAGGAAATTAACTTGCTGTAAAGCAAGACTTAATGAAACATTTCAACTTGTGTAACTTACTACTAAACACATTTATGTATGCATGTATAAATAAATAAATTGATATCAAACTTGAACATCTATCCCTGGAGACAAATTATGAGTTTTCATCACTTTTATACAATTCTAAGTGTGCATATTATTATTTTTTTTCTTTCTTCTTCTTCTTTTTCTTTTTCTTTTTTACAAGATTTATCAGCTAAGAATCCAGCCCAACACATTCTGTAGTGACTAGAAATATTATTATGTGTTTCCAGTTCTGTCAGTGAGGGGTGATTAGGTTTTGTTGCAGATCTAAATGTGCAATACATTCTAAAAGAGTACAATAATTCCTCAGTTATATATTTATCAGAATTACGCCAGTGAAGTTGGCCATCTGAAAAGATCTCATGTTGACAGTTTTCATGCTCCAAACTATAAAAAGACAAACATTGCAATGACAAGATTAAAGACTATTTTATGGTCAAGATGAGATTTTAGTAGACTATTTTGTAAAATGGTCATATCTTATAGGATACTGAATACAGAGGTGTCTTAATTTTGAACAGTAACACAAGAAACTTGAGTTTTCTTATACTTAACTAAGTATTGATAGTTGAAACAGATTTTAAGGGCAAACTTTAACAAAGTCAACTTTTCATTGACTCTGCTGACTAATTCTTAACAGCATAGTCTAAGGCTTACTGGGACACTAAAATAACTTTTTATTACTATCATATTTTTTTTTCCTTGCTTTGTTAAACCACAGGAGCACATAGTACTCTCTTTTAATAAGGGAAACACAAAATTCAGAGCTGTCCTGGACGAGTTTATCCTATTTTTTTACTAGAAGAAGAAAATGTAGCCTACTTCCATAGTGAGAAGAAGCCTTTAGCCAGGATGTATATGTATACTTAAGAGAAGGGAAAATAAATGAAATTTCTAATACTTTTTCTCGAGAACAAGTATACCTGCACAATGGCAGAATACCTGGAAACCCTTTAGCTATAAGAATGATTAGAGAATAGTGAGTGTAGCAAAAGTTTGAAAGCATGTAAATTTAGAGAATTATATACATGCATTGGTGTACATGGGAGATCTAGAAGGAAGCTTCTAAAAGGTATTTTAATTCTTCTTATAAAAATAATTATTCTCCATCACAATAAATATATTACGAATATAGAAGTTTGTCACCATTTCAAGAATCAAAATACCCAAAGTTAAATCAAATAAATCAGACTTAATTTTATCTGGTCATAACTCTAAGCAGTTTTCCAGTAAACGTATGACTTACTTGTAATACAAGCAGAAAAGCTTGTAAAAAAAATAGGGTGCGTACTGACTGGGTTTGAACAGCATGAGGCCTGCAATATAATTTTTTTTTACCTCTGAGGTAAAAGGACACATGTGGCTTGTGCTGCTGGGATGTGGAAAGCTGCTAAGAATCCATGAAAAGCAAAGAAGCTATCAGAAATTTGCTGCCGATTCTTTCTGTGGCTGAGAGAAAAGAGCAGCTCTTTTTAATTTGGAGTTTTCAAGTCTACTTTCTTTCTGTATTGTCATAATAATTCAGGCTTCTACTAAATGCTAACTTTCTTGTGTTTTGTTTTTTTTTTCACCTATGTAAAATCTGGCCAAATCTGGATGGATTACTTGTGAGATCATTGAATTAGCTCAAATATGTGTCCTGTATTTAGTCCTATAATAATCTTTTTCATCATCTTTCTTATACCCAATGTGTCACATCCATTCAAATGGCAGGAAAGGGGCCTTATGCCTTACCCAATGCTGATTGCCTTCACTGTCTTCCTTGAGAACTGACCTGTGATCTTATTTCTAAGGTAATTCTCAGAAACATACGAGGCAAATGTCAAGTCTATGCATGGGGAGGGATAAACCCACAGGGTTATTACAGGCTGTGGGAGCTGTCCACCTGGGAAGCACCTTGACAAGAAATGACCTCTAAGTCCTGTTGAGCAGCAAGTTGAATGTAAACTTAAACTTGTGGTCTTCTTGTATGCATAAATGCTAATAGAACATCAGGCCATATCACAGCTGTGTAACCAACAGGTTGAAGGAAGTGATTATTATTCTCTTTTTAGCAACTGTGGCCACATTTCAAAAATTATACCTAACTCCGTGTTCCCCGTATAAGACTGACAAATGAAAGTAAGTTCAATGGAGAGACAAAATGATTAACAGTACAGAGTGTGTGGTATATGATGAACTGTAGACACAAAAACACCTGGTATATGAGGAGCTGGGTTTGTTTAGCCCAGAGATAAAAAGGTTAAGGGGGCATGTAAGGGCTGTTTTTAACTACCTAATAGGTAGTTTCAGACTGTTATAGATTGATATTCTTCTTGGTGGTCCAGAGCAAAAGCTTAAAGGGCAACAGGCACAAGCTGCAGTAAAGAAGTTATGTGAGGCACTGAAATATTGAAACAGAGGCCTGGAGATGCTGTATAGTCTCCCTCTTTTGAGCTACTACATCAACTGAATACAGCCCTGAGGAAGCATTAGTAATTTTATCTACTTTGGCAAGGGAGAGCACCAGCAAATCTCCAGAGATGCCTGTTATTGGCTGAAACTTTTCTGCCTTGTGGACAAAGAAGGGCTCTTCAGGGTACTGGGCAGTTTGTCTGCTTTTGGCAAGATTTTATGATGTTCGTGTTTCTGGGGTTACCAACCAAGTACCCATTTTAGAGGGCATGAACAACTTGTAAGAGCCTTTCTGTTTTCAGTGATGGATCTCTTTGGAGAGGTAATCAAGAAAGGAAAGAGCCAACAGTTCTTTGTCATTTTCTGTTCTTGTGTTTGTAGCATGCAGTGACCTTGGCTCAGACACTAACAGGGTTGAGGCATTTAAGTGCTCTTACTTTGGGACATGTTCAACACAGAAGAGAGCACTGTACACTGGAGAGACCTGTCATGACTAGATATGGGGTTGTTAAACTCTAAACCTCCTGGTCTTAAAAGATATTCACCTATTTACTGTTGCTAATTTCATACTTATTGGATTATTTTTTTAAAGTGTTGTCCTCAGATTGTTCCTTATATGCTGACAGACATGATGTATGTGTACCTTTGACCCTCAGAAAACTTTTTGATAGCTGTTGTTGGAGTACATGTAATTTTAGACTAACATTTTTGTGCTTTAAGAATAGCTTTTCTTGGAACAGTGTTTTTAGAATTTTTTTCTCTTGTGCACTGATTGAAACCTAAGTTCAAATATACCTCAACAATTTTCCTGATGCTTAAAATTCATCATACATCTTTTCCCTTTGCAATGAGAATTCAAAAGTTAAATAAGAAAACTGTTAATAGATACCACCAACTTCCTCTGATTTATCAGTGGTACAGACAGAATGGAAAGCTGGGCAAGCACCAAGTGCATGAAATTTATCAAGAGCGTGTGCCAGATTCTAAACCTGGGACCAGGCGACTCTGAATATGTGTACAAGCTGGGGGATGAGAGGCTGTAGAGCAACCCTGCAGAAAAGGATCTATGGGTTTTGGTTGATGTCAAGTAGAATATAAGTCAGCAGCATGCCCATACTGCCAAAAGGGCCAATTATACCCTAGAGTGCCTCAAGCCCAACACTGTCAGCTGAGTGAGGGAAGTTACTATCCCATTCTGCTCAGTAGTGCTGCCTCATCTTGAGCAGCACCGTGTGCAGTTTTGGGTAGGACAATGTAAGAAGGACGTAAAACTATTAGAGAGCATCCAAAGGAGGGTGACAAAGATGGTGAAGGGTTTGGAGGGCAAGATGTGTTGGGAACAATTGGGGACACTTAATTTGTTCAGCCCAGAGAAGAAGATATTGAGGAGAGGCCTCATGGTGGCCTACAGATCAGCAGGTGCTGATCTCTTTGGGGACAGCAACAGAATCTAGGAGAATAGCATGGAGCTGTGTCAGGGAGAGCCAGGGTGTTAGGAAAAGGGTCTTCAAGAGATTGGCTGGGCACTGGAAGTCTCCCAGGGCAGTGGTTATGGCCCCAAGGCTGACAGATGTCAAGAAGTGATTGGGCAGCATTCTCAGAAATGCATTTTAAAATTTGGGTGGTCTTGTGTGGAGCCAGCAGTTGGAATCAATGATCTTTATATGTCCCTTCCAGCATAGGATATCCTGTATCACTGTGTTTCTATACCACATAGGAGAGCAGTTAAATTTGAGTTCAGTCTTGGCAAAACACAGTATAGATTAAATTGGCACAAATCAGGAACAATCTAAGTTTTATTGAATTAAAGCAATAGTTTAACTGGAAAAGGCAGTCAGTGCTGTGTATAGCACCACTCTTTATCAGCTGCTGCATGTAAGGATATGCTTGCAAAGCTTTATTTCCAGAATCAGAAATCTGCCAAGACATAAAGTGTGGCAGAATATGCTTGCAAACTTTTATTGAGTGATGTAACAGTCTGCCAACAGCAAGAACTTCCTGTGTAGTTACAGATCTTGGTACCTACCTATTGCAGGAGAAGCACGTTGGTAGTACTGCCTAATCATGGATAAAACTATCTTAGATAAACAGCTGTTGGTAGTTGCTTACCCCTTGGGGTCTATGCCCAGCAAAAAATGTAAGTGGCTGCTGCCAGCAACAGTTTCCAGAAACACATAAGTGTTGTGCGTGGAGATTTTGTCACTCCACAGGATCCCCACTGGGACCTCTAGATCCTTTTCAATGATGCAGATGGCTTGGGGACACTGTATGCAAAGCTGCTGGGATAAGGTATATAATTAAGGAGCAAGATTATGCATTTGGACACCAAGAACACAGAGTTGGAAGGATAATTTGAGAGTCTGCCTTCGGAAAGCTTACTTGGTAGTAACTGTGAAAAGTAATGAAGTGAGACAATACTGCAGTAAAATACAAGTTGAAAAGGAGAAGTAAAGAAATATAATGTGTACAAGTGAATGGTCTGATGAATATTATTAGCAGCTACTGGAGTTATGCACTTCTGCTCAGGTACCTAAAAATATCTTGACATGCAAGAATGGTTGTGCTGGCAGCTAGATGGATACCTCAGATTGTAGAAATGTGCTACAGGCCTCTGCAAGCTCAAGGCAGTTCTTAACTGAGAGAGAGCTTCTGGTTAGCAAGCAACCTGGTTTGAATGATCACAAACAGCTGCAGGTGAGAGGAAGGATAGTCTTGTAGTTCAGCACTAGATTAGGATAGCAAAGATTTGTCTTCATCAGAAGATCTGTGTGATTTTTGAACAAGTTATCTACTTCTTTTTTGGCTCAGTTTTCTATCCCTAAATTGTAGAAAAAAATGGGAAAATATAATAGAAAAAAATCTTTTTTTTCTTTTGTGTGTGTGTGTTAATTTGGGGCTTATTTCTTTGCATAAAAACAATACTTCCATACGTACAGGATTCACGTCTTGGATTAAAAACTCTTCAGAGAAGAAACTGTTCAGCCTCAACAAAATGAGGATTGGATTTTATTTAGGGCCTTTAGACATTATCACAATGGCATTGTGAGCCCTTGTCCTGGCTTTCTGGGGGAACCACAGTGATTCTTCTAACTCTATGGAGCAGTTTGTCACTTCCTTTCTGAACTGCAGTGAGAAAAAAGACTTGTATATTCTATTTTCAGCTCTTAACTGGTTTGTTGTATGTCCATAATTATAACAGAACACCCTACCACAGAGAACATGAATGAGCTCAAAAAGGTTACTTAAGGGTAACCAGAAAAATATCCCAATAAAGTAAAAACACTTCCATAAATGCTATGTAAATCCCCAAGGGAAAAGATATAGAAAGAGAAAACTACAGTGGAGCGGGTCTCCTGACTTTATAAAAAGCAAATTCTTGAGAAAAAAAAACCAAAACTTTTTATTACTGTGAATGGGAGAAATCCTCTGGACTTCCTGCTTTGGCAGTAGTTGCAGAGTTGCTGTCCTAGATCATACCAGCAGGCTCCAAAGAGAAGTAATTAATAGCTTCAAACGGCACCATATGGGTACAGCTACATAGGGTGCATTTGTACCATGCAATCAATTTAACTCTCAGTGTTAGCTCTAGACCTAGCAACAATATATTCCATGCTCTATGTCACTGTGCTGAGGCTAAATTAGACTCAGGGCTATGCAACCCTGAAGTCTTAAGGCTGCAGACACTTTACATTACAGTGCACGTTGATACTTAAGATACTTCAGTAGGTACCATGCATGGAGCTGTAGGATCTGATATTATTCTCAGTGATGCCTAGAAAATATTAAGTGGAGATATGAAACAAAAAGGAAGTGAAGGCAATCCTATGTTAAAAAGGCACAGAAATTGGAGGTAGGATCTATCATTAGAGTGGGACTCAGAAGAATTAAGCTTATTTCTATAAGGGCTATTTTTAAGCCCAGCTTTTCAAAAGATTTGGGTGTATCAGTATTTTGGCTATGCAGTCTGAGACTTCCTCTTCTAAATAGCAGCTAACTTGAGACTTCAGATATCTTCCACTGAGACATTTAATGTTGCTGCTCAATGTGAAAACCTTGTTCCAACTGAGTTTTTGTTTATTCTTTTTTTTAACAACAAATAACAATCTATGTATATATATGTATGTATATATGTACATACACTTATCCATGAAGTGTTCAAGCACTGACTTCAGTTTATGACCCACAAATCCTGTATTGCCGAATTAGTTGATCACTTATCAACAGATTTTGGATCTCACATATCTTTTACTGCCTCAACTTTCTTAGATATGAAATGGAGAAGGAAAATCTTGCTTCATAAGGCATGTTGTGATTCATTAGCATCGTGTATAGTCACTCTTGGAGAATTTCTGATGCCTAGGGGTAAAGATCAAGTACTTCACATTTCTAAAAATATATAAAATATTAAAACTAAAATGCACAGTATAAAATAACACTTCACCCCGGACCTTAAGAAAATAACTTCTTTCATAATTATCAATTCCAAAAGTATAGGCAGATATGCTGTTTCTCAATAGAATCACTGATTATTAGAGGGTGTTTCCTTGAAACTGACTTTGTGTCATGCGTTGGCCAGCTTTCATTACAGAGGCTAAATTCTTCCTTGTTCAGTCTTATTATGCTTTTAACACCTATTTCTGAGCAGTTCACACACCTCCAACTCTCCTTGGTGCTGAGTCAGTGTGCAAGCCATGTTGTGTCTTTCTTAATTGTTTTGATGGTTTCCTGTAACATGCACTTTTCTATTTGTGGAGAAATAGGCTTATTAAGTAATTACGCTTGCTTAAAATCAAGACACTCCAAAGAAAGATGTGAATCCTAATGTTGTACGCTTAGGTCTGAAGTGAATGACCGAAGGCAAATTCATATGTGACATTGTGAAGCATTTTGGCAGGGGAAGGGCAAAGCCTGTATAATTAGCTGGTCAGCTTATACTCTGCATTGTCCTTTGCATTTCTCTGAACACACAGCCAGAAATTGCTTATGCTATGAGATACGCTGAAGCCACAGGCTGAAATGATGTGTGATTCTGGCCCAGCTCTACAATTTCAGGACCCTTAGAAGTTAGCAGGTATGTCTAGGGGTGTAGAACCATCTCTAGGGATACAGATCCACACACCACTCAGCAAGACCATGTCAGTACCATGTGCAGCTGCCATCAAAGCAGATAAGCTATATGTTGCAATCCCATTTGCATGCCTCCTCTTCATGCAAAGTTTATCTCAAACTTGCATCTGAATAGAGGTGTGTTTGGCCTTGTGTGTGCTCACAAATGCAAGAAAACCTGAGACCTGTTTCTGAACTCAGCTCATATGATAACTCTATCTGTAATTATGACCATTTTATTCCAATCCAGTGCCACTAACGAAGACAGTGGCTGTTCTCTAGAATGTATGTGTAGTAGGTGGTATAATAACCTGGATCAGACTTTAAAAAGGAAGCTAAGAAACATACAGCAACCAGTGGCAATATCTATTAAAGGCTCACAAGGATGGCAACCTTCAGATCTGCCTAGTGTCTGTGAAAGAAAAAAGCATGTGGTTAAAAATAAGAATCATAATAAGAAATTTCACTTAATGTGGACTCCCGATTCCATCTTTTGTTTATTCACTGGTCCAGATGTAAAACTTAGATTTCCATGTACTCCAAGTTAAAATGATCTTGCTCAGCCCAGGCTTCCTTCAAGAGAAAAATACGACAGATGGAAAGATGTGCTTTTTCTCTATTTTTATGTTCACAGAAGTTACATTAGTCTCTCTATCTTTAAACTGTATGATTTCCTAAGAGTGAAAGAACTGAGAATGATGATTAACCCAGGCAGGTCAAATACCAACTGTAAACTAAGAATGAATGGCACACATTTCATGGGAATAGTGGCAATGGTGATGTTGACTGGAGGACGAGGACTTCTCCAGTCTTATCTGAAGGTAAATGGAAGCAGAGTCAAATCTGGGCTGAGCAGCTGAAATGGTGTGGGGGCAAGTCAAGTGGAGAATGGATTGGTAATAATATCTGCGAGTGACTTCCTACTCTGAAATAGATCCAAGCTTACAATAAGTTAAGCCAAAAGCTAAGGGACCAAGACCTGAATGAAAATTGCCTGGACAAGTTGATTTTATTATTTACTGTATTTCTGAAGACTCAGTTATATTGGCAGAACAGGCATAACACACGGGCACCAAAAGTACTGCAGTGAAACCACAGAGAGTGATTGGTGTGAAACAGACTTTGATATGTGAATGCCACCCGCAAACCTGGAAGAGCCTAAGGCTTATTCTACTCTGTGATCAGGTCAGTGACTGGTTAGTTGACTACAGGATACCTAACCAGCATCAGAATTACAGGCAGTAAGATTCTCAAGACATCTCACATACCAACTGTGTACCTTACATTTATTAGGTATTAAGTTGAACTGAAAATTTGTTTGTTTCTGTGCAGGCACAAGCATTGCTTAACAGTCACTGATTTATCCTTTGTTGTCTATTACTCCCACTAGGTAAGATTTATAAATAGCTCTTGCTGAACATTTATATTTCTCTTTTCCTACATCATCCTCACCAACAAAGCACCCAACACACCCATATTTTTTTATGTAATTAAGTTTTCCATTTTAATTTAAGTGACCTCCCTCAGATTGGCCCTCTTCCACAGGCAAAGTGATTATAAGGCAGACAGTGCTACCTCAGCATAATATTATTTAGATGTGGTCAGTAGCCAAACCCCCAGATACCCACCTTCTCTTAACTCAGCATCCAAATTTGGACCTGAAACTCAAGAAGAATGATCAAGACACAGTCTGGATGGGATAAAGAATAAAGAATACATTATTTTTCACACATAAAGTGTAACACGTCTCCTAGAGAATACTATGAAACTCTACTCATTCTCTCAATTACATGATTTCCCACGCTTTTTTTTTTTGTTTCAACTGTGTCTGACAGACCATGAATTGACCATCTTCCCTTGATGGGTGTTGCTGAAGCCTTGTTACTGTTGTATTGATATGGAACATTTGGTGTGCGGTCAGGAACATGGTAGCCAGTGTTTTCTTCCATTCTCTTTTTACCATTTCTGATTTTCCTACAGAGGGGACGATCTAATACCTAGTTCTGGATCCTATGTGAGGTTAGTTCACAGCACTACATACCTTGGAGGTAAAGATACATCACCCTTCCTATGTCGTGTTGTTGATATTGAACACAGTCTTGTATGGTCCTTGATATTTTACTCACTGTGAATGAGTATCACTTCTTGGGTATGTATTCATTCCCCTGTTAACAGAGATTACCATCTTCTTGTTTCCTTCTTGCTTCTTTTTTTTCTTTTCTTCCTTCTGTTTTTTTCCCACTCACTCTCCAGGGGTAGCTGTCCTGGCATGAAGTTTTCAGCTGTTTTTCCGAAAACAATCTTCCCAGATAAATCTTTTCCCCAGCCTGCATGCTAGATCACAATGGTTCTTTTTTAGCACATTTTTCCCCAGAGAAGCGCTGTGAACTTTATTAATGTTTTTAAGAACAGTTACTGTTTATTTGGATAGTGTTTCTGTACAGTCAATTTTGCAACAATATTCATTTAGTATGGAGTGGCAGTGCAGAAGCAGAAGGATGTTGTTCACAGCCTGCATCCCTGTAACTGCAGTCAGTTGGCCTCATGGTTTTAGGGCTTTCAGCAGCAAACTAGGTCAGTGGGGCCCTCTACATCAAAGCTTCTCCTTAGACACTGTAAATCGCATGCTTTTATACTATTCCTACTGTACACTATGTTCTTCTGTAATTATAAATGTATGTTTCCCATCACCACAAAGACTTCACATTGCTCAAAGGAAATCTCTCTTCAAAGGCTTTAAACTGTTGAAGGGCAGGCCCCCTTCTGAGAGCTACCATTGCTTCGGGTGATTCCTTCTTTAACTCATCCACAGTAGAACCACCAGCCAATTCAACTGGCCTGCATCACACCGTGTCTGAACTGGCCTCCGGGTTGCATTTCAGCCTTGGAAAATGGCATTGCTGAATTTAAAAATGCAGACAAAAAAGAAAGAAAGAAAAAAAAAAAAAAAAAAAAAGAATAGAATTACTGTACTTAGTTGGCATGTCCTGAAAACATGGGACTTCAGTTACTTAGTGTTCTTCCACAACCCAGACTTAGGGGGAGAGATCTGTTTCTATAGTAAGAGAACATCCTGTTGTTTTGTGTGTTAGTTATACCTTAAAGAAAGTGAGAATTAAGAGGATGCATTAATGGGGCAAAACAAGAAACTTGGAGAAGGGCAACAAAGAATATATAGGGACAAAATGTTACAAATTAATTTAATGAAAATATGTATATGTGTCTGAATATATACATATTTATAAGTACTTGTGTAATGACCTATATACATTTTTATATGTGTAACTAAAATAGAAATGTAACTAAAATAAAAACTCTGAAAACATTTCCTTCTATGATACCACTCACTACTAATGGAGTGCAGTAATTCCACTGTAGCTAATATTTTCTTCTAGGTAATGACTTACTCATGACAGCAAGCACTAATAAATATTTGCAGGATTGAGACTTAAAATTAAGGTAAATTTAATGCTAACACTTGAAACTCATACTTGAAAAGCAGTCATGAATGAACATAATTAAACTTGCTGTAGCAGTAGCCACGCACTATATTAGTTTTATAACTAATTATATATGAAAATTAGGAGTTATCTACCTTGCATTCTTTTCAAAACTGGGTCTGCGGATTGCTAAGGTCACACAGGAATGTTATGACACATCAATAACCCAGTTCTTCACGTTCCATGTAAGCATCTCAAGTCTGAATAACCCTGTTTCTCTGTTACATTCCCTTTGGCCCACAACACGGGTCTCTCCAGCTAGACCAGTTATAGTCTCTCTGCTGCACACTGTTTTTACTCTCTTTGAAAACAAAAGCTACAATTAGATCTTGTTCTCCATTCCAATTGTTTCTTGGATTGCACTATTGCTGGCACCTAGATAACCCTTGATATAATTCAACTGATGTCAAAAGACGTTCTCCAAATATAGAAGGCTCATCTGCATTAGAAATTTGCCAAATATGACTAGATGTAAGTAACTTTATTATCATTATGTCAACAGGGTCATTCCTGGGGATGAAAACTACACTGCAATAAATAAATGAATAAATTCAAGTAAGAAATAGCATTCTCATTCTGAAAAATGTGAATCTTCATTGGGAGCTATGTTTTGTGGAACCAGTACTTAAATTAATATAAAAATTTAAAGCAAACTTTCCTAATCTTTGGGCCAGATTTAGGATTTGCATGAGTTATAGGAGTGGAAGAATTACTTGTGAATTCTCTGCCAGAGGTGAAAGGATCAGCCTAATGGAAACTGTAGTGTGTCATAGCTTGTCATCAAAGTGGTATCCTTCTTTTTTTTAGAACTTTGCAAATTGTTGAAATGTAAGTTACTATGAAGTTTTGCTTGTGCAAGCAGGCATAACAGGTTACATGTCAGTGATCTCTGAAGGAGGAAAAGATCACTGGTTGCCTTTATTCAGAAAAAAAGGAAAGGAAAAATAGCAGCCTATTTTTATTATTATTATTATTATTACTATTATTATTCACAGTTTGATAATTACAACATTCTTTCATTATTCCAGGATCAGTTCTTCCTGATGGAGCAAGTTAAATTTTTAGCAGGAACCATATCTTCTATCACATCAGTACATTCTTGTGACAAAGACTACCAACCACAGTGGGAAACCACCTTTTTTATTTGTATTGCAGGAGCACTTGACCTCATGTCAGAAACCAAAACTCATGACGTACTGTGCAATCCAACCTCAGCCAAAACATCCCTTCTCTGATTATTTCTTACCTAAAACCAAGAATTCTGTCTGTACCTCATATGTACAAACAATAATTGCAGAAAAATATCTACTGGTATTAAATTTAGTACAAAAGTTCCTGATACTTTCTGTGCAGAAGTAGTTGAGAATAAGAATTGTCTGTGGCCTTTCAGTTAAACTGAAGAACGAAGGGACAACAGAGGGTCATAGTTTCAAAGGTTTTACTGTTTTGTTAATCACTGCAGGTATTATAAAACCAATATATCGTCCTTTCGTATAGTTGAATACAAGAGAAATGTCACCATCAACCTTCAGTACACCTCAGAATGCAACTTATACAACTTCAGATACAGCTGAAAGTCCAGGAGACTGTTCTGAACCCATTCCTGTGAACTCAGAATGAAATTTAATAAGTGAAAACAATATGAGAAGCATGACTGGAAACTCCTCTCTACTTTCTGCTTCTTTTTTTTCTTTTGATTCAATAAGACCTGAAGCCCCTAGTACAGAAACTTGGGATCACTCTTTGAGCTTTGAGACATTCATGTTACATCTTTTTGTTTCTCTCTTTTTTAGCCTGGTCTATTTCCAGATGGTATTAAATAAAATTCAGGGGAATGGTCCTAATATTTTTGAGAATGTTTATTTTATTTAAAAAATGTCTATGACTGAGCATGTGTAGGACCAAAAACATCGCGTTCTTGTGGGAAGAAGGATGTTTCGTAGCTTATGATGTTAGGATTAAAAAGTACAAGACTCAATTGTATAGAGTCTTCAATTATACTTCTGCTCAGCAGAATCCTTGCAAGAAGATATATGCAAACTAGAAGAGGAATTTCATCTTTAACTCATTAGTTTTCCATGGAGAAACCACATGGCTGGACATTAAAGCACAACTCTATCATTCAGTACAGGCTGTGCTTTCATTTTTGTGAACTAGAGCAGACAGCAAACTTTATTCTATGTGTGTTCTGATTTTAATAACATAATAAAAAGAACTTAAAATTAAAATTAATTGGAGTGAGTAGGGAAAAAAATATCAGAGGCTCCATTCAGGTTTCAAATACAGTATTTGTTTTTTTAAACTTTTCTCACAGGCAGTTTTTCTCCACTCCACCATGAATACTATGGTGCTATATTTTCTTTACAATAATCAAGATAGAAAAAAGAAATATTCTATGGAGTGGGATGGTGAGAAGTGAGAAGACTCTGAATTGCAAGTTCTTCTCTGTATCAAAATGTTGACACAAAACCCCATGACCATCTAAGTATCAAATCAGACGTAAGCAGTATGTCTGTGACTGTTTCACATCTATGTAGTTGACCTCTGCTAAGGTGATCAGAGAGAGGATTTAGCGACGTCAGAGAAGACTGGTACTTCAGAATATTGTGACCTATTTTTCTTCTCCTAATATTTCACATATTTGAATATGACCTATTGTCCTTTTGTGTAGGAGACTTTTTCTTTTTTATATCATAAAAAACTTCATTCCCCTCAAGGTGCTCTTACTCAAGATCCCATCTGCAGATGTTGTTGAGCTACTGTCATTATTGGGTTGCAATACAATAGTACCCTAAAGCATCTTCCATATATTTAATAGTACCTGTCTGGCATGTCATTTCATGAAATTCTCTACTAGCTGTATTAGTCATTTCAGCATGCTATCATTCTGATGGTAAAGCATAGGACTCTGGCATCCATGCTAAACCCACATCATCAAGGAAAACATCTCAAACAGTATTTAAAAGTTTTCCCACATAGGAACACAAATATCAGCAGTAGATAAAATATTTATTCTCTTTTGAGGTGAGCAGTTGTTTGCTTGTAAGCACATCCATAATGTTGTGCTTCTTTATATTCAATGACTCATTAAAAAAGAAGGAGGAAAAAAAAACAAAAGGAAAAAAAAAGAAAATCAGTTTAGTGGGTTATCTAGAGAAAATACATTTGCCTTAGCCATTGAAAGCTCTTTCTGAGTAGCTTATTCTGAACTATTAAGTCCTTGGTCATTCTGGGGGAAGTTCAGAAGAGACATTCTCCAGCTTGTCATCAGCCAGAGTTCCTCTAGACAGAAAGCATTTGCCATATAAGCAGTGAAGTGCTGCTTGCTACACATATAAGACCTTCAATCTCCTATGGGAACAAGTAAACCTGGGAGGCAGAGAGCAGGAAAGCAAAGATTGCATGTGTAAATTGCGAGCCCTGCACAGCTTCCACTGCAGAAACACTCTCCTGGTGCATTTGTTTGTTTATTTTGTTTTATTTATTCTGCTGTTTGCATTTTTAATCAGGCTCACTTCCTAAAACGCCAACAAACTCAGCCAATGAAATGTATCTGTGCCAACAACATATGAAAGGGCACAAGAATATATACTCATATGCAGTTGACAGATGTACTGAGAGGAAGTTTAAAATTCAACTTGGCGAAAAGAATATTCATATGCAAAAATGTTTATCCTGCTGGTGAGGCTATGGTGAGAAAAACCAACCAGTATGCACGTAGGTTCAACTGTTACCACCATCACTTTCCCACAAATAGTCATCAAAAGTTCTGATCTTGGCAAATTTGTTGGTGTTGCTGTTTAAATAAGCAACTTGCATGCTGCAGCAAAATGTAGTTTTGTATTGATACAAAAAATATCTTTAAATCTTTCTCTATATCAAAGTCTTTGTAGATATGCAGAGATTAGACATCACATCACTGCTGCCAAGAGTGCTACTACTGGGCATCATTAGCTCCAGTGCAGAACCACAGATCTGGCCTCAATCAGCTGCCTTGGGAAGGCAGGAAAAAACCCTGCATCTATCTACATCTCCCATCAGGATACAGGCAGCCAGCTTTAATCTGCCTTCTGTGTGTACCAGTGAATAAGGAATAACAGAGACATGGAGGTTAAGGAAACTGTTAACCCTCAACACTGCTCTGTGGCATTCGCAAATCCTTTGGGGATGTTGTTGACAAAGTACCAATATAGCAGTAACCTCTTAAAACCCAAGATTTATTGAAACATGAAGAAAAATAAAACAATGACAGAAGAAATGCTTTACACTTTTCAAATGCAAATAGGAAAAAGGAAAAAGGGAAAGGGAAAAGGAAAGGGAAAGGGAAAGGGAAAGGGAAAGGGAAAGGGAAAGGGAAAGGGAAAGGGAAAGGGAAAGGGAAAGGGAAAGGGAAAGGGGAAAGGGAAAGGGAAAAAGAAAAAAGAAAAAAGAAGAAAAAAGAAAGAAGAAAGAAGAAAGAAGAAAGAGAAAGGAATTAATTACATGAACAACTCTTGAAACCAGATCTCTCTCTGACCAACTATTAAATATAAATTCCTTCCCAGACGTTTTCCCTTGTGTTCCCAGGTTGTTCTGCAAGTCATTGATTGTGAGTCAGTGAGCTTGTCCTGGCATGCCTCTCCTGGTTGGCCATACAACTCTGGTCATTAGGAATCAAAATACCTATCAGGGTGAGGCTTTCTTAAGCATCTGCATGAAGAATTGTGTCCTATTAAATGGGATACCAACATAATGAATGCTTCATAATTACATCTAGGAGATAACCATACTATTCAGTAAAAAGCCCCAGTAATATACATCTCCTTAGATAATGGGCAGCTATCAGTTATTAATCTGAAAGGTTAATGTTTTCAGAGGAGCAGAATCAAAGATCTGTTTGTTTGCTGAACACAAATATAGCCCATATACCAAACTCCTAAAATATATTTTATTGTTCTGTGCGTGAACAATGAATAATTGAACAACACAGTCCTCCATAGAATCTCAAATACCTCTTTTTTATTCTGTCATGTAAACCACAATTCTCACTCACATTTTGTAGACTGTGAAATAAGCAACACAGCATATATGTACGTATATCCATATATGTACGTATGTACAATTACTAGGAAGATTAAACTGCTTCTAATTCTCTGACTATTTACCCACTGAAATGGAGTTACACCATCATAGTTCTCCCACTTCTGCCAGTTCGTTGACAATATTAAGGATGTAAGATCAAGTATTAATAAGTCAGGAAATTCCAGCAAAGTTAACTCAGCCCCATCTATATCCTGTGTATTTTTTGGCGCACATGAATAACAAAGAGTAATACAGTGGGGCCATTAAACTGGACATTCCCCACCTGCAGTAGTAAAATTTACCAGACTATTTCAGGTATTTCCCATTCTGAATAAAAAGGGCACTACAAACAGGGTCGTAAAGGTAATTACACTGGAGCAAAATGTGTCAATTGCTTAATGATGCCAACTGCAAGATTTACCTTTACAGAGAAAAAAAATTAAAAAAAAAATTGGAAGTGTGAACTATATACAGTATAGTAGATAGTACTTAACAGCTTGAAATTTACCTTCCCAAAAAGATAATGAAAGCAAGTTAAAAAAAAAAAAAAAGCAAGAAAAAAAAAAGCGTGAAAATAATGGTTCTGTTACTGTTGCTACAGTTTTGTAGTTCTTTGTGTGTTACAGATAACAGTTCAGCCTCCACATTAGAAAGAAATAGTTTCCTTGCTGATCACAGCCATTCATTCTGTTCAAATATACTTGGACTTACTAAAAAGTACAAGTATCATTTGGTTCTGTCTCAGTAGACAGCTGCTAACATATATTATTTTTGTTTTAGCTCCATCCAGAAAGACAAGACTTCATTCTTTCAGCTTTCCTTGTAAATTAAATACAGCCAAAGGCAATACATGACAATTCTATTCAGCATACACACCAAGACTGGAAAGTTAATGGCTTTAACAAGACATGCATGTATATGCATGGAAAGGAGACAGTGGTAGATCTGTAGCATTATAAACAATCAAATTCTCTCTAGAGCAGTGAATATTTTCTTTAGTTTGATATTGTTATTTTACTTTTCAGAATCCCATTTTTTGCATTCAGATAAAAAAAAAAAAGCTACTAGTCTAATTTTGAAGTCACTAGTAATATGTGATTGTTCACTTTCATCTAGAATCCTAAAACTTTTATGACACTCGTAAAAATAGAAATTATTTTACCTACAGTTTGATATCTTGGTATCAGTTGTACTTGTTAGCAAACTTTCAGTACTTATTTGAAACAAAATACAATAGTATAATAGGACAAGGAAAGACGGAGAATGAAAAGATACAAAAAAAGAGGAGACTCCAAGAAAAAGGAGTAAGTATCAATAATAGAACAGTTCTGATTGTAATATACTTTACAAGATAAATAGAAGAAAGTCAAGTGGGCTTCTTTTAGCCCGCTCTCTTACATTCAAGTGGTGCAAACTTAGTGGCTGCAGAAGATGCCTAAAGGAATATAGATGCCTAAATACGTTTGGTCCTCAAATATTCATAAATGCGTTTAGGCATCAAGGAGCAAGTATCTTTTACAAGCTACTCCTTCTTGGGAGATCTTTTTGTTTATTTATTGATTTATATATTTATCTATTTAACTATTAATAATTTGTAAATTTTAATTAAAAACTGACATAATTTGAGCTTTTCTCTTTAGAAGAAAGTTTATGCATATTAAACCTGGTTCTAGGTGCAGAATCCAGTGCTCAAATCTTTCACACCTGCTGCTGGCCAGTTTGAAATTTTCTTAGTCTTTTTTGACTGTGGAAACTAGCTAGAGCAGTATCGTCTGTGCTGGACTGCATGGATCTCTGACTGATGGGGGACTGCAAACCTCCAGCGAGTCTCATGCTTCTAGCCTTTGGACAGAATCGGTCACAAGAATGCTTAAACTAACATAACAGTTACATAATAACAGTTGAAAATGTAGATAAAGGATCACCTGGAGTTTGTTGATGCAGACATTTCTCTGCTATATTCTGCCTTTGCCAGCAGGCACGTCATTAACCTGGTACTCATATCAGTTCGATTTTAGCTTCAATATTTTTCCTGGTTTGTTTCTTTTTTCACTTATGACTATAAAACAGAGAAAATAACATGCTAAATTACTGATTAAACAAATATTTTTTGTAAAATTAAAGCATACTGGAGAGGTTTTTTAGTGAATAAACCAGAAAAACTGGGGAATAAATATTTCTGCAAATTTTATAATTATTTCTCTCTGCCAGAACTAGTTTCTCCAGAAAAAATACAGAAAGTTTGCTGTAGCTAGTCAGAGTTCATTAAAATACAACTTACTGCAAAATGTAATGAGCAGCAAGTGATGGCTAAGGTGCCCGGAAGAAGAAACACCTTGAGGTCATGCTAACCAGTGTTACCACTACAGATACTAAGAAAAAAACTGTGATTCAGCATTTCTTTTGAAAGCAAGTTTCAAGCCTTGCATCATCAGAGACTTCTGCTTTTTGATAGAGTTCTGGGGCTGTGCTCCTGCCATGCCCTGCCAGCTCCCATGTCTGGAAAGCAATGATGAAAGCAACCTCACTTTAGCTGTTCACAGTCATCCTCAATGAAACCCCTGAGTTCTCCCTACTGCTAGGACACTGATGCAGCTCTGCCATGCCCCCAAAGGGAACCCGAAGTCCCTCTGGCCACTCCCTTTCTGTTTGCTTTTAAGTGTTGACCTCTGTGCACTGTAATCACCCAACAACTCCACCTCAGTAATGTACCTTTTACAGCCCTTCAGCATCCACACTGCTCCTGCTGCATCAGCTTAATTAGAAGAGCTTGTACTCGTGAAACTGGGTAAGAGAGGAGCAGGAAGCTCAGCAGAGGTCAAAGCAAAGGTGTGACAAACAGAGGTGACAGCCATGGCTTTCAGCCATTTTACACAGCACCTGAATAGGTTCAAATTCACCTCTGCTATATCACAGTCAGGAAAGACAGGATTCCATGTCAGGTGTGTGAATATCAGGTATGTCTAAGACACTCTCTCATCTACTGGGATCATGGCTAAGCTGCTAACGTCTGCCATTACCAACCAGGACCCCACTGTGTCATCTTTGTATTACTACACTTATATTTCCCCCATGTAGTCACAAGAACCCTTTTCCTTCAGATAAAGAATGACCAACAGGGGGCTGTGACTTTCAGGGTAAACATAACCAACTTCATCTTTTGTGTGACAACCAGTTGGCAGCATTTCAGAAAAGAAGTATTCTTGTTTCCATATTTCCCTGTCCTTTTTACTGTCCCACACTTCAGACACAGGTCCATGTCATTGCCCCATGGAAATGGTTATTTCAGATTCATGATGCAGAGGTTCAGTATTCTTTTTGATACTGTTGTGGAGATATGCACAGTCACACTTGCATTTAGTCACTATTTCTATTCTGATATTTACACTGGTAATGTAGAGCTAATAGGTCAGCTGAAGATACAGCTGCCACTGAGCTCATGCAAGGCCATCTGCTAACTGGTGATTCCATGTCTTTGTTACTACTGACGTCTCAGGCATCATCACTATTCATTAAGAAGCAATGCTTTGCACAGCTGGGCCAAGGCCAAGGTGAAACACACATTTTAATTAAATAACAGTTAGGCCCAGATTTGTGAGTATTTCACAAATGTGTCATCTATGAAGATCCTATCTTCTAAAAAGAGGAATGTCTCAAGTTCAGCAGATGTTTTCCCTTAACAAAGGCAAAGCTTATGAGGGGATTCTTGCAACCTGTCAAGGAATTAACATGGCCTCTTTCTGAGTAGGAAGACCAGATCATCACTGCAAAGCAGAAAAGTAATTTGTTCTTAGCCAAAAACAATTATTATTGAGGTGTATAGTATAAGTAAAATTTATTATTGTTCAAATAAGGGAGCCATTTGGCAAAGAATGAAGCTAGAAAGTCACTCCACATGTAATAGAACTCAAGGGACTGTCTGCCACATTGTAAGATTAAAAGAAAAGAAATAATCCAAAAAAAGATTTACATACAAACTGTCTCTCCTTCTGGAACAAATCATATTAGTTAGAAGTTATTTACAAAAAGGCCACACTTGACTAACTGAATAGTCTTTTAGCACCCCATATGTAAATTGTACAGTATATAATAAGATGATGAAGACGTTGAATTTTTGCAGACATTTGGGAGTTGTACTATATGGTTTTCAGAGGTCCCTTCCAATTCCAAGGATTCTATGATTTGATGATTTCCAAGTCCACTGAGCCAGGTATTTAAAAATAAATAAATAAATAAATAAAGTTATTGCATGCTGTTTTTTCCTAGAATTCTTATTTATGTGCATACTGTTCACAGCATTCAGTTCCTGAATCAGTGGGTACTTCACCACTGAGGATTGTTCTGACCAATGGAAAAAAGAAAAATTGGAGTAATTGTGCAAAACATACATTTTCTCATTTTATGGAAATGTCATTAAGACTGGGGGCAACAGTTTGACACCTTTCTCTAGTTCACATCCTCTTGTGTGTGAGGTGCAGCAGCTGGGCCTGTGGTACCAGTGTAAGAATGTTGCAGTGGGTTCAAACCTTATCAAATAACTGATGTTCCGTCACGTTTCCAGTCTTGAAAATACATTTCCGAAGTGGACACCTCCACACAACAGTCAGTAGGACTAATGCTTCTTAGTTACTTCTGACAATCCCTCTCAGCCACCTACAGAGCATCTGTAGTTCAGACTCCATATAGTTCTGGCTTTTTGTTATACCAAAACCAAGATATTTTCTAGATCTGTTCTTCTTTTCTCACTGTCCTCCGACTTTTCATTTGCTTTGGCCTTTGTATTTCTTTCCCGCCACAGACTACTCACAGGGATGTGATTGCTATTTGTTGCACTCTTCAACAAAAATCTGATTTCTTCTAAGCAGAGTACATCAGATCCAAGGTTCAGACCTTCCTCAGACATGAATTGCACTGAATCTTATTCACTGATTCTCCCACTTCCAGCTCTTTTACCCCTAAACTATTTTAGGCTGAAACTGCTTTCATATTCACTGTAAACTCCATGTGCAGCTAATATTTCCTTCTGCCTTTGTAAAGAGGGAAAAGGAAATATAAACAATTTGGTTCTTATTCCTTTTATTTTTCTCACATGAATTCTTCTCAAAGCTTTGGTGAAATGGTTACATAGCACTGTTTATCTCTGTTCTGCCACAGATAATGGAGAAACCTGGTACCCTTAGTCCTTTACATACAGCTCAAGTACCTCCCTTTGAGCTTCCAATGACCATTTGTCCTCTTAACACCATCTTCTACTTCATGTGGAAAGGATTACTCTCAACAGTAATTTAGCATATTCTTCTCGTTCTCTCTCTTTATCTGTGTCTCTCTTCAGAGAACTGGCAACTGAATCATCTCTTACACTGGGGATAAAAATAATTATGGAAGGGCTAGGAAGCTCCATGAGTTTCAACTTGCAGAGTTTCTGTTGGGTTTGCCCATCATGGGGCGGGGGAGGGAGGACAGGGTGTGGTTTTAGCCCGAAGCTAAAAATACAAAAGGCAAACAGTGGTTCCAATAAGTGTAAACTTACACATTGTACCCACTGTTATTATTCTGTATTGGTTTACAACCTGCCTTTCATGAGGATAAGATAGTGATGACTTCACTTCACCCATCGCTAATACCGTGGGAATTGGTAACCATCTTACTGATGGCAAAGATAATTTGGGTCCAAGCAGAAATGAGAAATGACTTATCCAGCCAAAAAAGAATAGGGTTCCTAGTACTTCAGGACAAGATTAAAGCCTAGAATTGGAATCAAATCTTTGTGGTCAGGGAGAATCTGGACATGGCCATGACTGAAAGGCAAAGAACAGACAGTGAGGCCGAACAGGTGCCAACCAGCCTGCTGGCTTAGGTTGGGCTGCAGACTTGGCAAGAACATCAAGGGCTCAGGAGTAGGAGGAAGACAAAAGTCCAAACCTGGAGTGGGGGATGTCAGGAGTCTGAGAATCTGTCTAAGGATGAGAGAAGAGACTGAGATGGAGAAATCATCTTTGGGTAAAAATTGCAGCTGAGGGAAATGCGATCATTCAGGGAACATAGTATTAAGTAGTTTCCAGGAATTAGGAAGGGTATTTAGAACGTGGACAATTAGACCTTGGGAATGTTCCATTGATGTTAATTCCCTTGTTTGGTTTTTACAGACAGAGACAAGAAATATGAGCCTCAATTTGTTTTTAACAGCTTTTTGTAAGTCTTTGAGGACACAACTGTGTGATACTCTAGACAGGAAATAGAAAATATCAGATTGGATTGAATTGATCAAAAAAATAAAAAAAACAAGCTCGTAATTATATTTTTACAGACTACTATATTGCATAATTTGTTTGAACTGTCAATATTCACTTGCAACATTCCCATATTTACCCTGCGTACTGTTTATCTGAAATATATTTAATGGATCTAAGTATGTTTCCAGGGAAGACATTATTACTTTGCCTGTTGTTTGTAGGAAGATCTTCTGTAAGGAACCTTATAATTAAACTGAACAAATAGACTCATTGTGACAGACCTAAACAATTTTTTTTAAAATATTAATTTCTGTCTCTTCAATTAGTCGAGACTGTTGTCATCAAGATGATCTTTCCTACCTGGTCTTCTGACTATGTCACATCTCTTTTTATAGTCTCTGAGTCACTGAACTCAATCTCTTATTATTTTCATCTCATGAAAAGTTCTCTTGTGATTGTTTTCTAAGTTATAAGACACACAGACTCTGCTTACACTCCAAATTAATTCCTTTTCATGCTTACTCATTACAAATTTCCCTGCTGATGATTTCAGCTATTATCTCCAGATCCCCTTTTCTTCTCACAAATACTTCCATAATTTCTGCTACTCAACACCTAAGCTGAAAGAGTTCTCTCAATATAACTTTGTCAACTTTCTCCTTTTTTCTTGCTCAAATTACTCCAGAATTTCAGTTTCTTCATTATCTCAAACGATTTCACAATTAAAAAATATCATCTACTGTCACTGGGTTATATAAAAAAGCAAAAACATAAATGCATGCAGCGCAAATTTGTGGTCTTTATTACCTCTTTCCTATCTTGAAGTGTGGTACTGTCTTTATTTGTTATTCAAGTCCACTGGATGGTTGACAACATCTTCAGTGCAAATACAAACATTGATTTTTCCAGGATGCTTTAGATTGCTGTGGTAATAGTGCATTGTATGCAAAAATTTTAAGTGATCTGATCATTTTAAATTTAACAATAATTTGTTTCCAATTATGCTGAGAGGAAAATCAGTAGATAAATCAAGACCCTGTCATCCAATGTTCTGATATTCTGGAAAATATACCTTTTCAAAATTAGCAAATGCAAGTAAAGAAAGTAATATGAAGAGATAGGAAAAAGGTTTTTTTTAATTACTTGCCTACTTAAATTTTTCAAGTACGTCAAGTCCTTTTTACGTAGGTTTTGAAAGCTATATGCTGTTAGAGAACAAAATAAATGAGTAAGAAAGATGCAGCACTTGGAGTCCTTTATAAATGTGACATTTGTTTTACGTAGGGTTGGTAAGTGCGTTCTATAGCAGGGTTCTTCAAAGCTTTGAAAAAACATTTTGCTAAAAGTTGTTGGTATAATCCAGGCTCCATGGAAGTCAGTGCCTACAGGTTTAGACAACTTTTATTCTGCTTCTTATCAAATTGTAAAGCAGTCTATTAATATTGGGAAAAACATATTTCTCTTTTCTGAGTGTTGTACATTTTGGTGCTCACAGTGCACTGTTTGAAACAGAAGACTTAACTCAAGTGCTAACTCCTGCATTTGCACTAACTTTATGTTCAAAACTGTGGAAAAAAAAAATAAAATTACACACACTGTGCCAGTATTTTTGCAATTTGTTGAAAGACAAAATGTATGTAGGGTACGTCAGCTGATGGTTGTGGTTTCGGTAAATATGCTTTATAAAAGAGTTATTTTTTTCCAAATAAAATGTGTTTCATAATCTAGTTATGAAAAAATAATAGATATTATAAATGGTACCTATTTTTAGCTTGTACTTACATTTGTTCCAGAACATTTATATAGAAAGGTATATAGTTCTGATTCCTCTTCTCTTCTCAACTGTTGCAAATGAAAACAATAAAAAGCGTAACTATGCTTCTTGTAGAGTAGTCTTTCGTGATGGGCTTTTTAACCTGCTCTTGTAAAAGAGATGTCTAGGAGAAGATGAAACAGAGAAATAGTTTATATCATAGTAGTCATCACTATAAAAATGGCCGTAACACTGATCTTATGACCAAGCCTTTCCAAAATTAAAAAAAAATAATAATACAATAATAAGAAAAAATAAATTAAAATAGAAATTAAAAATACAAGGAAGAAAAATATAAACATTAGCAATATTCTGATATCACAAATAATAGTTATCTACTCATTTGTAGCAAGTTTATTTTGCATTAAGCTTTTCTTTCTACATATACAATTGAAAAATGTAGTGAAGAACTTACTATTTTAACTGAAAAAAAGGAAAACACAAAAGATTAATCTCAAATCTTGGACTGAGGTCTGAACTGACCAGTCTAAGCTAATGTTTTAATCAGAATAGCAATGCTCTGCTGCAGATCCCTCCAAAGAAAGGATTTCCCATAAAAGAACCAGACATAATAAAAGAAAATTACTTTAAATTACCCTGATCTTCCCTCTGACTCATTCTGGGCTACTTTCTAACAAGCTAGGACAAATTTGAAAGAAAACTCAAATAAATATTTGTTGTCAGATTTAATATCTAGCAGATATTATTTCTAGAGTAACCAAGTTATTTAAATAGAATACAGCCCAAAGTAGTTCTCTGAAGAGGACATTTGGAAGATGAGTGCATGTAAAGGTAATAGTATAAAATAAAATTAAGCAAGAGTAAATTAATAATGGGAATTACAAAGTCACGTTAAGAACTGAGCAATTGGAACACCTTGGTGACTGCCAAGAATGGTAATCTCATTGACTAGAAAGGGAACTCAGCTCAATAATTTCTCATAAGAAGTATCTTCCTTGCTACTGAGCACTAAAATTTGTTAGCTACCCGTTGCCCTTTAGACTTGCAGTTAAGTATTTTTAAATAACACGTACAACTAGAATATCTCAATGCATTTGTGTTAGCCGTTACTCAGAGAACTGAACTAATTAGTTTTTATAAAAATGTAAGTTGTCAAACGTTGTAGTCACAAAATAAGAAAATATGACCCTATGTTCCTTTGATGTAAGCATCCTGTTTTACTGAAGTAAAACTTTGTTTTAAAAGAAAATATTCAGGTTTTGTTTTGGGGAAGCTTTTTATAACAAAAAAATTTGGGCAATCACTTTTGTGTTATTCCTGAAATAATGTACAGAAATTAGACATTAAAGGAAATCAGCAATGTTGTTTTTTTCATCACGCCAAATTTGGAAAAACATCCCAAAACACCTGGTGTTTCCCCCCTAAAAATTTCATCAGCAAATACTTCTCAATGTTTGCAGTAATGAAATTAGCTTAACAGCTGAGACTAGCCTATTTCTCAGTCATTAGTTGCTTTTTCTACCTTTTTCACACATCCCGTGAAAAAAAAAAAAAAAGAAAAAAAACAACCAACTGAAAAAAAATATATCAAAGAGTAGAGCCAAAAGGCTCTGTTAAAATTTTCACTCACATTTCTCAGCCTTTCCCAGAGCCTTCAAGTGAAACCTATTATATGCAGTTTAATTGGCTAAGGAGAGTATTAGGTTATTGGGCCAGTACAGACCTAGTATAACATACAGAATGCTTAGAAGAGGTCAGCTCACCCAGTGATGTCTGGAGAGGACTGGAGAGGACAGATACTGACTCTGCATTTTTAAGAAGGCATTTACTTGTAGGGAGGCTGATTAAACCAGCCAGGCATTGTATGTCCTCTGTTTCTGGGAAGGATGGCAACAGATTTTTAATAAATGCATAGTATTTACTGAGTTGTATGAATATTCAGAAACCAAAGTGTTTAAATTCTGATTATCACTTGTAATTGCTTACTGACTCCAGAGCTTTGAGATTTGTCAGCATTTCTGCTTTGCTATGTTGGTAGAGCATGCCAACAAATCTAGGTATCTTTGTAGTGATTATTAAATCATAATGATATTTTTAATAAAATATCATGTATGTGAATTTGATATGGTGGATGGCCATCTATGCCCATTTGCCCACAAAATACTGTCATGTGTACATATATATACATATATATATATATATATACTAATTGATATATTTATTAACAGTTAATATACAACCCAGTACTAAAATCCTTTGAAATAATTTACAATATGAAATAATGGGCTGTGATGAATTATTTCATGTAATGAAAGAATCAAAATATGAATAATGAGCTGTAATATGCATGGGAGCAGCAGTAGCAGGGCTGGAGAGAGGCAGTCCACCTGCTGTAATTGGAAGGTAAAAAAAAACACCGTTCTTCCATCCCCCTGTATGCCTGATGGAGGTCATTTCTGCAGCATGGTGCCTTTGCAGCCCTCTTACTTCTAGGGAAGTGGTGGAGTCACTGGCCCTCAACCCATCTGGAGGTGTTTAAGTAACATGTAGATGTGGCACTGAGGGACATAGCTTAGTGTGCATGGTGGAGATGCATTGATGGTTGGACTAGAAGACCTTAGTGATCTCTTCCAACTTTCACGATTCTGTAATTCTATGTTCCTAAAATTAACGTGGTAGCCATGAGAACAGAAGTTGTAATTGCTTTCCTGGTAATGTTCAGACCACCAAGAATGTCCAGAGAAAGCAGGAAAAGCCAAGGTTCAAGCTGGGCTCCTGAGAGCAACCAAGTTACCATACCATGAAGATGGGAAAAAACATCTACAGTGTCTGTGGCAGCTGTGCCTCCACTTGCACGGCTGGGAAAAGGAGGCAACAAACCACAGTGTTTGAGTTTCATTCGAGGGCGCATTTGAGAGCATGGACTCTCCAGTTCTGCTCACCCTGTGGAGATGGGGAGAAGGTGTCACTGCTTGTCTCTTGGCAGCCAGGGTCCAGGGGTAATGTGGATTTAAGAACTAGGAGAGTGATGAAGACATGACAATTTGGCTATCTAGGGACTGCAGACTAAGAAGAAACAGGCAAAGCAATCGCCGTTTCTGCTTTTTGGAGGTAAGCATGGCAGCAATGATGGCAGGGTCGAAATGATTTTGCGGTTCTAGCCCCTTGGGGCCTGTCTAAAGTTGCTGTACTGTTAATTATGCAGTTTTTTTCAGGTATACAGAAGATGAGAGAGTTTGGCATTTTCTTGCCTGCCCTGCCAGCATTTATTCTTTGACAAGACCAGCCTTGTGTAAACAGTCTGAGACCAATGGTATTTGCTTAACATTTTAATTGGGAAATATTTTAAAGGGAGGGAGCTCGAGGTGTCCTTTGTTTTCTGCCTGGTGGTTTCCCGTGTTTCTCATGAAAGGGAACAGACTCAGCTCTTTTGTCTATTCTGTTCTCTTCTTGCATGAGCATATTAATAAGACATCAGAAGGCATTTAGTTATTTGTAACAATGCTTCATGTAGCCATCTTTGTGGTGAGGGCAGGCCTGCTGTCTCTTGCTCTAATCATGCCACAACTGTGAAAGGCGTTGCTAAGGCAGGCTGTTATATTACCTACAAATCTGTCATTTCAGTAACAGACTGGGATAATTGTGTCCATTTATCTTTCAGTTATAACAAAGCTCTATTTATTTATTTTTTTTCAGTACGCAATCTTTGTCTCCATATTCACTTTTAGGTATTTTCAAGGGACATCCTCGGGTGGAAAGTAATTGTTATTTTTCTGTATGGACTGTTGCTGTTGCTAAGGCGGGCAGATATACTGCTTGTTAAGAGCAGTGTTTTGGCCAAGGTCTGACGTAACCTTGTGTTAGGTGTTGGCTACAGACATAATTTTGGGACTGGATGGTGATGGAACAGTGCAGTGTCCCTGGTGCTGAGTGGGCGTGGGGCTGCCAGCTGGCAGGAGCACTGAGCCCCTGCACCAGTGCTGCACGCAGCATGGCCAGCTCCCCAATGCCGAGCAGGTGTTTTATGGAAGGCTCAGCCGGGATTTCCTATGAACGCAACAGATCCACAGTTGGAGCGAGAGTTACGAATGTTCAGCCGATGGCGTGGGGTTGCAGGAAAGGAATCGTTTTCACTTTCTCACGCTCAGTTGCTTTGAAGGGGCTGCAAGAACTGCAGTCAGATTCAGCATCATCCCCTGACGATTTGACCTGGCGTGCAAGAGCAGCAAGCACGTGGCCTTCTGTTAATCATGCAATTACAAATGGATCGTTTCTTTATCTTAAGCAGAACAATTATATTCTGTGGATATCTTTATTGCCCCTGATAAGAAAGATTATGTTTTCATGTACAGAGAGTTGCAAATGTTTTATGATACGCAGGATTTTGCAAAGCACTCGGAGATAAAACCTGTGGGAAAAAAAATATCCTCAGCAGATGTAAATCAATGCAATTGCACTGAAATCATGTGGGGATCTGTCCCTCTGTATCTTTATAGCCCATTCCTTCAGTATCTTTATAGCTCAGTGTACCTGAATGATGGGCAAACTTTGAAATAAAAATATAGATTTGGCTTCCAAAAGATGACTGGTAACTGTCAGAAGAAATTCTCTGCAAGCAAAGAATTCCAAATATGACAAATCTAAATTTTAAAGCAAAAAATAGTTAGTGAAGAGTTTCCCCAATGTTACTTTACTGTAAGAACTATTTTTAAGAGCCAGGATCAAAACTATTTAGACTTCTTTTTCCCCAAAAAAGTAAATACAAAGGTTGCTCCAAAAGTAATGCCTCTTATTTTATTATGTTAACTCTTAATATCAGAGGTGGATGTTGGTGGTGCAGCAGAGGCTGAACCTTCCCACAAGTGTTCCATTATACTTTGTTGCTGTGTGATAGATAGCAGTGGAGGAGCAGTCTGACAAAATGGCATATGAAGCAAAGGTGTATAACTGAATTACCTCACAAGGAATAATATTGTATCTATTAACATTCACTGTTGTTTGCTGAATGTTTATAGGGCAGCGGATGTAAACACAGTGAGTGGCGGGTGGTACCTTTCTGCAGTGGTGACAGCAATTTGAAAGACAAGCCTCTCTCTGGATGATCATGCAGGCTCTTGTTCATTGCTAGTGAAAATGCACAGCTAACAGTGGTGACTAGGTTGAAAAACAGTGTTTTGGAGCTGAAAATTTGCTCTATCAAATAGTCTTCTTGTGCTTTTTGTATCTATTGCATTTACCACAGAAATAAATAGGAGGCATTACTTTAGGAGCAACCTATGTATTCTGGAGGAGTTTGAAAGACATAAGACATGATAAGACATATCATTCATAAGATAAAATTTAGGAGTTGTCCATTAACAGTTTTATTCCACTGTGGAGGGCATTAGAGGTGTAGTTTATCCAATTCACCAGCATGTTAAGGAGCTGAGGACTTGCTAGGAAAGCATATGTACCTCGTATGAGGATTATTTATAAAAAAATCTTACTACTTTACATCCAAAGCTCTTAGTTCCAGTAAATTTATAGTTCTGAATACTGATCCTATAGTGCCTCACATTTTGAATTGCTTGTTAACTTTTAGAAAAATACATGCAAAGATGATGTACAAGTTACTCTTGCTTGTGTAAACGGGAGACTGTTTTACATCCTCATATATTTGACTTTTACAAATACCAATATATGTAAAAAACCTGAAGCAATAAAGAATAAGAACTCTCCCTTCTGATAATCAGCTTTCTCCAGCAGGATTGTAACACAGAGTTTTAAAATCTCACAGGCACAGGCAAGCACGAGGAAAACCAGATTCATAATGCAACAACAGAAACTACATCAAGGCCCTTTTGAGAGTCAAAGGATTTTAACTTAAACATGTGTCTAAATGTTGTGTTTAAAGCTAACTAGATTCTTGAAGGCATCGTTGAATCTGTAGTCAGGATATAATGAGACACAATTATTAAAATGGAAAATTCTCTTTCTATTTTAAATAATTGTGTCTCATCATTTCTTGAGTATGGCTTCAATGACGCACTTGAAAAGTAGTTAACTTTGAGAGGTGTCTACTGGAAAGGCATATGGAAACTCACAGTATTTTTTTTCTCACATGTATAAATGGTAATTGTAATTCCACTTAATACCAAAAGCTTTCATTCTGCTGAACAATGAATACATGAAATATATGGATGTTCTTGGATGTTTTTGTTTTCTAATTTACCATCATATTAGTTTAGCGTTACCTTCCCATAGGTACTTTCTTTTTTTTCTAGATTCATACTTGGGCTTCTACAGATCTTATTTTCTGATTAAAAAGCAATGGTCATATTAAACTAACTCTTGCATATCACTTTCTGGGAAAGGTAGCTTAAGCAAAACATGAGTTTATCCTCAGAGTGGAAAGTTCCTCCCCACAGAGCACTCAATTGTGGTATCCCAGGTGCTTTGACATGTAAATGGAACACCACAGGCATAAAATAATTGGGTCAGATATCTTCAAAATCTTTATTCTACTGTCAAACACTATTTAGATCAGATAATATCCAAAGTTAAAAGAACTTGCTCCTTCTCCCATTAAAAGCAGGAGCAAAATTCCCTGTTGGCAGCACCCTTGGCAGACCGAAACCTACAACATTATTTCATATTCCATTATTTGGTCTTCTTCCATGCTTCTTTGAATGAATGAGGTGTTATTCCCACATATTTTTGCCCAGTGTCCTTATTGATTCCTGAATTCAGTACTGTCTGATTCTGATATCTGTTAATCTCCTGCTTTCTTTCAGTACCACATTTTGTTGCAGACTCTTAACATGAGGAATTGATCCTCTTTATCCTATGGCATATTGGTGGAAATTAGCAAGGCCTTTGGAGAAATCAAAGGCAAGATCACAGTGTCCTACATACTCAGAAAGATCACTGCCCTGCAAACACATGATAATGACTTTGTACATACAGCAATTTCACTGAGTTCAGAGCTTTGATGCTGCAATTACTTCATGCACTCAGAGCCATTTTGAATATATTGGGTTTCCTCACAAGTCCGTGAATAATAAGGATTGGGGCATAAGATGACTTCTTAAGGAGTAATAAATCAGTGGCATTAAGTATGAGAAGTTTGCTCTTTGCAAAGCTCCTTTGAAGTGTAAATGTCTGGGCATCATTTTGTTATTTAGCCTGTTTTGTTCTCTCAAGCTCAGCTGGGGTGATAATACTGAGTTTTAGTACAATAACTAAAAATGAAAAAAGCTCAGCAGAAATATCAAGAAGTGGAAAGTGATTTTCATGCCATTCTGAATACTGATGACTCAAGTGGGTTTTTTATTATTTTTTTCTACTTCTATTTTAAACAAAAATGCCAAAGCTAGAAAATTTCAAATAACTTGAATATATTAACCCAATCTTTCACAAGCTGTGTTGTGGCAGTATGACCGTACTATCACTTTACAAGAACAAGGAGGAAAATAATCAGCACATTTCTCAATAAACATTGGTTGCTTTTTATTCAACATTCATATTATGGATTCACAGAAAGACCTATTTTGATTTTTTAAAAAAATCAGATTAATAACAAAATCCTTGCATGTGAAATATTCAGCTCTGTCTTTAGCCTTGGCTATGTCATTTCCTCCCTACTATTTTATCAATATTTTTTTCCTATAATTTTGAATAGTACAAAAAATATTCAAGAAGCTGATCTATATACATGGAGATGTTATCGGGTATTTTCATATAATTTCAGCTGAAATATATAAGAAAAATGACAAAAATACTTTCTTATCCAAAACTGTGATACATTATTTTTATGTAAAGTACTACATTGTAATTTTACTTTTGACTTTGATCAGTACTTTGATTTAATTTGATTTCTTCAGAACAAATGCTGGGATAGGAAAAGGTAGGGTCAAAAAAAATTGTGTCAAAACACCATGTCAGATCAAGCTCTTGTTGGTTATTAATTCAATTGAGGAATCAGCTCTACATTTTTCACTAACAAAACTGAGCATTAAATGCATCCCAATATTATATTCCTCTGCCATTCAAATGTTTTATTGTGTTTGGTATTTTGTTTGTTTGTTTGTTTGTTTGTTTTTACCAGCCTTTACAACACTGCTGAATAGTTGTGCTTACAAAATTTATATTCTGTTACAGAAAAGTGTCAATTTTGTGTAAACCAAATTATGCATGTGAGGTTTTGGAACCATTTATTTTTTCTTTGAATGATACAATACTCACATTAAATATAGATTGACCCTGGAGGAAGTAGCATGAGCCAGTGATTTTTCTGTGTTGTGGGAACTGGAAGACCTGGGTCTGTTTCCAATTCTGCCACTTAATCGTTATATCACCTTGAATAAGTCCCTCTAACAAAGTCAAAGTGCTCCAAGTTATTTAGCTAGGTTCATATTCAAGCACCTAAATATGGAGATACTTATGAATAACTGCACTGAGAATCAGACTGCTTATTTTGTTGTTTTAAAATGAATTTCAGTGTAGAGCATCAAGCTTTCCAATTTGTAAATCTTGTCCTGAATTTTTCTATGACATCTGTGAAATTCTTACTATTGGGAAGTAGTCATTGTAAAGCAAGTGATAGTGTTAGTAATGTGTTTTCAAATCTGCAGAAAACAGCAGCAACACATAAGAAAAAAAATATCACTATTATTCCCTATGAGATTTGCAATTGTTCTATCTTTGTGAAGCATTTATATCAACAGCAGGATGAAGCAGTTCTGAAGAAACTACAGGCAGGGAAGTAATCTAAAGAGAAAATTCTGCCTGAAACATTGCAGAAAGAGCTGCACCTACAGGCACTTACTGCATCAAGCAGGTGGGTCACTATTTAGCTCCCGAGCTGTTCCTGTTTGCTGCAGGGGAGAATAAAGTATCTATGAGCAGGGAAACTTCTCATCTTGTTGCTTTCCTTACAGAGAAGCCAACAGAGCAGTTGCTGGAAATACAGAACAACTATAGCTACACATATTATCTTCCAGACTGGTGATGCTGTGGAAGGGTCAGAGTGCAAGGGAAAAGAGAAACTTTGGGGAAGTACTCAGAGATGAGGGTAAAGGTATGGAAGGGGAACAGGAAAAGCTGAGCAGCTGTGGGTAGAGGCTGGGGAAAAGCAAAAATCAGGAATAGGATCAAGTAGAAGGAGGAGTCAGAAAATGGTCTGATGTTAAGTTCACTTAACTCCCAAGTAAAGACAAAAGGGGGGCGGGGGGGGGGGAAATCAAACAATAAAACTGTGTAGTTCTTGCTTTTTCCTTTCTGTTACAATAAAGTAATGGGCACAGTGCTCTGTCAGCCAGACTTTGCAAAAGAGCAATCACAGAACTAAATAGAAAGCTCCAAATCCCTCACAAGGGAGAAAAAGGATACCAGAAGTAAAGTCTCACCACAGCAAGGGTAACCTGGTGTTCCCCAGCCTCTCCCCAAAGTTAGACTGCAAAACACAGAGAGGAGAAAGCCCTGGAGCATTGCAGTACAGAGGAACATGGAGTTATGGGTTGCAGGCAACTGTTGGAATATGGTTCTAATTTGAAAAATCCCTTTCATTTGACAAGGCTGCACCAAGATAACAAAGCCATGTGGTTATGCTACTATATCAGGATGAGAACAGATTGAACTTGTTAAACATATGATCAACCCTTCTGTGAACAGAAAGTGTTGTTCTCCCAGCCCCCAGTTTGATTCCTACATTCTCTGTGCCCTGTTCTGCCCTCAACACATGTCAGCCCATGCTTGAGTGCTCATTTCAACACCGGTGCTGTGTGAGCAGCTGTGCTCACATCTGTTGACAATGAAGGGATTTCAGTTGTCAAGGTGCCGTACTCCTTTGCTTTTTGGTCTGAATGTAATGAGGACCACATCCAAGATGAATACTCTTCTAGATCGTTTTGTTTGGGAATTAAACACTGCAGCACTTATGTTACTGCTCTGCTATGCCATTTGTCTGTGCCTCTGTGAGTGCCTGCACATGCATCTCCTGAGGACACAACCCTGAACTTACAACTGTATGCTAAATCCATTATGCTACCTAAAAAAAAAATCTCAAAAATCCAGGTACTGGTAAAAGCCAAACTCTTCTTTCCATGATACCACGTCATCTGGTGTGTCCATCATTTCCTCTCTTTTCTTACTTCATCCTATGTTCTTTGGTCTTCTTCCTTTCTTATCAGTACTCTGAAGGCCATACAAGCACAACACATCATGAGATGATACAAACACAGAATGTTTATTCTCTGCCCTCAGCAGAAGTGAAATCCAGTATTTCAGGGGCTAGGTTATTAAAGCAACTGAGGTATTGGTGGAAGTTATTGATTTCACACTTCATATACATATATTTGCTCAGCTCCAGTGCTATTATGCTGCAGCTGGAGAGCAATAATCATAAATACAGGGACATATCCCTCTGTCTAATTCACACTCTGCATTTGTAAGTCACAACAAATTCAAGCAGAAATATAAAGGAATTTAAAGCTTTACTATCTTGATACAAAACCATTGACTCTTCAGCGTATTTAAGCTTGTGTATCTTTACATGGTAGAGCAAAATTTAATTTTACATACTATTTCCTTCTAACGAACTGAATTTCCAATCTGTTTAACCCTATTCATCTTCAGAATAGATTCCAAGGACAAAATGCAAGGATAAAACGTTAACATTCGAGAATTCACTTTCTAGCATCAAGATTTGCATTGCCTTTTACAACACTATAGAATTTTGCAACATGTCAGCCTAAATGCTAAATGTACAGCGCACCATATTTTATAAAAATTAAATTTCTTAAAAAACCTTCAAATATCATCCAAGCCAAAACAGAAATTGTTGGGGAACTCTGGGATCTAAAATTGAAACCTGCATGCAAATTTGCATCCATCCCTCTGCCATCTCTCTCACCTTACGGACACATACACACACTTCTTTCCTACCCCGAATGTCATTCAAGAGTATAAGAACAGGAGTAATAATTCAAACTGTCCTTGTAACAGGGATAAACTGAATAATTTATAGGTTACTTATTGGGCTGTTTTATTCCTCTGCAGGTGGGTGTGGTGTGACTTACAAAGGATATGCTCAACCAACGCCAAGTCAAAGTGAATCACAGATCTGATTTTGAAAGTGATGTGGTTGTGGTCATTTTTGTCTCTTAATGCAAATGGTTTCCTGGTTTGGGACACACAACACCATGATTATCAGGATGTTAAACTGAGTAAAATGTTTGCCAAGGAGCAAAACCTGTTTTCCTAAGGAGATTGGTCATCAGTATTTTGCATCAAAGACAATACCTCTTTGTGGGTATTAGATAAATAAGTATTTTTGCACATAGTTAACTCTCTTTGATCGTATACTTGCCTCATATCCGTGCATATTTTCTGAATCTAAGCCACAGTCTGATGATAACCTTATGTTTGCTGCACTTTAATTGTGGCTTTGTTTTGTGCTTGATTTCTTTCTTCCAGCAACAGGATCCTCATCTATGCCTGTCTCCTCATAGGACATTTTCTTGTAGGCATGCTGTTTTATCACTGGCATTTAAAGACACGCTACAGCATTTCAAGGGGAATCCTAGAGCTGTCTTTCTGGTCTGTATAAATGCAGAACCTAGTGCAATGAGGTCTGGATGTCCCAGGTCATATCATAACACAAATGAGCAAGTGATGATAATAACATGGTGCCAATGACAAGTTACAAATGACAGTGATTAGAGCAGAAATGAACCAAGACTCACCAACAAAAAAAAAGCCTGAAGTTATGATGCATGATAAGTGAATAGGAGCGAATAAAGCTCTTAATTTGCAATATATGAACAAAGAAAATGTGATTAAATTAAAGATCCTGCTCCTTGGTTTAAACTTTAAAATTATTGCTCCAGAGGTTTAGTGTTGTCAGGGTAACTCATAATTAGAATATGAGAAAAATAGTGCAAGTAAACATACAAACTTCTCAAAGGCAAATATCCCAGCATTACATAACTGATGCTTAGAAATGACTGCCACCTGGAAAGATCTTTGCAAAATTTCTTATTCATTATCCTTGAGGCGAAGAGAATTCAAATTAAGCAGAAAAGAGAGCCTCAAGAAGATTTCAGTGCAGACAACACATACCCAATTTTCATCTAAAATAATGTTGTGAGTAATCTCACACCATTACTCCCAACTCCAATAAGTTCATGGTGTCTGCATTACTGCCTGCAAGCTGCACACACAAAAGGAGAAACTAAGGCTTCTCTCCCTGCCCCATCTCATTTGGATAATGGAGTTTAGTATGATGGAAGTTTTCATGTCATGGATGAGCAGCCAAAGTGATAGGGAAAATAAAATTTGTTGACAGCCAAAGGCGTTTGTTGGGCTGACACAGCATTACAACTCCAAGCTAGAAACACTTGAGGAAATTAAAATCTTACTTCCAGGACATACAGGTCCTGTAGTCATAAGGTGACAGAAAAAAAAAAACCCAGTGATTTTGTTGGTGCATTTTTTGCTGTAAGTCATCTATGGAGGCTAGATGAGCATCTATTTAAGGAAGATTTTAAGGGAAAGAAATCCCAGACTATCAACACACTGTCTCATGTAAGTTTTAACTGGTTCTTCTGTTCTTAAACCAAATAATAGCCTATATAAACAGAGCAAGGTATATAAACATACTATATGTAGTGCATTTGGTTGAATAAACAGTTTGCATACTAATGTAAACGGCTTAGGTGCTTTAATGTGATGGTGTTATAGCAGATTCTCAGCTACAGACTTCAGAACTCCAAAGGGGAAAATTGTATATTCAGGCTTTTTGATCAAAATAAATATATACTCAGGTCCTGTGAATATTTTCTCCCTTGATCTTGCAAATTCTATGCTCAGTACAATCAGTGATCTTCACAAAGTTGTGCTTGATTGGTAAAAGCCTTTGTTTCTTTCCATCAGGAGGTGACTGGAAATAGTGGTATTGTATTTTTTTCCTCCCATATTATGAACTGAAATGTGAATATTTAAGAATTATGACAGAATAAATGTCAGACACTACTTTCTAGGAAAACTGAACAAAATAAAGAAAAAAAAATCTCTTATTTTCAATTCGTTCTAAAAGGAAAAAATACACTGCAGAAAATTGCATCTGATAATTGATTTTTTGGTGCTACATAACAGCAGGAGCTGTGTCTACAGAATTTCATCATTGGCTGCCTTTAAACTCTTCTGTTTAAACACTGCTATATGGCTGTTTATACTAACTACATCCACTTCTTTATGGGCAATAAGAAGTTTAGCTCAGAAGAGGCCTTCCCAAATCTGTCATCATCTAAATTAGGAAATCAAAATTGATTCCTGAGAGCCATCTTACAAAAGTCACTCTTTTTTAAAAGAAATTTAGCATTCAAACTAACTGCAGGACCCATAGCAGAGCCAAAAGATATTTTTAAGAAAGTGAGGGTGGGGACAAGCCATGATGCTGCAGCCTTTATTTTTCTCTTAATTACAGGTGCTGATGTCTCTGCCATCTGGCCTGCCTTACAACAAAGTCTCAACAGCCAAAGAGTGCAGAAATAAAGAGACAATTAGTAAAATGCATTGACTGCATGCACTGCTGAGTAAGCAGTTGCTGCCAGTGCTAAAGCAGTTTCCTTACCCACAGATCCTCCAGTTCCTCCAACTGCACTATTAAAATGTAGGACTACAATTTCCCTTCTGACAAAGAGGGATCCAAGTAGGGAGCTCAGGACAGCTATTCAAATCATGAAGAAGTGTTCACACCAGAAAAACAGAAAGGCTGTCACTCTCTCTGGTTTTCAAATGAACTTTGCAAATGTTTTCAGCAGTTAATATATAGTTAATTCATTTTGAATTCAGATACCAATACAGTGCAGTACATCTGTGCTCTAACATGTTTGCAGCTGACTCTAAGATAGAAAAGTACAGTATGGTGAATATATATTTCTAGCTTCACTCTACCAGTTTTGGAGTTCAAACTGTTGCATCTCAGTTTCTAGCTCACTTTTCTTGGCTTGGTCTGTAGTGGATGAAGAGGACCAAGTGCTTTGGGAGAGGGATTCGGTTCAAATATATGATGAACTGCTTCTAGAAGCAGCTGTGTGTCATCACTGACCACCTAGTCCTTGTTGGATGCTGAAAGCTTGAAGGGTGGATCCAGATGACCATTGGCTGCATCCACAGGGAACTCACTGATACAGGAGGGAGAAAACAGAATTATGGCTCATGAATCTCCATATGTATCGATGGCAGCCTGCAATTGTGAACTCTCTGGACTTGACTGCATATACGTATAGCAGTAATGAGTGAAGCCAACCCAGCTGGCAACTAGAAAGACCAGAACATTTCAAACTTGATCCTCATCCGCTCTCCACTACAGGCTGAAATTGTGGAAAAGCACAGATTTTTTAGAAAGCTGCTCTGACTGCTAAGCAACAGAATAATGCTGACCACATAATTGTGCATGTTGTGACAGGATTAGTGCTTCTCAGATGGTGCTTCTAATGAGCTCCGGTTTTTGTCTCCATCAAAACATTGTTGCTTCATGTTTTTCCTTGTTATGAAAAAGGACGTTATCTGTTTTCTGGTATGTTCCTGCAACTTCCACTAACATCACTGGGAGCTATATGTAAGTAGATGATACCTATTGGCCTTAAAAATTTATCGTGCCCTGAAGAAATTCTTTTATGCTTTTTTTTTTTTTCTTTTTTTTTTTTCTGGGGCTGTCCTGGAGCAGAACTGTTCAAACAAATAACAAACACAAGGAACTATAGATATTCATGAGACATTCTCCAGAATGTCAGAATTCTGAATGCTTCAGAATGTGAAGCAAATATATAGAATCGATGCAGTGTTCATACATTTGCTTTCCATTACTGATGTTTTTCTCCATATTCATTGAAATACTCCATCATGGAATTTATTAATAAAACTATCAAAGCAAAATTAAAAGTGGAATGGGGAGAGAGGGAAATACGGAGAAGTATTTAAGGATAGTGATAGATTGTACAGTTATACAAGTGACCATGAAAACCAGAAAAAAATGGCTACATGTTTTGTACAAAAGAAAATTGATTAAACCTGCAACATACCAGGGAATATCACGAACATGACACCATTTTCCTCTTAAATGGGACAATCTGCTTTATGGGAAAGGGTTGTAAAAATTTTATTATGTAGCTATTTAGTCCTGATATTAGATTAAAAGCTGTATCATATTACCAAAGCATTATCTGTCTAGTATACAGCAGTGTTGCAGTGGCAACTGCAGATAAGAAATGCGACACAACAAAGCCCTTTCTGAAATCCCTGTTTTCCAGTTGCTTCAGAACTTTCAGCAGCTGTGCCTTTTTCTTTGCTGGCATCATTAGCAATTCGAGTCCCACACAGTTACCTAAGGGGAAGGACTGTTGTTGCATCTGGAGTTGGAGCTTATGGGAAAACATGAAAAGTTAACATTCTTGAGAAGGTTCATCATTCTTACTGTCCAGATCCATCTCTAGGGGAGTTAAGTAAGTGTCTGCATAAAATTCTGATCCTAGAAGAACTAGTGCAGTGGATCTCAAATCCTACTTTCCATGAGATTTTGGTGGGAGATTTCAGATATTTGGTAGTCACCTACCACCAGTTTCAAATGTGGAATACAACTTTCAGGTACTTTCTGAGCCTGTCCTTATACTTTACACAGATAAGATAAAGCAAAGATCCTAGGTTAGAGAACAATATGTTTATAGATACTAGAACAAGAACAAAACTACTGAGCCATGCTGGACTAGTAAACCAGTGGCTAGAGAAGTCTGAAAGTACAAAGTGCAAGCATTTAGTTGAGTAGCCACTGAAATGAATTAATGAAAGAATTAATTGCATGCTAGAATTCTTAGTCAGTGCCTTTGACTCATTTTAGCATCTTCCAGTTGATACTTTTCGAGAACATTCTAGAAGTTTCATTCAATTGCATGGAACCTCAGGGCCTGTAATTTCATCTGAGGGAAAGATAATAAACAGTATTCTTTGTTGATAGCACTGAAGAAATATCCAGCACATGCCCTGATCTTGCATATTAAAAATGATAAACTGTAATAGCTGTGAAGTTGGGAAAAACTACATATTCAACAAAATTCTAACTCCTCAAAATTTTGCATGAATAGAAAACACTGTGGAGTAAATATATGCCTTTGCAATGTGCCCCTTCAATTTTTAACATTATTTTCTTATAATATTATTTATTCAAGTAGCTTGAGAGAAAGTACTATCTGGAAAACTCTCACAAAAACAGAAGAGAAAATCTAACATTTTGAAATGCATTATAAGCTTTTAATTGATTATGTATTGAAAAGGCTTTACTTTTTTAAAGGAAAATAAATTCAATCCATGTGAAAAGTAATGTATTGCACTTATTTATTATATACATAGTTTCTATTTTCAGGCACTGATTTATATAATGATAACCCTGCCACTGGCTTATCTGTAATATGGTGATTTTGACACTGTAGACAAGGCTATGAAAAATCAGCACAAGTTATTATGTTAGTAACTTGTTTTTTTCTGTTAATGCTGTATTATTTATTATAGCTATACCTGAAGAACATATGCTAAATATTGCTTTTGTGTGTAGTAACACTCATCATGACTTGCAGGACAACAGAAAGGGCTATCATGAAAACACAGAACTGTAAAGTGGTAAGTAGCCACTTACTGATGATGAATTAATAACTGAAGTAAGAGGAAGATACTTTGAGCATCCAGTCTGCCTCAATAATACAAACCATTTCTCTAAGAAATTACTGCAGTGAATTAATTTCTCTAAGAGCTGCAATATCTCTTTTTGAGTTATTTTGATTTTCCATCGAAAGATTGGATGAAAAAAATGTACCACAACTTCAGGCAAATTCTCTCCATGCATGACTGCCTGCAGAGTTAAGAAATAAAACAAATAAAAGTTTTGATTTTTTTTTTTTTTAATTTGCCTGCCTGCAGCTTTTTTACCTTGTTATTATTTTGTCTGGGCTACAGTACCTTGTGCTGTCATTAAAAACCCAGTAGACACAGTCAAAGCATTTATTTATCATCTGGGGTAAATACATACTATAGACTCTCTGGTGTCTCTATTTGGAGTAAGGTGATTGTGAGCATCATGACAAAGGAACTGGAGCCTTTTCTGGAACTTCTGAACAAGGCTGGCTGTGCCCAGGGGTTCCACCCTCGAAGAAGAGGCACTGGGAGAAGACCAGCATGATGTCACAGGTGAACGAAAAAAAGGAAGGCACATCCCAGCCAAGTGACAAGGCTGCATGAATAGAGACTGGAAAAGTGAGAGACGTTAGTGTTCTTAATAGAATAAGTATAATAAAAATAGAATAAATAGCTGTATACATCAAGGCCAGTAATTTGAAAAGTTACTCTGAAGTGCATTGTTAGCACTGCAAGTGAAATATGAATGACAAACATAATATTACAAACATTATATTTTACTAATATCTTTTAAAATATCTTTTCTTGACTCGGTTTTGCTGAAAATCAGTTGTCACTATGACACTCGTATATATATATATATATATATATATATATATATATATTCAGATAAATACCTTCTCCTTCATTTACTTTTTAGAAGACTTGATTTCCAGTTCCCATCTTCCTGACACACTCACACCCTGGAGGAATCAGTAGATTGCACAGGGAAAAAAAGTTGTCCCAGACTCCTACCTTCAACCTCTTTAATGTTTGCTGAAGTGTGTGGGTACACCCTGATTCTTATCACAGTATCATCCAATTTGGTTTAAGACGTGGTTGATTCTGTTGTGCTAAGAGGGGAGGAATAAAGAAGACTGTAACCATAAGCATTTGAATACAATGTATGTGTCCATCTTAAAGGCAGACATCTTATATATCTTATACATCTTATATATTTCATAAATAAGACTTTGAATTTCTTTCTTTTTCATATGTAGGTCAATTAAAACATACTCCTACTGAGAATGATATAATACAATTTCACTGTTAATTCACTCTCATCCTCCCCCATCATAAACCTTTCTTGCACAACCAAATTCACTCCAGGCTGTTCAGCCCTGCATACACGTCTTGAATTTCATTACAGTTTTCAGCAGAGAGATCATCCAAGCTGTGTAAGAAGTCATTTAATAAAAGATTCATACATTCGTGGTTCCAGCAGTCGCAACACCAAAAAATTCATCTTACAATTATATCATCAGAGCATTCTTGGAGAACATTTGTTTAATTTTCATACAAAACACTTTTCAGACTGAGAGGAGGAGAGGAGCAAACCAGGTCTCAGTTGTGGCCGGATAATAAGATAAAGGTATGATTTATAATATGAAAGCCTTTGCACACTTGAATTAAACTTTCTATTCTTGACAGTGCCAGGTGGAAAACTAATCTTTGCATATTACACCAATACTACTCTCACTTCCCTTAACTACAGTGTACAACCTGACCAGATGTAGAAAAATCCAGATGAAACCAGAACAAATCAATGGTCTCAATGAGAGTGGGGGCTGTTTAACATCTCCCTAGAGATGATCAACACCACTTAAGACGGACTTTTATGTTACTACATGTCCCAGGGTGTAACAGAGGAAACTTACCCTTAGTGATTTAATACTTGAAAGATTAACTGAGCTTAGTCCAAAATGTCTGCCTCATTGTGAGGGGAGAGAAATAATAATGGATATATATATATATTTAATGTTAAGCAGATGGCTAAATATACAGCACATTATTTTTGTATCATGTTAATGTAATATAAGCAAAGATAAGGGTAGGCAATAGAACAGATAATAGCACAATGTATTTCCAGGGAATGCTGAACTCCCAGAGCACTAGGCATGAAGGGTAGTGCTTGGTGCAATATAGAAGGGTGAACTAGGGGGCAGACTTTCCTTGAACTGCTCTCTTTTTCACTATTAGACCACTTTTCATGACTACAAAACAATCTGTTGAACTGGATGGAAATAAATAAATAAATAAGAATAAAAAAGAGAGAGGGAGAGAGAGAAAACCAAGAGCTGCCTAGTATCTAGAGCCACTGGAACATTTAAAGATGTTTCTATTGAATGAGAGGTACAAACCTCTGGAGATGGTTAGTGTATCCCTTGACATACATATGCATTGATTACAATATCTTTGTTTTGCTTTTATCAGTAAAAGCATAGATTTACCCTACCAAGGCTAAATGTACTTTTGGTTTAGGGAAATAAAAAGCTCTGTGTTTTATTATGAGCATGAATAAAGCTCCAATGCCAATATAACAAGTATCACATCTATTAGAATTGCATCTTAGTGATGTAGTTTATGTCCTGCGACAGAAAGAAGGAGTTTCTGTGTTTAGTTATTTCTGTCATAACCACAAGAGTGTGGCTTGTATGAAGTATCTGGGTCATTTCAGTCACCCCTGTGACTCACAGCATCCAGGTTGTGCAGCCACCTGAGTCATTCGGTTTGCCCAAGTTAGCAGGAGTCCTTTCTCTCTCTGAGGTTCCCTGATCACCTCAGTCATCTGAAGGACAAAATTGCCTATAGCAACTCTGTCACATTAGTCACCTCAATTACTCACCTCAGCCTGTTGTGGTTTGCAGGAAAGTGCAGCGTAAATACCATAGAACTGATGGAACTTATTTTGAAAAGGTTATGTACAAAGACACACTTCAGAGCCCAGATGTTTTGAATTATCTCTGTATTTTTAAATATACGAACCTTCAGTATATATAACCAGAGTGGTTATTCACAGTTCTTCTACTAAAACTAAAAATTAGCAAAATCGCTTTCTTAGTAAAAAATTAAATCCAATAAATTCAATTGACCCTTTAATTACCAGGTCAACAAATGCTTGGCATGAGAATGAAGTTCTAATAGCTCCAAATAGCTGTATCTTTCAAAGCTTCCTGTTTGGATTTAATGTAGGAAGAAGTGTGTGACTGATCATACTCGTAGACATTATTGCTATTGCTACATGAAATGTTCATTTCTTTACATGAGATAAATTCATTCAGGAAGGCACCCAGCATGATAAAATAATGAGAAATACAGATCTTGTTTATACATACTACAGAAGAGTAATATAAATAACAACTATCATTAACAATAACTACAACGTATATAATAATAATATTTCCTATAGCATCTGGTTCTAGAGGAAACAGGTTCAAAAAAAGCAACTGCTTCTTTGGATATTTCAGTCCATTCATTATTTGATTATGAATACAACCTCTTGTGTCCAGGAGTATGTTATTATTTTATATTATCATCAATACAATCTTTAGTAATACCTAAAATCCTAGTCATGAGGCAAGTTACAACACCAGCATTTTCAGTTTCTGATATCTTTTTGTTCCTGAGATACTCTTTGGTACATCTTTTTTTTTTTTTTTTCTTCCCGTACCTGTACTTGGGTCTATAAATTAATTCAGTAATAAATTTTACTGGATAAACATTGGAATCTTTTTGATATAGAAGTACTGTGTATACAGAATTTACAAACAGCATGGAGACTGCACTTCAGTACCTACAGTATTCCAGTTAAAAACACAGACATCTAGTATGCTACTATGGAATGCAGAGTGGCTTGAAAACATGGTGTTGCTTCACAAAATTGAATGTAATAATTGCAGGTAGAAAAAAGTAATTATCTGTAGACTGTGAATTCTTTAACACCTCATACCATTAACAACAATACTCCTACTGTAGTATACTGTATCTATTGTTGAAAAGTAATTTTATTTCCAAGCAAAGGGAAATATGAAAACAAGAACTTCAGCCAACTAAAATAATTATGATAATCCCATTCAAAACAGAAATTCCAGTCTAGTGTTTATTGAAATAGATGAAATTTTTGCCAACACCTCTGAAGAAGATCAGGAGCAGGTCCTGTACTTTTCAGAATACTGACTTCATACCAGACAATATAATTGACCATTCATAAGACTCCTTAGCCTTGCTCCTGTGTTGAATTTTTTCTGTCTTTGTTGGGTACAACTGCTTTTAAAACCATGGCAACTTTCCTGGCAGTTCACACCTTTCATTATTTTCCTTTTTACCTCAAAAGTTGTTCCACAAAGAAAGCAAATGATTACAGAACCACGGAACAGCTTAGGCTAAAAGAGACCTTAAAGATCATCCTGCTCCATCTCCTGCTGTGGGCAGGGCTGCCAGTCTCCATATCAGGCTGTGCATGGCCACATCCAACCTGGCCTTGATAGGCACAGGCTATCAAAATATTCTATGTTTCAAATTAAGCTATGGAAACTGTTAAACTGTAACCAATCTAATTCTGATTTTTTTCTTATTAAAGCAGGTAATATCAACAACAATACAACAAAAATGATTAAGCAAAACAGAGAATTTCACTCAGGATAAATTTCTCCACAAGTTCCCAAAGGAAGAAATATTTCTGTCATGGGCAACGGCTGAATCATTTTTACCAGACAAAACAATTATTCTGTGGCAAAATCTGATACACTGTTAGCCTGGAATGGGGAAAAACTGGTTTTCTTTGATGCTTAAAAAAATAAATATGTAAAATAACCATAAGACCTTTTGTTCCATGTGCGGAACTATCAGGCTGTGTAGCAACATGCTTTTACACAAATTGCTTTTATCAGAAAAAAAAAAACCAGTAATATAGTGTCATATATTTCTACAATAGTAAGAGAAAACAGTGATTTAACTGTATTTTTAAATATTAAATAAATTAAATAGTTCTCATAGTGCCCTGAAAACACCCCTGTGCTGACAGTCTAGAAGCAACAGTCTCCAGAATCTTTATTTAGAGCCCTTAATACCAGACAATTCTAGTTTGTGTAAATGTTGACATAAATTAAGATTTTCCCAAAAATCAAAGTGTGCACTGCAGTATGTTTTGCGCCACAAACGAATAAACACAAAGAAAATGTAACTGTGGAAAAGAGTAAAGGCTGCAACCATCTCATAGAAGCCAAGGTTGAAAAGGACCTTCAGAAACCATCACGTTCCACCTTTCAGTGGAAACAAAGCACTTATCTAGTGCTTTGTGCAACTGTATCTTGGAAACCTCCAGTAATGAGGATTCTAAACTTTCCTTCAATGATTAGATGTCCTACTATAATTGTGATGGTTTGTGTGGTTTCTAGAGTGCTGCACCTCACAGTGCTACAGAAGACTCAAACAGCTTTCTCCTGAAAGTCACCATTCATAGAGTCTTAAAACTTCCAGCACTTGTAGAACAAGTTAATGGGCTTGCACTCTTTAAGAAAAAAGATCTTTTCCCATGGCACTTGAGTGCCTCACATGGTATCTTCAAAGCAATCTTACCACAGAGGTCTTAGCATTACTTCATCATTACTGAGGTAATGCCTAAACCAAATACCAGACCAGGGGAGATACCAGTCTTACACTAATCTGGAGCAATTTTGATGAATCTGATGTGGTTCCTGTGGCAGAAGTCTGAGGAGAGTGAAGGTGTCATTTTGTATTCTGATCATGGCTACGTCTGCATATTCAATGCAGTTGTGTACTGTGGTTCTGGGTCCTGCGTGTAGTCAGTGATCCTTTTAGCATTCATATGGGCCATATACTGAAACCAAGAGAAAGTGTTTCCTATTTGCTTGTTTATAGCATAAACATGAAATATAATAACCATACCACTTTTTCATGACCTTCACAAAGGAATGTATACATATAAATACTATATATTCATATACAAATACTATTATTTTACACATGTCACCAAGATATGTAAACATAATTTTACATATAACATCAATATTTCAAAAGTTTAACCTTGTTCCCATCATGTCCCATTATGGAAATTGCATCAGAAAGAGTAGCAAACTACAGTTTCCATGCAGTTGTTGTGTGCAAATGATCATCTTCAGTTTGTTTTGAGGTTTTTAGCAATGATCAACAATCAAATTAATGTCTTTGAAAAGATACACTACCTGTTTGATAAAACACAGTGTACAAACAAGTCTGGTTAATTGTAGCTGTGAATTCAACTTTATGCTTGCTCTAGTAAAAATCTGTCTTGTTTAAGCACAACAGTTGTAGCTCTAATTAAATATGTTGCTCAGTGAAGCATCTGTTTAAAACATTAATGAATGGCAGCTCCTCTGAGACCTCCATACATAAGGGTTTTTCATTCCATAACACACCCCTAAAAAGTGTTTCAGAAGTTAAATATAATTAGTTCTTCATTTGTTTTGAGTGTATTTTTCACATCATTGAAAAGTGTTCTTTCCTATATCTGTGTTAGTTGATTTAAAAAAATTTATGGAATATAAATCAATTTAAAATCATCAAAGATCCAAATTTTATTCACACTGATATTGATATTAATGTGTAGACAACAAAATAAAAAAAAAAAATAAAAAGGATGTGCTTATCTTTTTATCCAATATGCTGTAACCCAAATGCAGAATGTAGTCTTTTCTAACTGTTTGTATAACTCATAAGTATATGAATTTCAAGGGGAGAGCTGACTTTCCTATGGAATATGATGCATGGAATACATGAGGTTAAGAGAGAAAAACAGTTGAAATCCAGATCAACATCCATATTCCATCATTGTTACTGTGCTCTTGTCAAGCAATGTAATTTTGACAGAAAAAGTAAGAACAATCAAGTACTGTTTTATTTTAAGAACAACCAAATAGTGATAACAAATTTGGAAATATGAGAGTTAGCTTGAGTGCATAAGATACATGCAGGAAATGTATGCAAAAGGATTTCCAAAGAAGACACAGATGTTTGACGAAATTCTCAATACAGTTATCTCTAACTTGGCAGCATTGGAAGAAAGATTAAAAAGTGAAAGGAAATGGAAGTTATTCCAACTCTACAAAAAGTGACCATTTCCTAGGTAGAGGTATAAAACAGATTTGTTCTAGTACTTCAAAGTTCAACCTGTGAATATGTGGAGTTGGTCTCCTGAGTAGTTCATACGGCCCTTTTAAAGAACCAAATGTGTCCCTATAACATAATAGTGACAAATCTTCAGGTAACAACAGGAAATATGTTAAACCACCCAAGCTAAATTTAGTAGCATATTTTGGTAAAAACATTCATGCCTATCTTCTGCCAAGATATCACCCTTTCTTCATTTACGTCCTTCCAAACATCTGGATTTCCTAGAATGTCTAGTCTTTCAAGTGTTCACCTTTAAATCTCTTCAGAAGAAAGTCTGTCTTTATTTGTGCTCAGGGTAGTACTTGTGGCTGTCTTTCAAAAATAGGAAGGAGAAAAAGATGTAAGAGGTGTTCAAACTGCACTTTACTGACTCAAAAGCCAAGAAAGTCAAAGTGATAAATGAATCTGCTTTTGCCAAGCTCAGAGAAAAAAAATGGATGGGCAGCTCATAATACAGACAAAAAGAAACCTTCCTCACTACCAAGTAGCATCAGTGATGTTTTTTATGAGATTTTTCTCGGAGTATCTACATTTACAAGCAAAATGTTTTTCCAGTAGATGTTATAATCAAAATAGACTCCAATTTCATTTCTTAGAGAAAAGCAGTTTTACTGTCAGAACATCCAGAAACGGGAAAACTGCCTTCACTTGATTAGTAGCCAATTTGTAGAAAGCTTGGTAAAATGATTCGTCCATATTTTTCCTGCTATGGAAATAATGATAATAATTTAATTATTCAAAACAGTTAATGCATTCTGCCATTTACTACAGGTAATATAAGATTATGGGAGTCTTTGTATATATATATTTCATTTGGCATACTATTGCTATACTCATAAGAAGTAGCATACCAGGATAAATTTCAAAAAATAATTACCCATTCTATTGATGATATTCTCACTGGGGCTAGGACTGGGGTCCAAAAGGAGGAAATTCTATGGTCTTGGCTTAATTCTTGAATACATGATTTATAGAACTACATTACTATCAAAATAATATCAATGTATCACAAAGGATTGAAAAATAAATGTCAAACAATGTCATAAAAAATGACCATTCTCCATCTTAGATTGGAAGAGCCTAGTAGATATCAAAATAATTCACTGAGGAGAATAAAACAGTTTTCATTTTGCAAACAGGAGAGTTGAAGTACAAGAATATTAAAATGGTTTATCAGCAGTTCTGAGGAAGATGTGAAGGAAGCCAAGTCTTATGAGCTCCAGCTCAGTGCTGTATATCATCTACCTGATGAATACTGTTGAGATTTTGTGCAAATCAGCTATAAAAATATACCTATCCATGGAAATAACAATCTCATCATTTCTATACACTGTCAGACGAAACATCAGACATATCTATTATTTGAGAATATAAATGCCATTGCCAAAATACTCTTTCAGAAAGTTACAGTATTGTCACTAATAAGGTTGAATATCTAATTATCTGTTCTTTTTTTCAATAAAACAAATCACTCTCTCCTCTAAGAAAGCAAAACAAAAATACAGACAGTCTCTTTGAGACACTTTACAATTATAACCTCAGCAGACAAAGAACAGAAACTCAATTAGTGGTGAAAATCTTGGATTACATTTTGGCATCTACATTCCGGGAAGAAGGGAAATATATACACTTAAAATCTTTTATACATATAATCTTCCTACTCAAATTTATAACAAAGTACCAACTTGGATTTTAATTTTCATTGTATATGTCCCAACAAATCGAGGTTTAAAATTAAATTCTCAGGAGTATCTTGGGTTGTAATGCAACTATCCATGCACCATATTCACATCTAAAAAACCTGTTCTACTCCCAGCTAAGACTACAGGGAATGTGTGAGCAACTACCAGTAAGAGAAGAATGAGGACTGTGTTGTTGAAGCTATCCCATGGCACAGTGGAAGAAGGGTAGCTGGTTGCACAAACGATTTGTTATATATCTCTGAGGCTTCTAATGCCAACAAGAAAGAGCTAACTGAAAATATGAGATTACTCCATTGGAAACCAGAGGGTGTAGGAAAACATTCAGCATTCATAAGGTATACAAATTCAGTGGCTAAGCAGGCAGTGAGGTTCTCTTCTGAATACAAATATATGGTATATTGCAGGCAAGGGAATAGTCTCAGATTGTGAAAGAAAGGTGACTTAGACACCTGAGGTCTTTGAATGCTAATGAAAGCTGTGTCCAGTCAGCTTTTCTGAGTACTGTTAATGACATCCTTAGATCTACAAGACTTATTGAACATAACTTTTCTGGACCTTCTGAAGGATCAACATTTCCCATTCCTAATCTGCACGACAAATCAGCTGGTCCCTACATAAATCCAAAGGGCTGGTCCTGAGCCCACTGCTCTGATCTCTGAAACCTTACCTTTACAGACTGTCAGAAACATTTCTACATTTTTTCACTTGATTCAAATTCTCTTTATACAATGAAAATCTGAACAAGTGGAACTTTATGATATTGTTTATTTACTTTGTGATTATTTTCTAGCAGACTCATCTCAGGTATAATTGTAGTCTATTTCTGATTTTAATTGGAAAAACAGAATAGTAAGTCCTTCCCAAAGTCATCTCGTATGCTGTTTAGTTGTATGTGTTAGCAAATGGAAAAGCCTGAAATTTAAGCCACAATTATGTATATATACTTTCCCTTCATATATAATTATATTCATTGCATTACATACTGCTTTCACTTATCCGTAAAGAATTATTTTTAAAAAAAAGACAGTTTAAAACCTGCTAAAAATACTCAAAAAGAAATCGTTTTTAAGTATCCCTAAATAAACCACAAAAGGAACTCTGCAAAAATCATTTATCCTTTTTGTAGATCACTTTAAGAAAACATTCTTTTTTCAGTTGCTATAGGCACAGAAGTGACTGGAACCTGCATTTTGGTTTAGGTCCACCTCTTACTGAAAATTTTCAAAGTATTTTCAGTATAAATACAAACATTTACCTTGTAAGAAGTGCTGGGACTGATCTAATACTGTTAAAAACAAAAACTGTGAGAATTTATGGAGAATATTTATAGCACAATCTCACAATACTTTTCCCAAATGGTTGTTTTTAATTCAGAGGAGACCAAAAACAATGACTGAATTATATTGGCTGATCTGGTCAAAGATGCTCCAACCATCTTTGTCTAAGCACACATATACAGAATGTGACTTAGGAATTAAATTGAGAGCAGCCTTTTCAGCTAGGAACTCGATGAGACCCTGTCATGGGTATTCATTCACACCTGAGTAAAAACCATATTTCCAATAGATTCACTGCTTTTCTGATTTTTGTTTCAGATTTTAACTGACATTAGATTATTGGTTCCATTTGAAGCTTCAATAAAATAACAAATCTTTTTGGAGACTCCAGTTCACTTTCTAATATTTTCAAAAGATCTTAAGGCCAGGCATAATTTAGAAAACAAAATGAGTTCTCTACCAGACTGGCCTTGGGCCCTGTCTTCATTAGAGCAGTGGGACCATTTTGCTTTCTAGAGTTGCATTTTGAGAACTGTAGGCCCTGTGCGTATCTCATTACTCCATTACCATCTGGAACACCCTGTGTGCTTTGGAGAAGAGAGACAATGAGTTATGGTGGGAGATGGAACAGAGACCAAAACATGAGAAATTATATTCATTTTTAAGCCAACATGTCTTATTTCCCACCACATAATTTGATGTATCAGTTCTTTTAATTCACATGCAGCCTCTGTCATCTGAGGGGTAGAACAAAGAACTGTTGATGAAAGGAATGGAATCCTTTGGGAAAAACTACTTGAGAAAGTCAATGGAATGAATACAACAAGAGAATTTCAATAAAATTATATTCCTGGAGATAAGGACTGGAAGAGATCACCGGAAATTTTACTTCTGCAATTTGCAAAAGAAAGACCATAGAATTTCATCCAGTTAGGAAAATAATTTAACCAACTAGCTTGCTTCACAACATGATTCATAGCTTCATGTTTATTTACTTCTAAGAAATAACTCTTATTTACTCTATATAAGTTATCTGTGGTAGTTACTACATCCATATAAATTTTTATTTCTGTGTGCTCTATATACAATCGAGGAGTTAGTTTGGGCTTTAATACTCTTAGCCATTTTACGTCCTTCTTGTTGTCTCTAACGGCTGCTCAGTTCCTTCTCCAAAGAGAACTTTAGGAGCAAAAACTCGATTCATTGGTAATGCAGTATCTCCAGGACAAAACTCCCTGAAAGGACACATAAAAAGAGGGAAAGTGTAGTTATTCTGTACAAGTGACTGTATGATACAGTAATTGGCAAGTATTCCTTTAGCAGGAAAAGAAGAATGAATCACAATCAATCTCTGCAAGAGAATCCCATCATCTTTGTGACTGATGTGAAAAATAATATCAAGGAGGAAGCCTTTGTGGAAGAGAGTTACATGTATGGCTCACATGCCATAGGACAAAATAAAGGCATGCCATACAGACTGGAAACATTACAACAGGAACTTTGATAAGTCAGAAAGGCCGATTTTTACCTTGCATGAAAAGATAAAAATGACCAAAGCATTATTCATATCATGGTTGGAATGCAGTGTCATCAGAATGGGTTGACCTTAACTGGCAGCTAAATCTCCAAGCAGTTGCTTGTTCCCCTCAGCAGAATGATAGAGGGAATCAGAATGGCAAAAGTGAGGAAAATGTGTGAATAAATACAGTTTAATAAGTGAAGAAAAAGGAAATAATAAAAAAAAAAGTGATGCAAAGCCATTCACCACCTCCCACAAGCAGATTGAAGCTCCGTCAGTCTGAGCAATAGCTACTTTGAGAAAATTACCCATTTTGTTGCTGAACATGATGTTATATGATGTGAAATATCTCTCTGGTCAATTTGAATCAGCTGTCCTGGCTGTGTCCCCTCCTAGTCTTGCCCAACTCCAGACTACTCACTGTGGGAGATAGTGAGAAACAGAAAACCTTGGCTCTGTGTAAAGAACTATTCAGAAGTAAGGACTGATGTATTATCAGCACTGTTTTGGTCACAAATGTAAAAGAAAGGACTACTGTGAGAAAAGCCTACTGTGAAGAAAATTAACTCAATTCTAACCCCAGACCTAGTGCAATCGCAAAAGATAAGAAATCAACCAAATTAGGTCTTTGCCAGGTAATATCAGTGCTACACTTTGTGAAGTCTACAAATACTTACAGTGTTTTCTAAAATACATACTTATCTTCAATAAAATATCAGTAATTACTTTTCAAAATTTCTTATACAATAGACTTCTCCTTTCTTCTTCCAAGAGTGATGAATGTTGATAAGTTGCTATAATACCAAACTCCAGAGATGCTGATGAACAAAGAAGAGTTGGCAGTAAATTAGGAACAGCTCTACAGTGATCCTGTACAGGCGCACCAGGCCTGGATGTAGTACTCTATATGGAGCCTTACAGGAGCAGAGTAGAAGGGGGACAATCCCCTCCCTCTCCCTGCTGCCATCCCTCTTTTGATGCAGCCCAGGGTACTGTTGGCCTCCTGGGCTGCAAGAGCACATTGTTGACTTATGTCCTGCTTTTTCATCCATCAGGACCCCCAAGCTCTTCACCACAGAGCAGCTATCAATGAGTTCTTTCCCCAATTTGTACATGTATCTGAAATGATCTTGACCCATGTGCAATGCCTTGCACTTGAGCTTGTTGGACCTCGTGAGATTCTCATGTGCCCGTTATTCAACAATGTTCAGGTCCCTCTGGATGGCATCTGTCCTTTCTGTTGTGTCAGCTGCACCACTCAACTTGTGTCATCAGCAAACTTGCTGAGGGTACACTCAATTCCACTATCTATGTCATCAATACAGATATTGAAGGGCATTGGTCCAAGGATAGACCCCTAGAGAAAACCATTAATGACTGGCCTCCATCTGGAAATAATGCCTCCTATTTATTTCCATGGAAAATACAACGGATATGAAAAACACATCAACACTATTTGATAGAGAAAATTTTCAGCTAAAAAGCACTATTTTTCAGGACAGTCACCATCATTAGCTACATTTTTTTTACCAGGAAAGAACAAGAGCTTACAATCTGTGTTCAGAAAAATTTTTATAGCCATCTAGGACACGTTGCCATCTTGACATGAAAGACAACCTATTGGCTCCACTGCTTGATTTTCTTAAACATGTCAATGGATGCTCTTTATTCACATAGAAAAATTCAATTCTACACATTTTCTTCATTCTTCTTCCACTTCAGATGCCTACTTGTGAGACTGCCCCTCTGTTGCCATCTGTTGCATGGCAACAAAATGTAATAGTATGTCAGTGTGATAGTTCAACCTCTACTGCCGTATCACCAACATTTGTCTCTGATGCTGTAGGCAAAAATAATAAAATAGGAGGCATTACTTTTGGAGCATCTGCCCAACATATTTTTTTTTGTGACTTACTGGAAGGCCTCTGAATCGGTTAATAAGCAAAGTAATTCAATTCATTTACTCTTAAAATTACATTAAATCACTTCAAAGCAGGTAAAGTGACATTCTTTTCTTGCTAATGTAAAACAACAAAACAATCTGTTGCCAGTCTGAAAGGGTTCACTCAAGCAGGTACAGGAATAATAACAAAAATAACTTCTCAAATCTTTACACTGTTACGGTTTTTAATCTCTGAAAGGCATGTTTTAATAAAATACTTTAATATTCTATTCTTGCTCACTACTTCTGATGATGTTTGATCAGTCTACTCTTTGTCTTGACTGTTTGTCTTATGCATAGATTTGAGTTCAGCCCTAAAACCTTTTGAGACAAATGATATATTTAGTTATCAGTGAATGTTTCCATCTGTCATGCCCACCATCTCCTCAAAACTTCCTTCTTTAAATATCCAGCACTGTTAAAAAACACAGAGAAGAGGTATTTTCCTATTCTCTAAGCTTTACTATAGTAGTTACAGAGCACTCACAAATACAAATGTAAAATTCTCCTAACTCAGGTGGGCCATAATTGTATCTGTGATCTTAATCCCAATAAGTTGTCAAATCAACTTTAGGGGAGACACAGCAATAAAAAAGAGCAAGAAGACAAGTGACAATAGTATCATATGTCTTTTACTTTTTTTCCTTTTTAATTTATATGGAGCAATGGTGGTAACCAAGGGGAAACAAAACAAACAAAAGAGAAGAATTTTCAGGTACGATGTATATATTCATAGCCATGTTTCATTTTATTGTGCCATTAATAGACCAACAAGAAGCAATCTCTTTCTGATAAAAGCATTTAAAACATGGAATATTCAGAAATGTCTCAAATACAAGTAGGGTTACTAACCCTGCTAGCCACGGAGTTATCACACAACAACTATAGTTCCTTGTAGACATCTGTAGTTCCTTGCAGACATCTAAGGTGAAAGAAATCTAAGAACAGGTGAAAAATATTAAGTAACTTTCTAATGCCCATACAGGAACTGGTGGAAGAGACTATCCAGTTCCGAAATATATGCTTACTCAATCTTCCACTCAGGCAATAAGGTTTTATTTATGGTGTTGTCTATAAAGGAAAAAAAAATAGGAAAATATCTTAATTCATTTGTAACTTTAAAGTATTTTTGTTTTTAACAGTAGTTATTTTTGTTCTCTTAGTCTTCTTCTTAGTAGATTCATCAGAGTCATACCAAAGTATTCCCAAATGGTAAGAATTATTGGCCTCAATATTTTTTTCTTCTCTTCAAGTTATCTTTGATGTCTGCATCCAGAACTCCAGTGCTGCTGCAACCACGGCTTTAAGCACTTTCCCCAAGACTTGTGCCACTTCAAACGTTCCCTTAATATTAAAACAAATGAAAATCAGGAGGTATCTAATCGTCCTGGTTTTCATTTTGTTAATAAAATAAGAAGGGTTAAAACGAAAGGGTTAAAATTCCTTGAAGTTAAAGCCATAGCAACATGAAGGCTTCAAAGATGGTTTGAGAATAAAAATGAAAGGCTCCAAAAAGAAAAAAAAAATTAAAAAATTACTGTAAATCACAATATTTGAAATGTTTTTTGGGCCCTTGGTTTCAACTGAACTTAAAGCAAAATCTGTGATGGCTTCATTCCTCATAGGATCAGACCCAGTCTGAATAAAAGCATATGAGGATTCTGCTACAAAATCTGTGCATCTGCTAAATTGCAATATGTATTTTTCAAATGCATGATTTTTTGACAACAGAACCTGTACTCATTCTCAATGCAGCGACTCAGATGGGTTCAAATTCAAATTCACCGAGGGCCATCTGAATATTATATTCTTTCAAATAATATTTCTATCTTATTTTTAGGGATGAGGATCAGGGGTTTCACTGCTCCCAGTAATGCCTCAGTCCCCATTTCTGCTTCCAGATGCCCCTTCCATTAGCAGCCAATTGGAATATGTAAGTGTCTGGTTATTGCCTGGGGAAGGATCTGATACACCAAGGCAGAAAACATATTGTCAAATGTACAAAGAGTTTGTCCATTAAGAAGAAGAAATATTAGATTATTTTTAAGAAGAATTAAAAGAACAACAAAAATACTGCCTATCCTTTTCCTCTTCAAGTCATCAGATGTTTTCTAGCACTAGCAAGTTAATCCTGAACCAAAGTTAACCTTATAGACAAGAACAAATTAAATGGATGCTATCATATATGCATCATATTCCATCAGTTTAGGACAGTCTATTTCTCTTTGAATCAGAAAATAGACATTCACTTCTGCAGGGCACTTATATTATCAGAAATACAAGAAAGGTTAATGTGAGAAAATCTGAGGGCTTTGGCTCTGTGTGGGTAATATTCTGGGCTTATATTACTTCATCTGTGCTCAGAGCTCTTAGTTCAGGGAAACATGATTTTTCAGGTGAGGACAGGTGAGACCCTTGCCATATAGAGACAAACATGTATGTAAATAAGTGTTTCAGAACCTGTGTCCCCAGGTAAAATGTGTTCTAAAGTCCCAGATACATTATTAGTAGCCATAGAATTTTTTTTCTAGCCAGCTATTGAGAGGTTTATATTGATTTTTTTATTATTTTTTTATTTTTAAATCAGAAATTAAATATTTAAAGAAAAAAAAATCCACTTGGGGACTATATTCATTCACTATACTCAAATCTCTTCTTATAAAGAACGAAATATCCTATATTCAGAATATAGGGAAACTCTTATTACAGAGTGCAGTTAGGTGGCTGATAGACTTTAGGCATTGCAAGGCTTAGGTATTACAGTTTTTGTAAGCCCGCAGCATGCTCTCCTGTAAGAGAAGTGGTAATTTCTAACAGGCCCATCTGAATCAACAAGTACCTTGAAGGCCATATAGACAAATGTTATACACAACACTATTTTTTTTTCTTGACACTTAGCTGTTCAAATAGATTTTAAAGCCTATGATTTGTAGAACAGCCCTTTTGCTTCTTCTTGTACCCTACTTTAAGTGCTTGTAGTTGTTTGTTGTGGTATCTGAGCACCCCTTTCCACCATTATAGTCAATTTCTTATGATTTCTGAAAATAATTTTAACAGTCAAATTGTTTTTCACCTGACATATTTTTCAACTCATAACAAAGGAAGAGATTTAGAAAGACCACTGACTGCTAATATTAAAATGCGACAGATGGCACCAGAAGGGCAGTCTGACAAAATGGTGTCTGATATGGAAGTGCATATGAAGCAAAGATGTGGAACTGAATTCCTTCATACAGAAAAACAAAACAAAACATGTGGGCACAAAACAAAACAAAACATGTGGATGTGAGCACAGTGAGGCAGTAGGTGGTGCATTTCAGCGATGTCGACATTGACAATATGTCATCTCCATTGGTGCAGACATTTACAAGCCCTGCATGCAGGCTCTTGTTCATCGCTGGTGAAAATGAATAGTTAAAGGTGGTGACTGTTGAAAAATTGCATTCTTGTGCTCTTTGCATCTGTATTATTTTCCATGGAAATAAACATGAGGCATTACTTTCAGGGCAGTAGAAGTCAACAGAAATTTCTCAGTGGTAATCTTGTGTTGTATTTCACTGTCGCTCATGAGGAGTGACAAAACAGTGATCCATTTCAAAGTAGTAGGTAGAAAGACAAATGGCAAAGCTCTTCACAGGAGTTCCAATTAGTGTCAGTCTTGACTTTTTTATTTATTTATTTTATTTTATTTTTTGGCCAATGGAAGCTTCAATTAAATAGCCAAGGCCCTAAAGAGCACAGTGAATTTCAGAAGCAGTTAAACATTTTGTTACGTACTGCAAATAGCTCCTCCTTCTGTCTTCTATTAACTATATATGCACTGAGAACCTAAAAAGAGATATAGAAGATTTTACACATTTCAGGTTACTGTGGATACAAGCCAAAGACATCACTGGTGAAAGACTACATATTCTACCAGCAATCCCTGGAGCTACCTAAGCATGGGAGGAAGCACACAGGACAACCAAGTTAAAGCTAGTGATTTACCTGAGGTGAATGTCAGGCAAATACATCATAACACAGGGCTTACTTTAGCATATTGGCAGCTGCTTGTTGCAAAGAAGTGATTAAGTGTTTGAGATAGTCCTGAGGCAGCATATGGCTTAGGTTTTGTGTTCTGTTTAATCCCACAGCATGCTCTGTTGGAAGTTATGTACTTGTATTTGTAGGAGACACATTTAGAATATTTGCCAAATGTCACCAAGTTTGCATGGATTTCCTGCATGACAGCTGAAAGCTGACTCACTTGAAAGCTGGTATAAAAATTAGATCACCTTGATACTGCTAACAAAATTCTAATCAGTTCCCATTGTTTAATCATTTACAGGAAAATCTCATGTGGGTAAACTAATTGATAAGTTCCACTCATTCGATTAAAGAAAATAATTGATGCCCTTTCCTAAACTCAGATGGGTTAGGCCAAACACTTTGCTAATAAAGGTACACTAATCTTCCTACCTATCATTGACTCTGTCAAACTGTGCTAAAGTCAGCTTATTTTTTGCATAAAGCTTTTTTTCTTCCATTCATTAGTTTGACCCATGCATTTTATATCCTTTTGCTTCAATAGACAGTTCTCTATCTCTTCTCATTGGCACAGCACCTCAGGAGACCATGAAATAACACTTGATATTTGTCACTACGTTTGCCAGCAGCAGACTTGAGCTACTTGAAAACTAACTTGTTTTTATTTCCATGCTCTACCTTTGACTTCAAGAACAATGTGCTCAGTTTATCTGAGAGGACATAAAGACAAAACTGTCATCCCCACCCAAGACCTATATGTGCACATAGCTCATCCTGGTATGTACACAGGTGGAGTAAACTCCTCCACCTTAGGCATACATATCTCTTACTTAACACACTCTCCTGCCTGGGCGAAGACATGCTTCCACTTTCCTCTCTCCCCTCCCAAAACTGTCTGAAACAGATCTATGCGAAGAGGAGTGAAACAGACATCTTGAAGAAGCTGTTATCCACAATGGCTGACCCCATCCAGACAGTCTTTCCTCCTGGCAAAGAATGCTAGGAAAGACTGAAGGAAGGTGCTGGAAAAGATTACATTGGATGGATGCAAATTATTTCAGACTCATATACAGGCTGCTCTCCAATCTTAAATTATGATAAGATTTGGGAATATATCACTCTCCCCATCTGCCTCTATGGAAAAGAAATTTAGGTACAAAAGCTGGAAGGGATCTCCTAGAAATGCCAAATGTCTTATAATAATCTTCTGGACAAATAAGAGGTTGAAGTCTACAGCATGACAAAAGCCATTGGTGGGAAGGTGATCTTGGTGACTTGAGCTATCCAGATGGATGAAATAGATGTGCCCATTAAAATATATGTATATATATCCTTCATCAACTCAAATAGATGGAAATCAGAAGTTGCACAATCTTAACGGTAACATGGATATGTTAGGACAGTCTGACCCTGATTGGCTGTGTTCTATGGTCTTCAAACTGGTATGGGGGTTGGAGTTACTGTGTTGCAGGAGGAAGGTTTACTTATCCACTGGCCTGACTCTGGAAGTTTGAGCCTTCAACTTAGTATGTGTCATGATGCTGTGGTCAGAGTTAATGGTTTGTCTGGGTTCCAGGAAATCCAGAAGGATCACCTTTTTGCTATTCCAAAAGCAATGGGATTGCTTTGGTTTTTTTTTCCTTGAAATTTTGTCAACCTAGTCAAATAAGAGTAGTTTACATTCTATTATGTTAAAGCCATCAAAGTACCTACACCTTAGTCCTATTTAGTCTGTTTACACGATAGATTCATTCTCATGTTGCATTCCTTATGATTTTTTTTTTTAATTTTTTTTTATTTTTTTATCTAAATCATGAGCAACGTATAATTCAGTCACAAAGTCAAAGTTGCAATCTATGAAGCTTCTATTCAGGCACAACATGTTTGATAGATTTCTTCTGTTTCATTTGTTTTTCTTACCTAAAAATCCCTTCAGAGGATCTTTCCTCCTCAGGCCTCACTTCTTTTAGGACAGAATTATGTGCTGTCTTGTCCTCTCTTCTCTTTGAAGATGGAAGGATCATCTTAATCAGAATGAAGTTTCCTTCATCAATGAGTTTATTGTTTGCTGACTACAACACTCTGAAGAAGCAGGAAATAGAGGTTTGAAACCTACTCCCCTCTGGAGTAAAGTCTAAGTATTCAGAATTCCTGAGTATAGTAACTGCTGGAATCTTGCACGAAACTTCTTTCTTTTTATTTAATCATTTTTAAAAGAAACTTGAAAAAAAAAAAAAAAAGACTCCTATGCATTTTGGCATTTTGTCTTTCTGAAAATGCTTGTATGTGTTTGTGAGATCTAGTCTGAAAATGTTAAATTTGTATCAGATGTCTTGAAAAAGATACTTTACCCGAAGAACAATGCAAAATACTGTCTAATGTTCTTTGGTCTGGGTAGCAACAGAGGTCAAACAAACCAATCAGTGATGTTACTGGTCTTCAAAAATAGGAGTTCTAAAGTCACTGAGCAAAACTATGCAATAGAAAGTGTTCTAGATTTCTTGTTACATTCCTATGAGCAGCTAAAACATTTTTTAAAAAAAATAATATATATTGTGATCTTGGCATGCTTGTACAGATTGAGATTTTGCATTTTAAAAAACAAAACAAAACAAAATCTCTTTATCTACAAGATGAATGAATCTCTTCAATACACTGTAAATGTTACCCTGGCTGTGATCCAAGAACTAAGTTGCTTAATTTCTCCATTTGTAGCCTTTGTTAAAAAATGTTTTAATCTTTTCTTGACTCCACTAGAGTTTAAAGCCTGGTTTAACATTCCAGCCAGGCCACAATAAAGAGCATCATTGTTTGACATGCTTTTCCTACAGAGCTTGTCAGATGTGCTGCATTATCTAAACAATGTTGGCAGCAAGTACACAAGTAGCAAGTGTGAATCAAATCAAAGATGTCCACAAATCCAGACTCCAAGGCTGAATGTTCCCATACTCCAAGAGCATAGAAACAGTGTCTGGTTATCAATAAACCTATTCAGTAATAATCCTATTATTTGTGATTTGAATAGAAAACTTGATGGCTTCCTACTCGTGGGCAATAACCCATGACACAGTTTGACTGTGTTTTCATTTCACATTGGAATCATCAAATTAGAAACTATTCAAATCCATGCTTTATCTCAAACACCCCAAAATAGGGTTGGTCCAGATGAATGATGTCTGATCCTTGCTGTGAGATATGACTGAATGTCCCAGTGCACAAGATAAACAGAGAACTTGTAGCTTTTAAGCATTTCAACAAATGCAGTTGCAACAGTTGCATCCTTTTGCAACCGGTCTCAAGTTCACCTTCTGTCCTACACCATCACACTTGGCACTATACTCATTGCACGATCCTATCCATCCCAGTGAAATCTGCCCTGTCAGCTACTCATGTGAGCTTTCCCCCACCTATTTCCACATGTATAAATCAAACCAGTATCACAGAATCACAGAATCGTAGGGGTTGGAAGGGACCTCCAGAGATCATCAAGTCCAGCCCCCTGCCAAAGCAGGTTCCCTACACCAGGTAACACAAGTAGGTGTCCAGGCAGGTCTTGAATATCTCCAGAGAAGGAGACTCCACAACCTCCCTGGGCAACCTGTTCCAGTGCTCCGTCACCCTCACCGTAAAGAAGTTCTTGCTCACATTTGTGTGGAACTTCCTATGCTCCAGTTTCTGGCCATTTCCCCTTGTCCTGTCTCCACACACTGCTGAAAACAGTCTGGCCTCACCACTCTGCCCCCCACATCTTGGGTATTTATAGACCTGGATCAGGTCCCCTCTCGGTCTTCTTTTCTCAAGGCTAAACAGACCCAGTTCACTCAGCCTTTCTTCATAGGAGAGACACTCCAGGCCCTCCACCATCTTTGTGGCCCTCCGCTGGCCTCTTTCCAAGAGATCCCTGTCTTTTTTGTACTGGGGAGCCCAGAACTGGATGCAGTACTCCAGAGGAGGCCTTACCAGGGCAGAGTAGAGGGGGAGGATCACCTCCCTCCACCTGCTGGCCACGTTCTTTCTAATGCACCCCAGAATGCCATTGGCCCTCTTGGCCACAAGGGCACACTGCTGGCTCATGGCCAACCTGTCATCCACCAGGACACCCAGGTCCCTCTCTGCAGAGCTCCTCTCCAGCAGGTCATCCCCCAACCTGTACTGGTGCATGCAATTGTTCCTCCCCAAAAGCAAGACTTGCTTTTGTTAAACCCCATCAGGTTTCTTACTGCCCAGCTCTCCAGCCTGTCCAGTAAATGTCTGTTGTAACTGGTCTGACTCATGACAAGTAACATGTGTTCGGGACTGATTCTATGAGCGTTCCTGAAGGTCTGAGGAAAACAATACGGAGAAACAAGTAGTTATGTCTCTGATGCTATGAATACAAGCCTCTTCTGAGTAAAAGTGGTATCTATGTATTCCTATGTATTCCTTAATTGAATTCCTTAATTCAGTAAATTGTTTTATTTTTGCATGATTCCTACTTCCAATTTGTGATACCTTCAAATGAGATTTTGTTTTTCAAAAATGTTTTTGAAAACATAATTTAATGCAAGACACACCATCATTAAAATATATAGGTTTTTGTTTGTTTGTTTGTTTGATTGTTCAGGGAAAGCTGCACTTAACAGTATCAAGTGATAAGAACTCAATTAAATACAAGCTGTCCAATCAAACAAATATGAATTGTTGTACCATGTCTGTCATGCAATAACAATTAGTTTGAGGTTCTGTGAGAATTTTAGAACTTTTACTGTGGGAAGTGCCACCATATAACACACAGATGAAGGAGTCTTTGTAATAGGGTAAAATTAGGCTCAGCTGTGTGGGCTTAGAAGGAATAGGACTTGCACTTGATTTCAGCACACCACGGCAGGCTAAAATGTGCCTCAGCAACCTCTGTGGAAGGGGATCTTCCCTTTATCACCTCGTTACTCCATGTTGTCAAATATTTTACTTTCTGCACTCATAAAAAGAAACCCTAACTAACTGACTGTCATACAGGATTTTCCTACTGTGATTGAACTTAGGCATAAGCATATAAAGGTCTCATTTTCTGCTGCCTTTTGGTATAATCATTTTTCAAAATCAACTCTCACTTTCATGACATTACATTTCATTTTCTTTCAAACAAAAATATATGTTATTATGCAACCTTAAATTCATAGCCATAAACCCCAGAGGACTCCATGGTATGGAGGGCATTTAACCAAAACCAAATGGCATGCCAAATTTGGTTGGCTTTCAATAACAGGTTTGCTATGTTATAGAAAGTTAAAAACTAAAACATAGAATATTTTGTTAGAACCATTTCAGTGAAGGATAAATCTACATGTCTATTCTTGCCCTGTATTTTAAAACCAATGAGAAATATGATGTCACTTCACTTTGATCAAATGAAAACAAGTGTATGCTGACCAGTGCATGAAATTTAATTTTGTGCTAAACAAGAAAGAAAGAATATAAACTAATAATACATAGGTATGAGGGACAATAGCCTTTTTTGAAGTTTTTAAGGAAAAAAAATAAAATTTGGTAGGTTTGTTTTGTGGGTGGTTCTTAGAAAAAATTTGTACAGACAGCTGAAAGGGAATGAAAACATTCTTATGGGCAGTAAGTTAGGTTATGTAACAGTGATTTTCTAACTAACTTCTATTCAGAATAGTTTTTGTAGTATATTTTATTGTAAAGATGAAATGCAGCATCACAGAAAAATAATGAAAGATTGTCATGAAAATAGAGAAAGAAACAAGAGAACCTCCAATATGATATAATAATGAAGATAGTAGGACAGCAAGTGTGTATATATCTTTTCATTCACTTTGAAAGCAGGACAAGAAGAACTGTCTTTGTAAAAGAAATTAAAGAATATTACAATAAAACTAAATTAATTTATGGCTAAATCTTCATTTCTATTTCAAGACTGAATTTATTAGTTTCAAACTTTTAAAAGATTTTAATTTTTGCTTTCAGGAACTCCGTATTTTAAATAACTTCTAAACGCCAAATTTTATAAAAAGAAGACATTTTTCTAGGAGATCGATGTCATCAAGAACAAAACAGAGTCAGACAAAATTCAAATGAAAAACAAATGGCAAAAAAAAATAGTAAAGAAGTTTTAGTAAATGTCTGTAAATATTGACTCATTTTTCTTCTCCCTGAGTATAAAACCATGTTGGCCAATGAATAAATGTAAAAAATAATTTTATGACTAATTTCTTATCCTAATTTCATGCCAATTTACAAAGAGAATAATGACTAAGACTGGCAGCTTTTTTCACCCCTAAGTCAGAAAATTTTAAATAAGTTTCATCTCAGAGAATTTCGACAAAATTAGAAGTAGGGTAATCTCTTCTCTTCAGGATTGCTCTCCCTCCCCTTTTCTACGTTTCATTCCTAGAGTTTTCCTAAACTCAGCTGCATATAAAAATAAAACTAAGTAGAAAATCTATTTACAGTTGATTTGTTTTGCATGGTATATCTGGCAGAACAATAAGAACTTACTATCACCTTTTACCCGGAACTGGAGGAGAATCTGGGGTACTCCTTTAGGTCCAAAAACAACCTTTATCAGCTGTGTGCCACAGAAGGGGACCAAGCTTCTGTATGTGCAATCCAGTGCAGAGCTGTGGACCTCAGTCTTTTCCCTTCACTGTAGCTGAGTGTCCATATAAGAGAATACAGCATGCAAAGAGTACAAATGCTAATATCATTTCTGTGCTACTTTGTACTCAGGGGAGGGAAATGCTCTTTTTAGGCTTTCTTGTCTCATCAAAAAAAAGACTAAGCAAAAGAGACTAAGCAAAAGGATAATACACTGTACGCACACTGCCCACTGTGCCATCTGCAAACACCAGACATGAGCAGAAGGTCACTTTCTTGAGCCCTTTCTCCCCTACTCATTGTGGAAGAAAGGCAATCAGATGCTAAGCCACACTATCTCTTCTTCCTCTTCATCAGTACTCCCATATTGAGCATGCACATAGTTAATACTTCATTTCTCTTTCTATCAACCTGAGAAGAAGCCTTGGGAAACCTTCTCTCCTTCCTATAACATAGCTGATAACTATGTCCTTGAAATATTTATGTCCAGCCAGCATAAACCACCTACGGCTGCTGCGTGTGATGTTCAATCAATATTCCAGCTCAAAATTATATTAGTTCATTGTGTCCAAAAGTTATTACATTTTTACATGACTATAAAGTACAGATAATGCATCCGCCCTCTTAGATGGCATCTTTAACAATTGCCATTGAGCAGTAATCCTTTATTGAAAAGTCTGGTTGAAGTTTAATGAAACTTATGTAAAATTTTAAACTGTAATTATTTTAATCTTGCTTCCTTGGCAGATTAATGAGGAGCATTTAACATCCTTTCTCTCCGATTTCCTTTAATTTATTCCTGCCATATTTATTCTCCTTCTGTTTTAAGACTGGCCAGAAATGATATTGAATTAAAGCAGTAGATATGGAAGAAATTAGGTAACTGCCTTGCTTCTTCTGACATTGTGTTAAATTGCCTAATATCTGGCAGTGACCAGATGGTGTTGTTTTTGAAGTGCTTGTCAACTAGCGACATCTTCTTCTTGTTGTTATTTATTTATTTTTTTTGTTTGCAATTCTAATCTCACCAGCAGAAACAGACACAGGTATCCACAGTCTCCAAAGAGCTTTCAGATCAGGACATTCATCTCTTATAGGTAAAAAAAAAACCTTTTTTTCTCATGAGCTCTGTTTTTCGCCCTGCAATTTACATGAGTCTAAAATTTTCAGAATAGGTCATTAGAAGCTTAAAAAAGACTGTATTTTTAAATGTGAAAAATGTAGCTAGAAATATCACAAAAAGAAATGATTGTAAAAAAAATGGCCTTAATCATGAGAAAGTTAAATAAATTCCAGTAATACACGTCTTTTATGACTATAATGAGCATTAACATTTTTCAAGCTTTATTAGCACAGAAGGGCCCGGAATCCTCCTCTCACACAGGAGAGATAGAGTCCCTCTGTGTAGAGAAACAACAGAAAAGCATGATACCACTGAAAGGGCAGCTCAAAGGCAGCACTGACAGGCCAATATATATTTTGAGGTATTTCTTAATGTTGCTTGTGCCAAATGTGAAGAATTCAGCCACAAAATAGAAATTGTGGAAGGGACATGGAGCTCACCTGGCTCACTTCTTGCCTGTGGGGCTGTAAAGATCTGGCACAGAACCAGCAGGTAGGCAATGTTAATCTTCCAAATCGCTGATAAGGTTACATCGTCTACCTATATCTATGTACTTGTACTCACACTTGTCAGTCTTTCTGTTTAACCAACTGTACCCGTAACTTTTGAACCTGTCTGCCAGTCTGTGAGAAAAGGCTGTCAGAAATAAAACAGTACAAGTTTAGTAAAAAGACACCGATGCCTAGAAGAAAAAGCACTCTTTAGCAAGCTCCATTTAGGAGCAGACTGCAATTGAGCTCACATTATGAGAGAGAGACTGCCTAAATGCCTGAAATGCAAAAGAAAACATTCAAATGGGGCTTACGCTTTACTAGACAACAGAGAATCCAACTGTGAGGCGCAAACCCTAGGAAACCAGGCTTCATTTCTTCCGCTCACTGCACAGGGAGCTCCTTGTTTGCAATAAATGCAAGGATGATCTTCAGTGCAGTTTCACTTTCCACCAATATTTATTTATATCATACTGCAAATGTGAATGGCATTTTGCCTTTCCTCCAGTGTTTCTGTCTTGAGAAAGCTGTTCTGCAGGACGAAATTTTGTCCTTAAATTCACTCACTCCAGGAACAATTCACTGTTAACTTGTTATAGGAAGTAAGCCTTTCTACTGAAGCCAGTCAGAGTGTATGGTGCTATGGTGTGATGGGAGCTCATGGTGGGGTCGGATGGGAGGAAGAGTCTCATGCTCTGATTTCCAAGACTTGCACAGGTAGTTCTGAAATGTGAACAGTGAATACTGTTAGTTCAAGCTACTTGGTTTAACTGATCTTGGATTTCTTGTTAGATGAAGAAAATTGTTAAGAATTTACTTGCAAAAATTTAGACACATTACTTTTTTATAGATGGAAGAAAACTCTGTGAAGAGAGGAACGTGATCTTTCCTACATTTATGGTGATTTCCATCAAAGCAGTAACCCTAAGTCACAATTCAACCTCATATGTTGGGCTTAAATGTTGCCTTTCTATGCAGCAATCAATCCTGCCAGGTTCTTAGAGACCCTGAATGATGTTGACAGCTGCAGACACCATTTTGTCTGGTGTTCAGTACCTTCTTCAGCATAGGCTTTCTTCTTCTTCTTCTTTTTTTTTTTCTTTCTTTTTTTTTTTTTTTTTGTGTGTGTGTGAAATGTAAACAGAATGTTTTAATTGTTGAAAGCATTTTTATATGTTTGATTTTTAAAAACCATTCCAATGCCCTTTTATATGGAAAAGAGTCTACACTGTATTACTAAGTATTCCAGCCGTAACTTTTGATCACTGAGAGCCCTTGCCTTGAGGTGAATATTTAAACGTGTTCTAAATGTATTGGTAGTATATTCCAATTAAGTCATGTGAGAAGTGTATTGTAGGCACATCAAAATATTCCTTGTGTATCTTAAACTCACAAGGATGTGATATTTTCTTAATATTTACCTATTAACTTAACTGATGTAAAAGCCAAAGACTAGTACATACTTAGAGATATCACACATAATACTATGATAAAGCTTGGGTAAAAAAGTGCATTCTGACTCAGTGCTAGGTAAAACGTAGATAAAACTGTCATATTTAAACAAACTGAGAACATCAGGTTTTTAAGGATTACCTAGATTTAGCAGAATTTAGCTAAATTTCACCTTCCCTCTCCACTACATCTAATTATCAAAACCTCCACCAAAACAAGATGAAAACATAGCTTTTATGCCTGAGGAAGATGATAACAATGTTGTTTAAGTAGCATCATGTCATTTTGCATGTAAGATTGAAATTTTCAGATACATTATCAGCTTACCATCCTAAACCAGCTTCCAATTCTCATTCAGGAGTACAGAAAAAAACTTAATAAATTAGGCACCTGTTTTAATGGACTAAGATACTGATCTTTTTGTTTTAACAAAATGCACATAGTTCATTAAGGGAAGGTCGTATCATCTTTGATGTGAAGATGGAGTGTATGTATGCCAATTTACACATGTATGACATGTAAGGAAAAGGTGAAAAGAGGAGAAAACACTGGCTTCTTCATTTCAGGAATTTCTTGTTCTGAGGGAAACACCAAAGAAATCTGGGTTACACTGACTCTTCTCTGTTCACCACATTCCTCAAAAAGGGGAGAGGAAAGGCTGGTTTTACCCCTCTTACATATGCAGCTAACATTACAACAAAGCAACTTTCTAAAGTTCAACTCCTTCCTTACTTTAGCCTAGAAGTTGTCTAGGCTCCTATTTAGACAAATAAGTTACTTTCTCCATAAAAACTGCTTCTCATCTCTATGGGACCTCTGAGGTTCCTCAGCTTTCTTCAGTGTCTGTAGGAGAAGACTGAGCAACAAACTTCGGCTAAACCTTTGAACTGACAGATTTAAGTTAGATGTATTTGCAACACAAGAACCTGAGGTGCGGATGTGAAGGTCTGCTGATATATTAGCTTTACAGATTTCTCTAGAAAGACCAGGAGGCTTTTCTAGTAAGAGGGAAGGCAGCTTTTTCTTTCTCATGTTGGAAGTGTTTTTGGCTTATCTTGAGGAATTCATTTTTCTAAGTAGTTTGAAACACTTCTTTTGGGATAAATCCAAGACTACTGCTTCAGTAAAATCAGATTATTCTTGTTTTATTTTGACCTTCAAAATCTTTTAACAAGTTTTTCTAAATATTTAAAGACTGTGAATTTTGTTATAAAATATAACTTTTTCAAATGCAAAACTGAAATGTACCTGGATATTTATGACAACCACAAGATGCTTTATCCCTTTTTATCTGTTTATATGTTGTAAAGAATCTGTGTCTGTAAACACTTGGCCTTGAACCACATTGTCATTTTCCACTGTGGAATTATTTTTATTCTAACTGGAAAAACATGCTAGCCAAACAGGCACTGGAAGCTGAGGAAAAATGTACAAGTTAGCCAAAGAACAATATTGCATCAGAATAGAAAAATTTCCTATTTCTAAGAAGTATCACAGAATCATAGAATCACAGTAGTAGGTATTCAGAGAAATTCATCCCTGTCTTTCCAGAAGACCCAAGTGCTACTGCTTTGAGAGGAAGCAGGGCAGGAAAGCATGAGAAAAAGTTTTCAAATCGAACTGGAAATGAGTGCCACAAGGATATTCTTGAGAAGTGTGCATTTGCTGTCATCCAAGAGCCCTGGCAAGATTGGTGAGTTACGAAGGGATGATGCCTCAGAGAGGGCTGCATCAGACTCCAGTTCAAACACCTAGGAAAAGAAATAAAGAACTTGGGCCAGAGGGCTGGAAGCATACAATCCAACATGGAACATTAACTTGTCCAAGCACAGATCAAGTTTAAAAATTAAGAAAGCTAAAGTTTTACATAATTAAAGGTGTGGCTCCTCTAGAAAAGTACATGAGCCCAGGGGGATTGAGACTGGCCTAGACCAAAAAGGGTTACTTGGTGATAAATAACTCTTAGAAATGGTAATTATGTTATGCCCTAATGTTATTTACTGCCTAATATTGTTCAGTGTGACTCCTTTAATTAATCTACCTGACATTCTCACTAACTCATTCCTTTTATCCTTTATTGAGATTAAAGTTCCTTTTTATCTTATTGCTTTAATGTTCATACTTGGGTGAATCCACTATGAAACTGTCAACCTGTGTATATTTTGAGCACCTATGGTGCACACTTTTGGAATTCATAGCAAACTTACTGCCCCTTCTAATACTATTACAAGTTCTCGATGTTCCTAATCACTCTGAAATCAATTATCTGAAGCTGGAAAGGAGTTCTTAAAGTGCTCCATTCGCTAGCTTACAAAATCCCCGGAGCAAGTTCAGAGTCACTCCTAGGTTAACATATAAGCCCCACACCCTTTTCAAAACAAGATTTCTCACTGGCCTCTCCAGCCCCTTTGAGAAGCTATCTAGTTAAATTGCCTTGTAATTTTCCTTTGCTGGTTTGCCCAAAAAACTCACAAACACCCTGCATTATTATTTCCCAGGACTGGTTTTACTCTCTTAGGATATCTTTGAACTGCTTTTAATTATTCTGACTGGTCAGATTCTCCACTGAAAATGCTCCAGCTCCCTGAAGCAGATCTCCCTGATGACTTAGGCAAGAAATAAATAGAATTATTTCACCTTGCGGTAAATTGCCCATGATCAGCTGTGTGCTGCAAAACATCATTTCATGGCCCTTTCCAATTGCAGTGGCTAGCTTACCAGCATTGCTTTATCCTCCAACGCATGCTCTGGGACAGAATAAACAAACATCTTGTTTACAAACAGTTTAATGAGGAATAGCTATGATGCAGAAAACTGCTCTATTTCCCTCAGCAAATGCAGAGAAGCTCACTTCACACTTTCTCTACACAGATGGCACCAGCAGATTCCTCTTTGGAGGCCTTTCAGCAAGTGACCCTTCAGCAACAGAAACCCACTTCCCACTGACACAGTCTGCTGGTGAGTGCTCATCTGGGAGGGGCACAGCAGCAGGATCCAGCACTTCCCATCTTGTCAGAGAACACATCTGCCTTCCGCATCTTCTCTGCAGTTACAGCTCCAGTGCCCAGGACTGCTTACATGGGAATATTTTCAGGTAGCAGCCCTCCAGCCTTAGTGCTAACCCTTCAAAAGCTGACAGGAGCAAACAGGCCTTTGTCTCTTCTTCTGCCTCTCACTATCACCCTTTCTGCAGTCCTGGATGATGAGTTTTATTACACCTTCATCCAAAAAATAACCTTTTCTCTCATAATTTTATTGTCATTTCCCCCTTGCTCACCTGTCATGGCACTTTATTCCTGTGTTGTATTTTAAACAGCAGTTTCTTCACAAAATGTGGTGGTGAGCCAGGCAGTTGCTCATTCCCTTGCCTGGCTTGCCTACTTTGTGCTTTGATCTCTGAGCTCTTGGCGCAGATATCTTCTTGTCCCGAGTTAATGTAGCACTAGTTAGTTGTAAAGGGAGATCTTGCCCAGGGCAGAATGGTTAGACTTATATTAACTGGAAGTACACTGAATAGTAATAACAATGATAATAATAGCAAAATGTCTTCAAGGATACCACACACAGGGTGTGAGTGTGGCCAAAGAATAAATGTTATTGAATTTCTCATGGAATAGTGAGATGCTTTAGTGAAAAATAATAATGTTTAAAGGCCAAAACTTTTGCTCAATTTCTCTTTCATTAGAAGTACTGAAAATTCACATTTTCACCAAATTTATGTTTTGTGATTATTTTGCCATGCCTGCTGGATTTTGTAAAACGAGTCTTCAGTTAAACTGAATTATTGGACTTGCTTTAGTGATAGTACTACTATTACATGTTATCAAGTTACTGAACAAAAGCATGCAGAGACACCCAGGACTTTGATGTAAAGCTTCAGCTGCTTGAAAATGTGCAGTAATTGTTATCTTTGGATCAAATTTTGTGATTATCATCTTGCTAGGCACTTAGGTGTCTACCATTTTCCATATTATACATATTTGAAATACATAAAGCAGAAATAAATTCAAGAAAGATAGATGTCAAGCCACTTGTATGACATTACAACTCTACATGATTATTGCCATAATAATATCCAGTACCTTAGGCTATGAGTAGTAATAATTATACTATGCCTAGTGTAGATTCTCACTAAACTTATGATCTCTGTTCTGATGCCTACTGATATTAAATACTAATAAAAGTTGGGCCCTTGTTGGGAGATACTTATCAAACATACGTTCTGCCAATCTGATCTATCTGTACTATTATCACATAACGGTACTCCACAAGGCACAGAGAGCAGCGCATAGCTTGATTCATTTCCCATCATCAGGTAACACACAAACTGTGCTGACTATTGTGCAAAATTTCTATGGATGAAAAGGGAAAATAAGAAGCAACTTAGTGTTAGAAAAAAAAGATGTAAGAAATGGGACGAACACCTGCCTGCTGGGCTGGGATTGTGGACCTGCATCTTTTAGGAGAGAAAGACCAAAAATGCTACTGTTACAATATATTTTATTATTGAGGCTAACTGTCACTATGTAAAATAGCTTGTGGCAAGGTAAAGGTGATAAATATAAAAGGCAGCTGTGTAGCAGAGCTGATGTTTAATTATGCTTCTATAAGGCAATAGAATAAAAGCTGAACAATTTGCATCCAATTTAGAAATCAAAACAATAAGGCTAACCCTGAAGAATAAACTGAGCTTATTCACTAAAGTATCCACTTTTCTCTCAGTCTCAGTTTTGTTTCCTATCACTTTCTAACTCCAAAGGTACTGGAGTGACCCAGCTGGAAGCAGGAACAGCTACAAACGCAGAACCAGGAGGACAGTTGTATAATGAGGAACTTTGTCACTGGGTGCCCTCTCACCCTCACAGACATTAATTGGAGGAAAAAGGTGTACATAAAAAAGGAGAAATTATAGAAAGTACCTCTGCCTTATATGTTAACACAAATATTACTAAGGCCTCTCAGAAATACTTTTTCAAGCCAGGAGTGGGGCAGTATAGCTATTAATTCTGAAATAATAGAACGAGAAGTTAATAACCTTTTCTAATTCATCATTGCACTCCTTCCAGTAACATCAACAAAATAGCATTACTCAAGTGACTGTTCTGGTAGGCTGTATTAAGATGTTTCTCATTTTGTGTTTTGTTCCCTTGAAAAGAATAAAAAGCACTATTCTTATTTTTAGCTTTTCAATCCAGCATTGCTCTAGATCTCTTGGAGACTTCATCAATTTTTACAGAACTAGTAAAGATAATTCTTTACTAACAAAGACATTGTAGAAATTAGCACAGCCAGACGTTGTAAACGTCTATGGTCTTGAGACGTACAATTAAAAACTGGTGTAGTACATGGCAACAGCTTCTTCTGGGGCCATGATGCTTGTCTTAGTTTTTGTGCTTTATACAGAAGAAGAGATTAAAGAAGTTAGGCCAGACAGAAGAGGAAATTTGCAACAAGCCTGGACAGAATAGATGAGGGACACAACGAGCATGGACAACAACCCTTATCAGCACCAACTCAGCCAGCCTGGGCAGAGGCTAAGAGATATGTCAGCCTCTGTGCAGACCTCATACTCTAGCGACATAAATTTCTGCATCTCACCCAAATTCAGTACACGTTTCATCTATTGCTGGTGGAATGAACAGATTTCTGTACGATGTGATTCACTGGATTTGCTGAGCCATTTACCAACATAATTCTTTCACAGTATCATTCGTCCCATTCTCCCACCACTATGGAAAACATCATGTGTATTTAAATAATATATATCTGTGTGCAGAATTTGGTAGGTGACTGATTTTGAGAAAGAGCATATGTTTTAGGCACAACTGGTAACAAGTGTTTTTCATCCTGAGGTTAATGCTGTGTTCAGTAATAAATCCTACTACATCTAAGCAACCGGACTTTGCCTTACATTCCTCTCAAGAACTGAGAAAAGAAATTTGGAGAACACCTTCCCTGTGGCATCTGCACTCCATGAGAGACTGTGGCATTTGTATGCAGAGAAAGGGCAAATTCACTTCTGCCTACCTGTGCTGTTGTACCAAAAAATCTTTACAGGCATGAATAAGAAAGATGAAATTTTAAAAATCACCAAAACATGAATATTGTTTGAAGCAATATTAAGTAGTCGTTTGAACTTATATTCACACATGGAATGCTCTCTCAGTGCAAATGAAAATGCTCATCCTTCTCAAATTTTTGATGAAATCCAGTTCTCTCTGTTGAAAATTGAATTCTGGAAAATATTTGGTTCCAATACTGAAAATCTAGTTTTAAAAAATATGATTAATACTTGAAAACGGACTATTTTTCTGTTTTCATTTATGGGAAATGTCAGCATTAATGATAAATTAAAAACAAACATTTTTTTTTACTTCTTCTTTCCCAGCTTTCCCATGAAAAGCAAATTGTATTTTTTCTTCAACTATAGCGGCTTCAGAACTGTCAATATAGAAACTCTTCAGCCAGCAGACTTTTTTTTCAAAAGCATAGACATTTCTTTTCAAAAGCATAAGGTTAATGAGTATGGTGAGAATCATCAGAAGCTTGTAAGTCTGAAGGAACCTCAGATCCATCTGCTGGACTATTTGCTCAATGACTCACAGCAGGGTGAAAGGTTGAATTACCTTCATTCAAGAAAATAGATAGTTCTTTCCAAGACTCCATGCACCGAAGTGATTGATCCCTTCTACAACCAGATCCTGCAATTGGCTTCCAAGATATCATAAATTCCCCGGAGGATGAAGACATAATCTGAAGACTTCACTTGCCTTCAGGTCAGAAATCTCTAATTGGTAGTAGATAAAACAAGATACCAATATCAAGAGTCATTAAAAATCTGTCATCAAAATCTTGTGTTGATAAAATTCCAAAGTAATACAGATGTATTACAAGAGAAGCAAGATATTTTATTATTATTTCCATTTCAAGATGTTATTTAAAAAAAAAAAATCAATAATAACTGTAATAGCATATAGTAATAGATAAAGATGAAATTCTGGGAGGGAAATGGTAAAATAAACTTCAGAGCACCTTGTGTGTTAAGAAGATGTTGTTTTTCCTATTTTGTAGGTGGGGAACTGTTTTTCTAAATCCCACTGACACTAAGTAGAAGTGCAGTAAGTGGTACAGTACTACACTGAACTATTACGGAAGTAGTAGCTGTAAATGCAAACAGACATATGATTCATTCTGACTGCTTGGATGAACATGGCTAAATGCTTTGCCTGATCTTATGCAGCCAGTGCTGCAGACTGGATTAAAAAGCTAGTTTTATCAAAACGAATGAATATCTGAATAAATTAATTATATTTTATTTTATGAATATGTAATGTTTTACAAATAAGTTAAGTCTGACTTTCAAAAATCTTTTTTTTTCCCCTCACATTGTGAATCTGCAATGTTTTTAAAGCAATAGAAATACAGTAGCATTGCCAAGTATGCTCCTTGTCTGCAATTAAATCACAGCTTTATTTGAATCACAGTTTCCTATTTCCTTTTTTTTTTTCCTGAGCTGTATTTTTAAGTCACTGTCTTTTAAATAAATACCTTCATCTTTGACTTAAATTGCAGTGTAGAACTGCTGTGCTAATCAATTAATAACATTTGTGAGCATCAGGCAAATTGTTTTTGTTACACTGATCCTTATCACAATCATTGTTCTGTATGTGTACCTGATTATTATCAACCTGCAGGACTTGTCTGTGCAGAGAGCAGGATGATATATGGTAGAAACTTAGCAGGCTGCAGTAACGAAGACTGAAATGAGATCTGTGAGCACTGCTGGAGCAGCATACTATGGAAGAGAGAGCAGCTCAAATGTCACACTGAGATTCCTCCATGTAATCTTAAATGCTCAAGAGATTCAGGAGGCTATCTTATGCATCTGCACAAACTGACACAGTGAAAATCTCAGCAAACAGTAATTTTCTGGATTTACTGCATGACAGGACCATCAGGTGGTAAGTTAAATAATGTAAGGCATAGCTCTTGAGTAAAAATCTTCCTATGAGCCTGCTCATCAGAGACACTGAGCAGCTGGTTCCCACTGCCATTCCTATTTGCTTTTAAGCCTCCCCAGCTGGGATAAGTGAAAGCCTCATCACTGCAACTGATGATATGACAGCCATCAGAAATAGGCTAAGAGCCAGCCCTGTCTTTTGTTACCTTTCTGTCTGCCACACTGTAAGAAATACCTAGAATATAGAGGAAGGTGATCAGAGGCTTGGTCATGCCAAGGGACAGACTCAATACCACCATTTCACTTAGGTGATGAATTCTTCCAGAAGTAAGAGGTTTACAATTGTGAGAGAGTAGTAGACTAAATAATTCCAAGCATAGACCGAGAAATGACTTACTATGGAGAAAAGAAAGATGTCTGCACAAGTACAATTCATCTTTCGAGAGTTGTTTATAAATTCCAAGATAGTCTTCTGGAAGAAAAAAGAAAGCAAGGAGAGAAGCACAGTAAGTTTCTGTATAAAAGAGAGTCAAGCATATCTACTCATTGAGCAGGTGAATGAAAGGAATAGATGAAATATTCAAAATGCCACAGAAACACCAGCTCAGCAGTCCCACTCTGTAACAGCACCCAGTGATGTGCCTGGCAAATAATCAGTGGAGATCTGCTAGGTCCAGTCTCAGCAGACACTCAATGCCTTGTAAGCACAGCTGGAATGAAGCTTACCTCCAGACCTTGCTGCATGGAGTCAGCACCTAACAGGATCCCTACTTATACTGACGTGAATATGCCACTGCACCAATGGTCAAGAAGTAGAATTCCTGTTAATTTCTGATGAGTTGATGATCAGACCATACAATCTTAGTGGTCTTTCCCAATCTTTATTATTCTATCCTATGACTCTATTCTGTTCTAATTCAAATTAGTAACAGAAATCCATTGCTGATTTAAAAAAAAAAAAAAGAAAAAAAAAGGAGAATTGGACCCAAGAGTGGTTGCTTTGGGTTTTTCTTTAAATTATGCCAAGTGAATATTCTGTACAGCAAACTAAATAATCTGCAGTCTTTCATAGGAAAACACATCACTAACATGTTTCTGTGTCATGACAGATATACACATCCATGCATGCATGCGTGTGTGTGTGCATAGCTGCACAGGGGAATGTTAAATCCTTCATACCAGTGAATATTTAAGCAGGAAACATGAGCAACAGGCATCACAATTAATAAATTAATAAACTAATCAGTTTAGATCTGTGTTTTTCAAATCAAACATTGTATTTCTCAAAAAAATATAACCTGATACAGTGACTTGTCAAAAGCACTGAATAAAGTACTGGGCTTTTTTTTTTTTCCTTTTTTTTTTTTTTTTTTTTTCATGGTAATATTGATATAATTTATGTCCCCATAACAAAAAAGTTAAAAGACTGTTCATCAAGCAGATTGTGTCTGGGTGAGATTTTATGCTAATCATTTAGAATTCTAAGTTTGATTTACTTGACTGATAATATAAAAAGAGCAAAAGTGAAAGAGAAATACACTTTTAATATACTACTCTGCAGTCTCTCTCTGCAGCACACCAGCAGATGAACTACCAAATTTATTTTTTTAGATTTCATTACTATTGTATTAAAATATGCGAAAGATTATTACCCATAGAGGTAAAATAAAAAAGGATCTGTCTACTGTGACAACTGCAATTTTTTAAAAAACCTTTTGGGTTTGGAGTTTTGTGGCAGGTTTTCAGGAATTCCTATATCAGGAAAGGCTGGTTCGACTCAGACACAAACTACTGTACATACAATAATTTATAACATTTGAATGCTAAAACAATATTACAGTATGTAAATTAGTCTTTAATAGATGGCATGAATCATTTTCATACACATGCTTTTGAACACCAGACTGCCCTGCTAGAAATACAGTGTTCTTGGTGACATTGTTTAAGTGTCTAATCTTATACCGCTGCTTCAATAAGTTTCCAAGGACAGAAGAAAATGAGATGGGGTACACTGAACAAACTAATGCAAAAAAATTATTACAAATAAATTGTGAATCAGCTGCTTAGAAAACTGTTTTGGAAGAAGACAATTCTGAGTTACACTTCTATTGCAAAAGCAGCATTCTGAAAGTCATTTTTTAATGAAAAGGAAAAGACGAAAATGACAAATAGTATCCAAATCCAAGTTTGTGACTTAATGCAAAACAGTAATTGTGAACCATGACTGTTTGTAATGTGATAAAGTTTAATGTAAATTTAATGGATTTCAAGACACAAGCTATTGAATAACACACAAACCTGGTAAATCCATTTGAACAGTCAGTTGCTAGGCTTCTGGATCTCGCTACACTTTCAGAAACTGCAACTTTAATTACCAGTACCCCCAATTGGGATTCATAACTACAGCAAAAACAATGACTTTCTTTAAGGTTTTACGTACCAGTCAGGAGAGTCACTGCTCCAGGAGATTGCCAATATATACAAAGACAAACATGCAAGGAAAGCCACATGGAGGGAGGGATGAAGGACTGTCTCATCGCTGTTAACCTGCTGCCCCTCCATCGGCAGTCAGCCAGCTGCCATGGCAGGGCTCTGCGACAGCTCTGCTTCAAGTCGTTCCCCAGTCACTGCCTAGACCAAGGCTAAACTGAGGGAGGGTAAAAAATATAGTGTGTAGAAAAAGGAGTAAACCTTTCTTCACTTAGGAGCAATGAAGAGTGCCCAGTGGACTCTTGCAGAATATTTTATCGCTCTGAGGAAAACGTAGACTGACTTTGGGTTGCCATAAAGCACCACAGGATACCTGTCTTGGCAGCCTTACTCCTACTTAGTTATCTCACAGCTCTCACGGCAGAAACACTGGGTTCCCTAAGCAACAGCAACTATTTTCCTGCCTACTCAGCTGAAATGTAGGTGAATTTTTAAGATTTTGGGCTTATGATATTCACTGATGAAAATTCAAGAGCTGCTGTTAAAACCCCTGAAGGAAACAATGATCATTCCATGATAAACACAAAGACAGTGGATTTCTTGGATGATCTGACAAAGGTGCATCCCTGAGCAAGCTGCTTCTTCTATGTAGATGCATGACTTGACATGGCAAAACAGGAGCACCCCTCCTCTCCCATAGTACTTGCTCAGTTTTTTCTACAAAGGAAACAAGAATGAAGGGGTACAGACAGCACCAGTATATTCCTGAAATTGCTATTGTACATTGCAATAATGCCTTTACACTTCCTATCCACTTCCTGGAATTTATGATACGGGATGTCTGACCCTATCTCACTTTGACCTTTTGGCCTTGGCTCCTCTTTTGCAAATCCTCTAACTTCTAAATGGTGCTTCCATTCTGCAAGGAAAAGAGCTCCTAAAAGGGGTATATTTCTACCTCTTTTAATAGATGTCATGAATATTTGAAGTGATTCTGAACTGCAGTGTCACCAAAGAGTAACAGTATAGTTACAATTTGAAGCTGGGTGTTTACTAAAAATTCAATTTAAATATCTCTGTTTGGACAGTGACAAAAGATTTGGAGTGAAAATGTGACTCTGGAACAAGGTATTTTGTCTATTGAATCTGATACACAGACAGATTATTTGGATGAGTATGCCTGGCTACCAGACAATATCGCTTTCACTTAACTGCTGCTCTTTTTCCACATATGGGTAAGGATGTCCAAAAATATCAAGACTGATATTCTGTGTACTTTTTTATTTTTTCTTACAATAAGCATCTCTTATAGCCAAGACCTATCAAGATTGATAGGAGACAAGAAAAAAAGTCCCTGCCAGAGTATATTTCTTCTAATATAGAACAAAACCGATGTCATTTTCACTCCAAAACTCCTGTACCTACTTCACCACAGTACTTTGCTGAGAAGTCATTCCAGTAGTTCCTAATGATTTTTCCTTACTTAAAATAAGCACAGCCAAACAAAAATCTAACCTGAAAACATTACATATCCTTAATTTGCTGTAACAGTCTGGGAAGAGTAGGGACCAGTAATTCTGCAAAGGTCTCTTCTTCATTTCCCTGCTATATTATGGAGGCTGGGTGCAAAATCTTTTTGGAAATAATTAAGACAAAGCAAGATATTTTCATGTATAACAATGCGATTCAATAGTAGTAAATCAACATTTCTGAGTCTGTATCTCTTTGAGTAAGAAAGCATATGCCTCTTTAATTGCAAAACAAAATTTGCTAGATCTGTCAATATCTCAGTAGGTAGGAATGAAAAAGATGATGGTGGGCAAAAAGTGTGGATAAAAGCCTGTGCACCTGAGTACTGAAGTTAGGACGTGAATTCAGCCATAAACAACAAGGTCCGGTCAGATTTCAGATAAATATTCTTTTCAGTATAATTCGATCTATGTGAGTATGTATCTAACCAGTAGGTCAGCTATCAGCTGAAGTTATGAATAAAAGAAGAAAATCATGTTTCTTTAGAAATATTTTCAAGGAATTACAGTCACAAGTAAATGTTAATGCTCCAGTTTAGAAGCACTTATGCTCACACTCAGTATTCCCTCTCTATGTAAACTCACTGAATTCAACTCTTTAAGCACTTTCTACTTTGCTAAAAATACTCTTTGGGACTTTAGCAAGAACAGAGAAAAATCTCAGAACAATTCACTGTACCAAGGATTCATCATAAAATAGAAATTGTTAAATTGCCATCTGACCATGACTAGAATCCAATGTTTAAGTTTTCCAAGGGCATAAAACATGAAGCTGACAGACTTTAAAGGTATCTAACCAGATTGTAGGTGAAGAATTGTGGAATGATAAAAACTGTTACAAATAAAAAATTAAAATTTGCATGGATAAATATTTTGAAATAGTATTTAAATTGAGGAAAAAAAAATATCTCTTGGATACAGAAGCATTCTTGAAAACATGGGATTTATACCCATTATTTGTAATTACTGTACATCCATTCTCTTGGAGATTGCACCAAGAACTGGAAAAAAAGTGAGAGTTTGGGTTGTTCAAGATGAAGAATAAGACAAATTTTTATGTTATGTAACAACATTTAATATAAATGGGTAGGTGATCTGTTTTCTGAGACCCATGTAAACCTAAATATAAAAGACAGAAATTCTCTTGAAAAAAAATGTTGCAAAAATGCATAAAAATTAGTTAATTTCTCAACAGAAGTATTTTGCAACGGCTCCTTGATTAGTAGCCTCCCTGTAAACTGGGGATATTGCAGTAGTCTTTATTTTTGTGATATTTACAATCCAGTCAGAATAAAAAAATACTGGAAGCCTCACACTAAAGGAAGTCTGTACTAAGCAAAAATAAAGGAAAACATTAAAGTCTGTTCTGCACAAACAAAATAACTCTGTGTCCTGTTCCTCTATCTAGAAACATTAATAACTCGGATAAGTGCCCAGTTGACTTTGAGATGAGGTGGCTTCTGGACTGCAGTACAAACAAATTTGCCAAACATTCTGTGGATTGAGGTAGAAATGAAGTAGTTCACTTTTCTTTCAATTCCTAAAATTGACTGACTGCAAACAGCCTGGCAGAGGATGTATAATTTTGTTGTCAGTGCTAGACAGATTTTTGCTGGAACTCAATGTCTCATTTGGTGCATTTTTCTGACTGAAAGTACATCTATGCAACTGCACATGGAGAAGTTTCATTGCTCCGAATACTTAAAATTTCCTCTGGCATGAAAAACTTTTTCCCAAACCAGATAAACATGAAATAATCATCACTGCAGTTCTCCGCAGACACTTTCTGAAACATCTATTTTTTTAAAGAAAACATCATTAACCAACTTTTACTGTCCTCTGCAAAGACATTTTACCTGGCATAATTCTAAACTGCAGTTTCTGGAACTCCAATTATTGTTTAAAGAGTCATAAATCACATCCTGTCTTCCTGCCTCTTTTTTCCCTCTGCCGATTGGTATGGCAACCTACTAAGCTGCTAAGGGGAAAGAGTTTCCATGAACATTCCTGCTTTTGCAGGAGGGGCACTAATACACATTTTAAGTCTGAAATAGAAGTTGTTATAAAATTTCCAGCCAATAGTTTTGTTTCTCCAAGGCATGCAGTACAAGTCTACAGGTGAGCTTGATTCAAGCTATTCCTCAGTTACAAGTGACTTTGTCATTGAGCATTTGTGCAAACAGGATGGATCAGGTAACTACTTCAATCTCCAAACTCTCCCTGAGGGGCTACCCATGAGATACCATCAATCGGCCCCAGTAGTCTTGTTTTTGAAGAGTGAACAGCACTTATCTGGCATATTAGATCTTCATACACCTCCTAAATATCAGTCTTACTGCTGTGTCATGAAAGAAAACCTCCAGTTGTTTCAGGTGCAACTGTGGCAGCACTTGCGATGATTAGGTGCCTAATTCAGGTGAGATCTCTGGATAGAGGAAGGCAATAGATAACAGGTGTGAACAGGAGGATGTTAAAATAGTGGCTGTGTTTTCTTGAACAAAAATCTGAAAATCCCTGCTGTCATAGTAATGAAATCATTAGGAAATTTTTTAAATGACCATTTTAAATATAACATTAATGCCCCTTTAAGAGGGATGAACATTCCTAATTTCAAAAACTTGATGAATAAGCAAAGTCCTTTCTAGCCCTTTGATGTAATGCATGCACGCCTAAAGATAAAACCTTTATGTCACATCAGGCACTTCATAATAAAGCACTCACTTAATGACTCTGAGGGAAAATGTTGCAAAGCACACCGTCCTGATCTGTAAAACAAATTTAATGCAAGTATGATTAAGTACTGGGCTCTATTTCCTCTCTATGGCATTCAGGGACCTCTCAGAATGAAACACACAGAACAGAGACTTTGTTCTCCTCAGAACACAAATTATTACACCCTCAGAGCATATACTAATATTTATAAACCTCTGGTAGTTGTTGAAATCTGTAACAGTATCTCTCTATTTGTCCGATGACTATAAAGTTTTGTCCAGTTCCCCTACTCACCTTCAGGCCACTAATATGGAGCCAACTACTGCTGTCAGGTTGTTTGAATTATGTCACGACTACAAGAAAAGATGCAGATTAGACTTTGTCACAGTAATTGTAACCTAGTTTACTTAAGACAGTTCGGATGGGAATTGGGCTCCCTTTCCCCTCCCTTGCCTCCCAGGTGCTGTGCCTTCTGGGGGCTCCTACAACTGTGCAGTGAAAGAATAAGAGGAGCCCAAAATGAAGAAGCTGAAACTTTTATTCGCAAGCTTTCAAAAAGATTTTTCTTTGGTATGAAATCAGTGATTAAAGTGCCTCAGCTAGATGAGCAGGTAGAGCAAAATTACCTCTCAGTCTATGGTCAACCCCACTACAGAAAAAAGAATACCAATAAACCACAAGTCAGCTCAGCCTTTATGGCAGTGGGATACTTTTTTTCCTTCTCTCTACATTGACAAGGACAGTTTGGTCTGAGTTATGACATAATTGTAGCACAGCAAGACTAACTTGACCAGTAAGCATAAGAGTAGAGCGGTGGTTCATTTAATCAAATGCTTTTATAAGCAACTAATGTAAATTAAAATGCTGAAAGGAAAATCAAAGTTACCCAGGTTGCTTGAACCTGCTTTGAAAGCATACCAACACCCACATCCACACCCTTTTTTTTTTTCTTTTTGCTTCTTTAGTTCCTCCTGGAATTATAATATAGCTTTTTATAATTAAATAAAAACCACAAACCAAATCTTTCAAACAGGATTGTACTTTATATTAACAAAATGCTCCCTTATGAGTGAGTCAGTTTGTGAGGCCCATTAATGGCTAGCAGCTCCGTTAAAAAGGCTGAACAAAAAAGCCCCAGAATGTTTTATTGTTTAATGTGAAAGCATCCAGAACAATGGATGGACATTTTTTTCTATGAATCAAAATAATCACATTTGATTAATTAAATGCACAAGGCATCTGATTCTGTAGCTGTTCTCTGCATGGAAAGCAACTGGGTTTAATAAGATGCAACACAATAGAGTCAATTAGTACGTTTGCCTCTAATCTACAAAATGAGGACAGTTGGTCTGCTTGCACATAAGCTTACTTACTTTTGAATGAGTGTCAGCCTCCAATGACAGATACCACAATTGTTTTTTAGGTTTTTTTTTGTTTGTTTGTTTTTCCCAAGAAGTGGCTACTAGTTTTGAGTATCTCTGTCTTTAAATACCAGCCTAGGAGCGCCCTGAATCACAAAGAAGGAACATCCAAAATACTACCCAACTGCAACAGCGTATCTGATTAAGAAGACAAAATACAAAAAGGTAGATACATCAAAACCGAAGATCATTCTAAAATATCTATCTTTAGACTACATGTCATGCTCTTTCCACATTTCACCAGGAATTTCCAAAAAAACTGTGTTGGCTGTTTGAATGCAAATATGATCATAAGAGTATAGTATGAAATTAGACAAACGTCTGAGAAAAATAAGTAGGTTAGGATATATGTTATATCCTTATAAATAAGATTGCTTCCTTAGTAAGAAAAATTCTGAGAATTTTACTAATATCCTGACCATGAAACATACCTACTGGGAAGACTAATAACTGTCCTTTAGTCTATTTGATGTACTTGTTTATAGCACAAGGGCAAGCAATGATTTTCTAGGTCTGAAAAGAAAATATTCAGGTCACCTGAAGACAAGAATGCCTTTGAAGTACTCCTATAGCAAGTATATTCAATATTTAGCTCTTCCGTTATCTTGTATAAGGGTGATAAGTAAGAAATGTGTACATGTATTTTAAAGCATCTGTCGCCATGTGGAATTAATGCATAGCAACCAAATATTTACAGGAGAAAGAAACATGCTTTGGAACTTAGCTTTTGTAAACGCCCACTCCTAGAAATAATCAAATTTCCCTTTAATAACTATAAAAATACCAAATAATAATAATAATATTTTTTTCAAAGATAAAAAAATACTAAAATGTTGCTTAAATGCTATAAGGCATAAAGACAATCCATCCTGGCAGAAGATTAAGCTTTGAGAAAACTTAGCTGAGGAAGGAAGATCAGAACAGATTATAAACCATCATTCTTCCAAATCATTTACATAACAGTGCAAACTTATACCATGCCTTAGACCTGCTAGAAGGCAGACAGACTATGGTATGAGGTGAGAATCTAGTTCTCATTTGTTTTTTTCAGGAACAAAGGAGTTATGAATTACTGATTGCATACAAGTGTGTGTGTAGGTAAGTGTGACAAACAATGAAAGTAACTGGTTCGTTCTCCATCTAGATTCAGTGAAAATATAGTGACATAGAATGTCACCATACTGAAACCCAGTAAACTCACCTCACAGCAGTAATCAGGAGGCTGTTGGTTCACCTCGCCTTAAAAGCACTGCATCAGTATATCTCATGTCTGTTTTATTATTCTCCTTAGGATAAAGAGTTCAGTAAAGGAAGGCACCGACATAGTATATTTTGGCCCTGTGCTGCACAGGGAGGTAGTGCCAGATGACCTCATCTGCTTGTTTCCAAAAGAGCTACAATAAAGTAGTATGTTTTGTTTTTACCTGAAGTATGTGGCATGTTTCTAAATTTCTAGATCATGTCTTCTTTACCACTGATTTCCTTCCTGAAAATTTGCATTTGCAGTGTTTCTCGGCACTGAAGATCTATATCCCTTAACTGTCCACAACTGTGACTGAGCCTTTGAAGACTGAGATAGTGTCTCATAGCCCAATTGCAAGTTAGCCATCTTTTTAGGCGAGGGAGATTGAATCATAATACTTTTCAGGGCATAAAAAGAAAATAATAGTAAGCAGAATTCTGAAACACATAAATTTCATTGACACTAAGAAAAAAAATGAAAATTCAAACCTGATAGTAAGTCTTGATAAAATCTGTTTTTGCATACAAAAACTACTCCTTGTCCACGTTGCTGTTTTGGGTTGCCATTAGTAAGAGAATACATTTCATAATTAAAGAAGGAAAATATAAATCTCTGTCTGACTAGTGCTCAAAATTGACAAACCTAAAATTTTGCAAAGGAAAGATATGATTTGGCAGAAGGCAGCTGAAGAGAGCAGAGATAGAGGGTGAGTACTTAGAACAGCGCTCCTCAGTTTATCTGTCTTCTTACAGTGTGCGTTGATGACAGAAAATGGCACTCAGGACATACAGAAGAGGCACTAAGGTAATGTGTGTTATTCATAATGATAGAGCTGTAGTAACCACTGAATAGCTTTCATAATAAGTGTCCAGTGTGCCTAGCACACATACGCAAAACCTTGTGTTATGCAATGGTAGGCTACTTGTGTTTGCACTCCGTTATCTGGAAATTCAAGTGATATGTCAACACCATTAAATGAGTACTTCTGGGAGACTGTAAGAGAAAATTTGTTAGCCTGAGATAGTAACATGAATATTACATTCTGATAGCATAACTAATATTTTTCTCTGCTTCTAGTGCACAGACTAGAACCCAACCATTAAACAATTTTTTTTTCCTGCTAGCATATTTTACTTTCCTAAAACTCACTGATGTTAACATAAAAAGTTGAGTCTTCTGATTTTGCCACAATTTTTTGACAAAAAAAAACTGTTTTCAAAAACTGTCAATGCTTTGTTTTTCTTTGTCCAAAATTAGATCTTTAAATTCTCTTTTCCTCACAGTTAAAAAATTAATGTATTTATTTTTTTAACTAAGAAGAATAAAACAAGGCATTGCAAATTACAAATTTTGCTTGAATCAAAACAAGTTATTTTACATTTCAGTAGAAATGTAAAAAATAAATAAAATCAGGTTGTGTACAAAAATGTTTCTTTTTCCAGTTCAGCAGTGAACTGCAAAAGCAATTTTTCACACAGCTCTATTTAACTTATTCTGATTTCATGGGCACTTTGGCTCTGTGGTTGCTTCATATTGTTCTAATAAGTGAGGAAGCCAAAAATCAATGGTTAGAGGGAGATCTGCAAACTAGATGCCCTATTTGAGTGCTCAGTGGTACGCATAGAAAAATGAGATTATTTTGAATAGGAGCTGTTATCCAGCTTGTTTATGTCTGCTTTGAATGCTCCTAGAGAAAGCACATTTTTGGCACACACAAGCACCGAAGTGCTACTAGTTCGTGACCCTATTCATTCATTATAGAAAAGCATCACCCCAAGCACCTGGGAAAAAAATAACTTCGCCTCATGTCCTGAAGTTAATCTAACTATTAAGGTATCAAAGAATTTGGCATTGAGTTAATAAATCACTCTAGTGAGCATTGTTATGAAGAAGGGTGCAGAAAGAAGCAAATAACCCCATGGAAATCAATCTGTCAAGGGCTGAAATGAATTACTGTAAAATGGAATATGTTATAACTGCTTTTCAGCTGTTTGAGTGCCGAGCCATAAAAATATAGACCTTTTCTGTGCACTGCAGACCAGATAGTGTCAATATGTCTGACTTCAGGGCAGATTATTTATAACACAGCAAAAGCAGCAATAAAAGATATGCTTATAGGCTGGCTAAGAGAACTGAAAAACTGATGAAGTTCTCTGATACTACAGTAAGAAAGATGTGTTAGATATATTTAAGATAAAAAATAGTTCAACCCTGATTAGAGTTTACTTGGCATTGTTGGAGCAGTAGATTAAATATTTCCATCATAGCCTCTCTAATGGAAGGCAGAACATTAGCAAACTCTGTATATGAATATGGAAAGCCTAGAAAGTTAATCATCGAATTACACACAGGGAAGATTCAAACCACATGCTCTACACATGTGTTCAAAATGAATGATGCACCTATTTCTCCATCCAGGACAAGAATATAGCTTGTGCAAGGATTTACTTCATTAAATAGGCTTAATATTAAAACCTGAAAGACCTATCATTAAGGGCCATTGACCTCCTGTCTGTTCTGACTGCAAAGGCATCCTCCTGTTGAATTATTCATATCCATGTTCATGTTCTATTTTAAATAGAATTTTATATTTAACTTGCTGTATATTTGCATAGTTTACTGTATAGTCATCTTCTGTTTTCCAGGCCTGCAATTTTCAGGACACAACAGCCTGTACTGACTTCCAGACAAACTTCCTACCTCCATTTGCAGATGTTACTTTCATAAATCTGGAAGAAAAAAAAAAGAAAAAAAATAAAAAGAAAAAAAATATATTGTCATACTCATATTAAAATCTAAAAAAAAAAAAAAAGATGAATATTCTGTCTGCCAAGGACCCAAAGGCGCTCCTTTCACTTGGATGCACATATTAAAGAAATGAATTTAGCTTTCTTAGGTTATTTAAAACCTCAATCATTTGGATGTTTATTAGATACAGGAAAGACATTGTGAAGATTTATTTTTTATGCCTTGTATTTTGTTATGCAAGATGTTAAAACAGCCACCTGAGTACAAAAGGAAACAGAAAGTCACAAAATATTAGCAAACCACAGCATCTCTTGTTCCATGAGAAATCTGTGGGAGAAGGAAGAAAAGGGTGGTGGTCTCACCTTACTAGAGCATCCTTCCCATAGGAGACAAAGAGAAACAAACATTCCCTCTGGAAAACAATGAGTCTCTGTATACACTGAACAGTGGAGAGGTGGTTTAAGACAACTAAGTACCATGACACACAGGCTGTCAGTCCACGGCGTGCTGTAGCAGGGGCTTAGGTATCAGTGAAGAGGGCATCATGACCTGTAACAGAGTTGGCCCTATTTGTGACCATTGCCTCCAGCCAGAATGTACAGGAGGTTGTATTTGTGCTGAGGGAGCTCTAGAAATGGGATGTGGCTATCTCATGCAATGTGGATAATGGGCAAGTCTTGTCATGAGAGCAGATTTGTTGTCTCCTGACTTCTCAAGTTACCCCAAAGGAGGGAAAAAGAGCCAGACCATTAATCCACTTACCCTTGCACCAGCCTGCAGAACTGGCTGGGTGCACTGAGGGATGGTGCAGCCTACATGCGCAAACCTGTGTGCTTGGGATCTGCATGAGGGATTGTGCCTCAGGGGTCACGAACCCTTCTCTGGAGCTTCTCTGGCTGCTTACTGCTCCTCAAAGGCCCTGGGCTTGTCAGCCTATAGCAGTATTAGGAGACCCTGCCAAGACTTCCATGATTCTTCAGGCTGAGATCACCAGCTTCACCACACTTTCTTCCCTACAGCCAGGAACCAAGAAAGTCTTGAAAGGGGGTGAGATGTGGGAAGTGATACCAGGGAATGCGTTGAGACTAAATCTCAGCATTCTTGCTGAAGAGTTCTTATCCAGGCTGAATCATGCTAGCTGAATACAAGAAAACAGTTCCACACAACTTCAATATCATCAGCCTTAAAATTGTGACAGCAATAAACTAGTGGGCTGTTATCACTGCTGTAACAGTACAAATTATCTGTGAGTTTTTAAAAAGATCTGCAACATGGCTCAAGAAATTACTGACAGAAGCAAATAAATAATTAATCCAGCTGAAAATGTCTCCCAAAATGCACTATTTCATTGCTACAACAAGCAAGTGCTCTGTTTTAAACAATACAGCAGTGTATGCTCTTTCCCTAATGGACATTCTTATTTTCAAAATTAATTACCCTGGCAAGACTGGGAAATGTAAAATGCAAAATGTTTTGCCATATTTTTGTCAGAGCTGAAAAAATAATTTGTACTTCTTTTTAAATAAAAAAAAAAACCCTCTCATTTATCCTTTGCTTTAATTAGCTATTATGCAAGGAGAAGAAGGTTCGTTATGCTACATCTGCAAAGAAAATAAGGCTATCATATCTCATCTGTCTAACAGCTTTCTCACAATATTTTAGTAAGATGGTTTTCCGAACAAAGTGCTGATATTATTCCTTTATTCAACATGTAGCCAATGGATACCTCAAGGCCTGGTAAGGTTCTGTCTTTTATAATTTTTTTAATTCAGTGATGCTTTAGTTAAGGTATGACTCCAAGGAGGTGTGCTTAAAACTCAAGAGAGCAGACTTTACAAAGATAAACAAGCTCTATTCAAACAAGCTGTGCTGTATGGCATACGAAAAGACAGCGGAGGTCATGGTTCCAAAGCAGCCTCTGAGCAGGCTGGTGGTCAGATCCACATTTCAGCCAAGTTTCCCAGCTGGGATATTAACATAGGTAGGAATCATCCTTAATACATTCTGCACAATGTTCATTGTATTGAATTTAAAAAACCTCAGTTGAGAAAATGAGGCCATCCAAATAATTTTTTCACTACTGTAACTACTTTTTTAAGCCAGGACTTGTAAAAGGGCTTTCAGAAACAGCTGAAGAAGAAACTCATGGAAGTAGGAAGAAAATGAGAAGATAAAGTAATCAGGAAATCTTGAAAGAAGATGATAAGGGAATAGAGCGGTCAGTTGTGTCAACAACTGTATCAGTAGTAAATAAGCAGGGTAGAGTTCCAGACTTATGGCAAATCTTGTGTCAACATCAAACATTGGATGGCAGAGCACAGTTATTTTCAGTAAACAGTTTAACATAAACTATTATTAAACATGACATGGAATCTTGGAAACTTTGGAAGCTCTAAATAAATGTGAAGTGTATATCATTTGGTGGAAGATATATACCATTTGTTCAGGAATTAGTAAAGATTAAGTCATGGGAAATTACAAAAGCGGAGGTGGAAAGAAACATGCTTTCTTGTGTAAGCTAACAGAATGGGTATTTATTTCATCACTATAATGTATTTTGTCCTACAAATACAAGATATTCAACTCTAGAAATATGTGGGGCCACTTCTAGATAGAAAAGGTAAAATAAGGATGGGAAATCTCCCTTAGAAAGAAGAATTCAGTATGGAAAGTCCTTTCCCGATTGTGTAACTCAGCCATCTCACTAAGATACCAAAATCAATATGATTTATCTCAGAAGAAGTTCTTCTTGTAGACCAGAACACCTTGTGTTTGGGTTCATAACTGTACTTGGGCCCAAGTGTCTGCCTTCTCCACTGCCAGTGGCCCTTCTTTTCTCCTGCTAATTTAATTACTTGTAGATCACAATGGATAGCAAAGAGTTTGCAAAGATTGCACTGAACAGTGATTGCCTACTTTCTGAAAACATTCAGATCCCACTGGCAAGCTGAGATGAGTTCTGCTGGTATTAATGCAAATTAATTCTCTGAAATATGTACAGAGTTATATACATTATAGGCAGAAAACTAACCTGGGCAATGAAAGTCATGAAAAACAAAGGGCAAACTATTTTCAGTTTCAGTCTCATTAAGAAAACTAGCTCTCCAAATGTGTGAAGGTTTTTAATATCCAAGCAAGGTAAGCACTGTAGACCAGAGTGGAAAACAAGTGAAGAAAGGTTGACTGCGAGAGGAGGGAAGAAAAAGTAGGATCAGCAGTGGAATTTTTTGCATTCATCCACAATACAAAATATTACTCTGAGTTTGTAAAGGGTACCAAGGTTTTTTCAGGCTCATGGCCCCAGCCGCACTTCTACTCAGAATTGAAATAACCCAAATCAATCAAAACACCAATTTAATAAAAAGGAGGAAAGCTAAAAGACTGTGCAGGCAGACTTATTGCATACTATTATTAAGTTAATGGAATTTAAATAATTAATGCTGGGATGTACAGATCATCATTTATCAAAGACAAGTTGTAACTTCTTTGGGAAAAAGGTCTAAGCAGCCTCAAAAAAACAGGTCAGTGAAAACCTCTTTGTCCCACCCCTCCCACATCTCACTTAAATGACAGTTTATTTACCAACAAGAGCAAAGTTATGTCTATTAACTGGAGTGATCTGCACTGATATCAGTACAATATGAGGTTATACAACTTTGCTGAAACCACAACATTTGCAGTAGGGGAGGGATAAAACTGAAGAGTTTTGTCTATCTCACCACAGCCAGCAGAGTGGACTGGTGCAGATCCTGCCGCATGCCCACTGCATTCACCTCCAAGAGCCTCAGCAGGCAGTTAGAGAAGCCACTAGAAAAGCAAAAGCATTTTCCTTTACTGCTATGGTTATCCACAAGCCTGCAGGCTCCAATCGCATTCAAGCAGGTATTATTAGATATTTCATAGCTCATTTCTACTCCAGCCAGAGCAGGTCATGGTGCAGATCAAGCCGCAGTTCTGTAGTGGAGCACTGGAGAAGCACATTCCTCTAGCACATAATCCATGCGGGGGAAAAAATGGCTGTTGATTAAAGATGCAGGAAGAACTACAGATGTACCCATCCATGACATTCAATTCTCCAGATGCCCATTTGCTTTTTCCTCACTGCCACTAATTTGCCATTGTTAGGAGCTGAAAGGTGAGGGCTGGAAAAAGAGAGAGTTTAGAGCATAATCTGGTGGACAGAAGAGTGAGCAGCTGTAGTAGCATCAGTGCATTTACTTGGATGGGGAAAGCACTCTTTCTGCTGCTATGTATGTAGCAATGGCACTGTGCTGATCCTTCTACCACAAGTTGTGAGCAATAAGGGAAGAACATACAATGAATCGGAGCACCTCCTTGGACTAACAAAATAATATGTAATATCACAGAATGTGTATCAGCCAGCTTGAACTCTTCCCTCAGTAAATATATGGCCAAGAACCTGGCCAAAAATTAAAGCCACTATGGAAAGAAATTTCAAATCAGACCAAATCTCTCCCAGATTATTAGTTTTATTCGTAATCTTGTTTTAAAGATTATCAAAGCACTTCATCATCCTTAGAATAACAGTTTCTTTTCTTCTTTAGCTATTTTATGCTTATCTGTCATCACAAAACCTTAGTGACTCATTCTGTTTGGTTAGATCTTGAAAGGAATGTCCAGACTATGGACTTCCCCTGAACTGCACAAAGGCAAACCTCTATATCAGTAGCATATCTGCAAACACTTTCTTAATTTCATGCCACTGTTTTGACCCCCAGAGCTAAAAGACTCCACTCAGACAAGTCCATGAAAAACATCCTACCCAGAGCAAGACCAGAGTAAATTGAAAAATTAAGTTGATGTTATAATGCTTCAAAATATTGGCATACATGCACCTGTGCAGGCAAGTGAAAACTTTTAAATCCTCATTTTATGTGGTTCAAAGGCAGGATGCAACAACAGAACTCAGAAAAGTTTGATGGAACTGGATAATCTTTAAGGTCTCTTTCAACCCAGTGCATTCTATGGGTTGGGCTATGGTCTATAAACACTGTAAGCACAACAGTAGTTATACAGTCCATTATGGCCACAAAATGTCATTAATTAGGCTTAAATTATGGCGTGTTCTCAGTAAGAGCAAGGGTTCAAATCTTCCTGAAGTGGAAGAAGTTTTAGTAATATGTATAAATGATGTTGAAATTTTATTTCTTTTGATCTATTCCGGACTTGCTTTTGACTCAGCAAATGGATACCAACATGCAGCCAGCTGCACTGACTCGTGTTTTGTCTTTCTAAAACTCTACTGCAAAATTCCATTTGTGTTCCTCCACCCTCTTTTTTTTTTTTTTCTTGAGTTTCCTGACAAACCTCAAGTCACACCCAAACCAAAAATAATTATATTTTGAATGAGATCAAGCCCCATGACCTCATTCTGAACGTGACCAAGTGAGTCCAGCAGTTCCACTGCCTCTGGTGCTTACGAGCAGTCCCTTTTTTCTATTGGTTCAACTGAATGACAGCAAACTCACACACTCCAAGGAGGTTATTTGTCAGTGTCTAAACTTTTGGCAAGGAGCTCATTGTACTTCTCATAATATGTCTGGAGTTACAGGAGATCTCCAGACTATTGGATCATTTTGTGTATTTAGAAACATCTGTATTTAAGAAGTTCTGGTCACCTCTATGAGTTGTTCTACAAGCCACTGGCTAATAAGGAATCAAAGCATGGCAAGTTTGTTAGAGGCCTTTTTCCAAGCAAGGCTGCTACAGAGACTCCAGCAAATCACACATTAACATTACAGCAGATTACTTGGCAAGCTGAAATTCAACAGTGCCAAATACATTTTAATAAAATGTAACATAATATTCTATGTAAGTTTTATCATTTAAATGCTTTTGTAATCAATGTGTATGTTTACTGTGGGAATTTAACAATAAGGAAAACATTAATCTTTTTGTTTACAATTTACAGCTCAGAGGTAAGGAGGAGATATTAGCAATTACGTTGCTTTTTGTGGTTGAGCTCTGCAATTTAGCGCACTGCTGGTTACTAAAACGTGACACAATGTCCTGTTCAGTTTGGAAATTTTCAAAGCATTTCAAATTCTGTGTTGAAAAGTTCACTGTCCAGGAAACATTTTTACGTAAAGTTTAAGGTACATCTTCTTCCATAAATCCTACTGTAAAACACAGTAGGTTTAAAGACAGACTCTTTAATCAGGTTTTATTAAAAGAATGGCAAATTTTACAAAATCAGTTAGCCTCACAACATTGAGTATTCTTTTGAGTCAGATATACCTGCCATTTTATAACTGATATAAACAGTTTTTAAGATACTTGAGATTTGAGTAAAAGCGTCTGATTGCCCCCCTATTTCTCATACAATTATTTATTCATAAATCAGAAAAAATACATGCATTTTCCATGATTTTTAAAGGACATGCATCAGATACTTTATCCTGCCTACATGCCCATTGTCAAAAAAGTCTGTTGTCATTTGTTTTGTTCTGATGGGAAAAGGATAGACATACCTGTTCCAGTACTATCTTTGCTTGAAGTAAAAGTAACTCCCATACTCCATTTGTGAACTTTCTAAAACCAAAGACGATTACAATCCTCGTTTCATTATATAGGAATTAAATAATCTGTTTTTAAGTGCACAAAATGTAATTTTTCTGCATTCAACAAAGATGGGGCAATATTTTAGTTCACAGTATAATTTTAGTGTTGTTATCCCTAAATCAGAAATAATTTCTTCTAAATGTAATCGTCCTATTGTATTTTAAGCCTTTTTTATTTTCATGTCTTGTATTTATGCAATATCTTTTACTGTTGTGAGCCTGAAGTAACAATTTTCTTTGTGTCCCTTTTCTTCTGACAATATCTAAATTAAAAATAATGTAGAAAAAATGGAGGATACAAAAAGGGAACCTTTTACCTCTTACATTTCACATTTTTCTAAAGACTTATGAGGATAAAGCAAAACACTTCAGGGATCATGTCTGGATCTCTAAATGTTGCTAACTTTGCCTCATCATTTTTAATGGAATATTTCCTGCCCTATACACATGTAAATGAGAACCCAGTCAGATCCAATTTATTGTCTTGTATACTGAAAGCACTGCCCATATTGAGTGAGAACCACAGGTCATTGCAGTTTACTATCCGCAATTAGGATGTGTGCTGAGCTTTTCTTTTATGATGAGATTAATTTGTAAGTGTGTTGTATTCTCATTACTCAGTCAGTATTTGATAAATAACCGTTCATATCCTCATAATGTTAATCTTATATATCCACCTAGTATATTTAATCTATCACATTACACCTTGATTTGAAACAAATATTCTCCATTATCAAATTTGTCATGATTCTGTTCTAGTATTATGCGGACTGGACCAGCTCTCATATTTGGTGTAAAACATATATGCTAGCGAGCTGGCAACAATTCAAGGGCTAATAGCACAAGCAGACCTACAGTTGCCCAAGTCCTGGGCAGCTATGCAAGAAAATACAACAGGAATCAATGCTGTATTTCACATGCAATTTTTGCAGTCAAGATATTCTCAAAGAGTATATAGTCTTTGGACTTCACAAAAAAAATAACATCTGGAGTTATTTTTCCATTTATCTTGTAGATTAACAGTGATGACCCTTCTCAGTATGTAAAAGTTACAAGTTAAGTGACCTCTCTTGCTTAGGGAGAGTTCAAACCGCATTTTCTTCCTTCTCGGTGAATGTATAATTGACAAAGATATAAAAAAACTACATGGAAATATATTATCAGATATTCTTCTCTGTTCAGTGTCTTTAAATTTGCATGGAATAATTAATTATTCACTGGGACAAAGCAGAAGAGTATGTGATCATCACTCATGTATTCCTAGGGAAACTCAATTGACAAGGTATCAGTACTTCATTCTTTGTTTCAATTTATATTAAGATATTCTGAGATTTAATTGAGCGCAAGTAATCAGATCAGTAGATAACACCGAGACAAAACACACATCTTAATCAGTAGGGTGAAGATTTGTGATCATGCACTTGGTCGTTATACTGAGGTCAAGAGGATGGTTAGAGGGTGTCAGTCTTGTGGTTTTAACAGCTGTATAGAATGTGAAAGCAAATTCAAATTGAAGTGTGAATTTTATTTTAATCTTCTGTGTTTCATGTTGAAGCTCTGTTGACTAAGCCTCAATAAGAGCAGAAAGAAAAAGAGAAGAAAGGAAACATTTCTGCATCCTTCTGCTGATGGAAGTGCTGGAAGAGTCACTTCACTCCAAGATGGAGTCTCAGATTACCACTTCCAATTGAAGACAGTACTATCCATGCTACAGCTTGGGATTCCATTGGCCAAAGGTATTGACACAGCTCACAGAGCTACCCTGAGACTCAGCCTCCTTTCAGACTTGTACAGACATAGCACAGTGTATGCACACTGGTTGTGCATTTGTATTGCCATGCTGTGCTCTCAGTCAAGTGTGTCTGTACAAGAGCCCCACTCCCTCTGTTTCAAGGGACAGCACAAATGAAATGAGCTGAGAGTTTAGCATACACTGGGTATACTTTTAGTATTCTGCTTCTCATGAACCACTGCAGTGTTTCACTGAATGACAGCACCGAAAGCACTCCAGGTCATCTTGCACTTCTTCATAGCTCTCATTCACAATTTATAATTTGTACTGTACTGTCTGAGTACCTCAGTATATTTTAGGGATCTTATTTTCAGAGATTTTGGTTTTACATGAATCCTATTCATGGTCTATCTGAAAAGCAGGCAAGCTTTTCAAGAAAAGGTTAAGATATTTAATACTATGTGTAAAATTTTGGTTGTTGTCCTTCACTTAAAATTAAAGATTTATCTCAGAAAACAATTAATTTTAGGAAGGTAAAAAGTGTATTAATGAATCTTCTTATCAGTCTTCAGCAGGAGATATATTTCTAATATATCTTTATTATATGACTTTCTCAATCAAAAATTTGTTTCAGTAGAAATGGTTAAAGCAGTCAATCAGCTATTAAAATGTTTTATTCTAAGTTGATTTTTTACACTGCTAAATATTATTAGTGTTGTACTAATTTGCTACCTAGGTGCCCTCTGCATCCTGGCTCAGTTGCTCTCAGCTCTGTGACTCCATTAGTGTTCTTCTCTTAATGGGATGCTAATCTGGATAATGTGGTTACTAGTATAATGGCTTTTGACAGCTTCTAAAAATATTGTGGATAGCTGCTAAGCCTGCTGATATCTGATAAGATAATAATAAAAAGAAAACAAATGTATAACCAGTTACTATGGAACCTTATGTAAGAATTTTCTTTGACAACTTCTGTTCAATCATTCTCCTCTGGTACTTCCTGAAGAATAGTTTTCCTAAAATATAACTTCACACATTCTTATATCTTCCATATACATTTTTTTTTTTAATGGATATCCTTCAAAACTGGATGCAATTATCTCATTACATTTGTCTAACCACTAAGGAATTATTTTTCAGTATGAAATAAAGAAAGAGGAAAAAAGAAGTAATATGTTTCAGTGAAATAACAAACACTAGGGAGAGTTCACACAGTCCACTTGTTGGCATATGACTGTTGTGCTTAAATAAGGATACTGGTTTCACTAAACTTAGTATATAGTATATAGTTAGTATAGGAAATTAGACTTCTAGTGTGTATGCAAATATTTTTTGTTATATTAAATACTGCCAATGTAGTCTGTGAAGATGAAAACATTCATTTCAGATTAGGCCATTGAGGTAGTTTTACATACTTTGGTGGAAATCATTTTTCCAGCTGTGAATACTAAAAAGAAGCAGCACTATGAGCAAAGATAGACAATTTGGTAGATTTGTGGATAACTTCAGAAACCTTTCACAACAAGGTTTACAAATACATTCTTACAAAGGCAAACATAAATTTTGCTTTCTTAAGGCACCTACTTATGTAGATGGGATTTTCAATAATTGTCAATACTTTCATACTGTAAAGAATTTTCAGTAACAAATTTGGCACCATGCAAAGCCTACAGATACAGAACTAATGAGACTGGGACTGAGTGCATCAGAAGAAAATATTTTGTGCTTGCATTCTTTCTTTCTTTTATTTATTTTTATTTTTATTTTTTGGGTATACATCAATAACTGTAGATATCTATTCAAAATTCAAGATATGTTGACCTGTCTGTTTTCAAGAAATCACCACTGAGAGCTAAATGTCATTTGTTATGTCATATGAAGCCTTAAAGCTTCATTTTCTAAAGAATTGTCTTCTCCCAGAATGTCAGTTCTCTGTCTGGTTATAAAAGTTTGCCTTCTGTCCAAGGAATGTCTGCTTAGCTCAGTCATGCTTGAGTCTCTTGGAAAGCAAACCAGAAAACTGAACATTAACATCTAAGCTTTTTGTTCTGTTGTTTCTTCTCCTTCTTTTTTTCCCCCACAAAGTACTTTCTCTGGTTTTGATGAAGGCGGCAGCATACACCAGAAATATTCAACTAGAATTGCTAGCACTCTCACTTTGTTGTTTCCCTAGCAAGTAAGTATCATGTTCCTAGCAGGCAATAATTCTGTTTGTCTGTGGCACTTCTAAGATGATTTGTGAGGTTGCTTCTTTTGGAAAGTACTTTTAAAGAAATTTGGAAATCTTCAGACAAAAGACAGCACTACCTCTGCTATCTGGATCCCCTCCCAAAAGTGAAGGAATGACAGCCAGACTAATATCCAAACAAATAATTTATTCTACATCTTACTCAGTGTAATAATTCCATACCCAACAAGCACAGATTTGAATTATAACCAAGAGTGGGAAAGAGGTCAAAAGATCACACATATTCAGTGTGACAACATAAGTTTGCCAAAATTAGTGTAAGCATTAGGAATTTCCCTGCCAGAAAGTGAAACATGTCTTTAGGACATTCTGACATCTATAGTGACAAAATGCATATAAATTATCTAGAGATCCATTAGATGACTTGCAAGAGGTTGAAAACCAGGTTACTAGAACTGTAAGAAACCAAATATACTAAATAAAACTCATTGCCAGGGTCCAAAGCAACTGACTTTATTAGTTGAGGATTGTCATCTGTTTCAAGAGATGTTTAGCCAGAATGAACCTCCGGTGTTGTAATTGCTCCATGCAAATTATACTAAAAACGTACCAAGTAGCCTACATCACTTTGTATAGCAGTAAGGCCTTGACCCTAGCCATTTAGTCAAAACTTACATTTCCCATACAGATGCATGTTCTTCAAACTGCAAACTAAAGAGTTCCAAAATCTGGGTGGGCCACCAGGCTCACTAGAACATCTCCATTGTTTTTGAGACTGGATTTCATTTAACTTCTGTTTCTTCTCTCTTGAAAAGGATAATACATGTGGACATCTTATGTGAGATGAGAAAAGAACATCCTATGAATTGGCTCAGAGAAAACTGCTCAAGACCAGAGCCAGGCTAATCCTATTCAGGGGTGCTTTCCTCACTTCTAGGACAATCTCAAGATTTGCCTATAAGTAAAGGAAAATGTCATTTTACGCCATCTTCGTGCTACCACATAATCAGATCTGCAAGAATATGTTAGTGGTGCCTTCATCTGATTTGGTTAGATTTGGGATTTGGGAGAAAACTCTTTATGTCCTTGTCTGTATCCCTGTCTTTCCTCGATTGTAAGAACCAGTTATGTTTCCTTTACAGCACTGTCCAATCTTACAGCAGAAACTCCAAGTCGTCATTTGCAGAGTTGCAGTGTGGACATAGGTAAACAATCTGCAGTAGATGAAGAGTGTGAACACAAGCATCATATCGGGCTCATGTCAAAAACTGCTATGAGATGATAATCACAAAATTACTAAGTTAGCAGAGTATTCAGCAATGACTGGCAGTAATGCTTCACTATGCACTGTCTTTTGTAGGCATGGTTATTAGCTTGATTATGATGCCTTCACAGTCCTACACTGAGGGCAGTTTTGGACATGCAACCTGAAGCTGTCAAGGTCTCTTTTAATTTTTGGTTTTATATTTTTATTTCTTTTTATTTCTTTCTTAACTTCCACAGTTAAGGTAGCAGGTTCTCTAAGGTTGAAGCTCAGTTGCATAGTGATTCAGCTCATAACCAGAAAAGGTAGGTGATCACTAAATGCATGAATCTTGAACAAAACTTGTCCCAATACCAAGACCCTTCGTTTTTCAGAAATCTCTCCTTCATATAGATTTACACTACCTGTATGCTTTAATATGTCTGCTACTGATGACATTACAATCTTCCCAAGAGGCATTTTATCAAATATTTTGCTAAAATCTGAATAAATTATGTCAAGCCTGTTCCTCTTTTTTTTTTTTTTATTTACCCAAGTTACTGATTTTCTCTTCAAAAACAAAAAAACAAAAACAAAAACATCAACCACAAAAAAAAACCAAAAAAAAAAACATGAAATACTTACAAATGGGTATGTTATTTTTCTGTTTACTCATTATCTTATTTCTCTGAGCATTTACCTAATTTCTGAATACCTTGAGTATTTCTTCCATGACAAGTGACCCTGCTGATAGTATCTGGATTCTCTTCCGCTGAGTGTTTATGGGTAAGTCTCTGAGAAAGTTACTGAAGGAGAAAGAAGAATCAGGTAATGAAAGGGTAAGCAGTGTTCAGGGACTTAGAGATAAGATGCCATTTTGATTTTGCTACTGACTGACTAGGATTTTGAACTAGCACTGTGATAACCTGTAGAATTACAATTTTCAATCTTCTATCATAGACAGTGCTTTTCTCTCTGAAGCAAGAATTGCTTTTTCTTAGGTATTTGTAAAGAATCTTGCAGAGTAGAATCTAAGTAAAAGAGGGTATCTTAGTTATATATAACCTAATACATGGAATTAACGAAAATAACAAAATAAGGAAGGGCACGGGGGAATTATAAAGTGTGGTATGAAAAGTAAGTTAAACCATAGAAGATGAAAGAGAAGAAAGTAAACACTCTGAGGGGTAAAGTCTGAAAGCTCAAGCCTTACAAGTCATACTCCTTAATACAGACGTAAGGTCATAAAAACTTGTCCCCATTGTTCAAAGCTAAGGAGCAGATCAAGGAAAAGAATTTTATAAGGATTGTATTGGAAATTTCTTTATAAATGCAGGCTCAAGCAAGCAATCTTTGTCCCTGCAGAGAAGGAACCAGACCCAAATCTCTGTGAAATAGCCTCCATTTATTTATTTCTTAATTATTTTCTTCCTGAATGACTCTGATACATCTGTAAAGACTGGCTTAAACCCTCTGTTTTCTCTTTATGACCATGCACGCTATTCTCTTCTGCTATGTTCTGCTTTCAAACCATTTAAGTTCACACAGAAGAATTCTTTTTATTTTTATGGAGTAATTTGCTACGCAGAGGCTGGTCTTTTCATTTTCAGATTTCTAATGTTTTCAAGTATCTAAAACAGGAGGGCTTTTTTTTCCACTTTATGGAAAAAAAGCCACACTGGCAGATTTCAGGGTTTAATTTCTTTATAACAATAGGTTTAATACAAAACACATTTTTATTGTAATAAAAAAATAAATAAAGGAAGCAATATGCATTTGAAAATTCTGCCAAACAAGGCAATGTTTGTTTATTCTTAAGAAGAATATTTAATATAGTTTTATGTCGGTATATACTTTTTATGCATATTACATTTAGATATATGTTTGAGTGTATAAACGATGACTGCAATTTAGATTGATTTAACTATAAAGGTCTCTACATCTCATCCATCAGACTAGAAATAAGATTTCTGCTGAGGAACTTTTATGCTACCATTCCTTCAGTTATTGTTCTTTAACTAATCATTTTGACAATTAGCCTTTTTTCTTGTTACTGGAGGTAGCCTTTCTTTTTCTCCCCAGATCATTATTACCTTGCTGAATAGATCATATCTTCCAGTGTTCTAAGTACAATAGAAGGGTTAGTGTCTTCCTCAAAGACCAACTGATTCAATTTTCTGAATAACGATTAATATGCAGGCATTAATTTCTTTGGAAACTAGCCTCCCATTGACTTTCAGAAAAGTTGGCCTTAAGAGAATAAGAGACTTCAGGAATCTTTAGACTCAAGTTTCTTCAATGCTGGGATTTCTTGCCAATAGGGTTGCACAAACATTTTGAATCATCCAAACATAGAGATATGTGTCCTTTGGTTTCACAGTTCTTGGGTTCAGCATTTTTAGTGACCATATTTGAAACAGTAGCTATATTGCTGGAAGTAACAGATATTTCTTTAAAATTATGTATCACCTCTTTGAGTAATAGGACAATAATATAATAAACGTAATACATTAACAAATATTACAAGTCTGCTGAAAGTAATAGACCTCTTTAGACAGAAAGGCTCAGCCCATATGTAATACAATGTCATCTAATTCAATCGAATATTATACATTAGTGATAGAATTTTCATTCTGCCATAAAGTATTTGAAATAAGTAAACAGTCTACAATCTGCTTTTTCATTGTGTAATAGAAAGAAAGTATTGGATTTTATCAGTAAAAGGAGTGGCTTCTATCAGAATATCAAAGTTACGGGAAGTTAGTGATAGCCAAAAGCAAGAACAAGTGACAGCACTTCCTGAACTACACAAATGTCTTCTGATTTGTTAACCTGCCTAACAAAGACAAATCTTAGAAGGTTTCCCTGCCAGACACAATAATATTGTTAACCATTTCAGTAATGGGGGAAAAAAAGATCACCTACCTTATGGCATGCTTTTACTGGCTTTTATAAATCTATTCTCTTATAACTTTATTAACTTCATCTTGAAAGCAAGTTTGTGTTCATGATATTTTTATTGGAAAGCTCTAAAAAATGTTACAATTGCTGGAAACTCTTTGTCTTCTAGTTTTTCTTTTCTAAAGACCTAGCTGTGTGGATAGCCAACATGGAAGAATGCATAGAAATATTGTAGTATGATATAAACCTATATGAACACTACAAAGCTATTGTCTTATCTGTAAGATAATACTACAGTAACTTTTCATCTTATTGCAAAGGAATGCATTGCAGAGGGAGGTAAACTGAGTGGAAATTAATTTTCCTCTTCCAGGAAAGGTTTTGAAATTGCAAAATTCACATTTTACACTGAGCCAAACCCAAGACCTTTCAATTTTTTTTTTGGTATTTTTTCCATGAGAAAATCAGAAGAAAACATGATTGGAATAGCTGCAAGTCCAGTAATTTACGTCTTTCCTCTGGGACATGGAAAACTCAGGTCCAAGTCTACACTGTGAAATAATTCAAACAGGGACTTGAATTTCATTCTCCCACATCCTGGGAGATGTACATAACAGTCAGGTTATACTGGTTCTGGCTCAATCTCTTTCTGATCAGAAATTCTGCAGTGGACTCCAAGAAATCCTGTCTAAATGGCATGTACTTTCCATAGAAAGACTGGGTATTGATGAACTGACATTTTGTAACAAGAAATCACTTTGTTGAAAAAAAATTCAATCGAACTGGAGATACCAGCTCTTAGATGTAATGAAAAAATATGTTCCCCATCACTCTCTGCCCTTAGTGTTTTGGTGGCCCACTGTGCCAGAATAGTGGGGATCGTCTTTGTGTTCTGATCATTTTACCAATTTGGGTAATTATTTTCCCCCCATCTAAGTTTAATCTTACATTTCAATTGGATACAGAATTATTCTTCATTTTATGACTTAAACTATAATGTGCTGTTGTTTTGTACAGTTAAACAGCTGCTTAGCTCTGTGAAAATAAGAACCATGTGTTCCACCCCAGAGGTGGCTGGCATTTCAGTGGTAAATGAATTCATCCTTGCTTTTTAAACTGTTTTTGGATTCAAGTGTTATGTAGATATAAGATATTTATTGTTTCAGTTTTATAAAGCCTTGCTCCCAGCTATGAGGACCATAGCCAGAATGTGGAGAAAGGACCACCCCTTACGATCAATAATAGGTCAGCATAGGATTCAAAGAGTTCCTCCACTGTAGGTAACTAAAAACACATTAGGGAAAAAAAAATAAAAAATAAAAAATCTTCAGACAAATAGGCCTACAAGTGAAAGCAAAGTGTGACAAACTTCATTTCCAGAAAACACGATACCACTGATCATGATAATCATCAAAGTAATCAAGATAATCCCAAGACTGTTAATTGAGGAACTTGTAAATTGCAAGAGATCCAGTGTCAAGATGTAAAAGGCAGTGACTGTATCAACAGTATTAGTCTTCTTCTCCAACCTAAAAACATATATAATTATTACATATATAATTCCTTTGAAATTTTGTACTTCTCTTACAGAAGATCTCCATAGGAATATTTTGGGCCTCCACACAAAGTCATCCTCAGGAATGGAGTTTAGAATTTATGGACTCCTTGTGCCAATAATATGAACAAATTATTTTTCCTGTGTTCCAGTTGCATCTAGCTAAGTTGGTACTATTCATAAACCAAAGACTTTTCAAACTGTAAATTTTTTCAGCAACTGCACTGAAAATTAAGACCTGTAGGCTGTGTCTGGACTTCACCTGAACTGCACTGAAATCATTTATAAGCTACAGGAGCATCTCCCTCCAGACCATGGTCCTGCCTGACTGAAACCATGAGAGGTAATAGAAAGAGCGTCATATAGTTAGAACACCTTGACATAATATGGAGATGGACCATAACAACAATGTGCATTTGCATTTAAGAGTGGGGAAGCTCTGGCCATAGGCTCTTAAATCCATAATTCAAAGTATTAATAGCAGTCTTCAAATATGCTTGGGCATAAATACAAACACAGCTCTCACTGACAATCAAGAACTCTTCTGCAGATGCAGAAGTGCTTGGACATTTCATTCTCTGTTGGAGTGTGGGAATACTCAAGGTAACACATTCTGTGGCAGAGAGGTGATTCGTGAGCTGACAGCTCTGGCTGGCTGAGAGGCCAAATATAAGTATTCAGACTTAACTCATCTGGATAAAAAAAAGCAAAATACATTTTGGTAAAGGAGCTGTGTATGACACTAACAGGAAGGAAAGAAACGGTAAAATAGACTGTCTGTTCTTTTTTTTCCTAGAGGAGTAGGCAAAATCAGAAAGTATGCATTTTTTAAAAAAGCAGAGGGATGGAAGCAGGGAGAGTGAGGTGATTGGCCCCTCTAAACTGCCTTTTTAGACCCCATCTGGAGTACTGCATACAGACCTGGGGACCCAGAACAAGAAGGATGCAGAGCTGTTAAAGAAGGTCCAGAGGATGGCCGTGAAAATGATTACAGGGTTGGAGAACCTCTCTTACAAAGAAAAGTTGAAGCAACTGATGTTAAGCCTACAAAAAAGAAGGCTTCGGGGAGATCTAATTGTGGTCTTCCAGTACTGAAAAGGAGCTTATTAACAGGAAGGAGATTAAATTTTTACAAAGTCTGATAGTGATAGGACAAGGGGGAATGATTTTAAACTAAAAGAGGGGAGATTTAAATTAGATGTTAGGGGAAAATTCTTTACTCAGAGTTTGGTGAGGCACTGGCACAGACTGCCCAGAGAAGCTGTGGATGCCCCTTCCCTGGAAGTGTTTGATATATTCGGATTGGATGGGGCTCTAAGCAGCCTGATTTGCTGGGTAACTTTGCCCATGACAGGGAGCTGGAACTAGATGGTCTTTAAGGTCCCTTCCAACACAAACCATTCTATGAATTTATATAGATTATATTGTTCTACTGTTCTATTATTGAACTACTGCTGTCTAAAAGATTAATATTTGCAAATTCTGAAGCCCTGATCAACTGATCGCATTAGAAAAGGAGTAAAAATATTTTTAATTTATAAAATACATTTAACACAGGGCAACAGTCAATTCAGTTGAAAATTCACATGGGAGTAATGAAAAACACCATCACTTTTCTTCTTAGCAAGGTATGCCATCATCATACCAATAATTTTCAGGAAACTTACCATACCTTAACATATGCAAATTGACTTCCATATATACTCTTGACTTCATAGAATTGCTAAATTTAAGATTATATGTATTTTTAATCTATTATTTCCTGAAATAAATCAGAAAGAAGATTTTTGTATTTCTGGCAATCTAATGTTATACAAACCATTCCTAGATTACTTATTTTGAACGAAGCTCTAATCCATTCATCCGTGTACCCAATCAAAGTTGTATTCTCTTTCAATACTCCTCAAACTGTTTATAAGACTGTGACAAATCCACGAAGATGCTGCAGCCTACTGATCTATTTCTTGAAAAGACAGAAGGCCAAATTTCCTGTTCTGCATGTTCATATGCATACATCTAAAAACGTGCATTTAATACTCACAGATATTTGTAAGTTGCATGTAGGTATAAGGGTTGATTCTATTTACAGTTGTGCAATGCCATTAATTCAAACTAATTTGTGTAGCTTTAACTGGTGGCAGAATCTGTCCTAGATAATATTATTGAACTATTTTTTATTTTACAAAGAACAATGTGGTTCTCTGTTCCAGTTTCAGATCAGAAGTCATAGGGTACAACTCTACCGTTATCAGTGGAATCTCAATTACTTACAGCAGGTCTGAATTTATCCCTGAGCATCTATATTCATTTAGTCTTTCTCCCCTGGGAGAGGAAGAGAGAAGAAAAATGTGACAGGTATTTGTCATATTGCCTAATGCACTACTGGAACAAAATGAGATTCTATGCTGATGAGTATGGTATAAATGAACTTCTAAAGAAACTGACAAACATGAAGGGACATGCAAGGAGTCTTAAAACTACTTTTTGTCCTTCACTGAAGGTCTGCCACAGTGAAAGCCACCAACAAGAACATGGTGTTTGATAAACAGACACCGGCTCTGTATTTTCTTCCATGATCTACATGATATCAGCAACTCAGCTTACTACAAATGGAGATTTGTAAGCCTGATTGGGTAGTAATTAGCTCCTTTTATGTGTAGTATCTTTTTTAAGACAACTCAGTAGGTGTGTTATTAATTCACTCTTTACTAGAGGGATGAAAATGTTCATCTCATCTGTGAATATCGAATATTCTTCATCTTAAGTGAGGTAATGTCAGTAATAATGAGAAAGAGTTATTGTGATTCACACTTTCTTCAGCAAGAATTTTGACATATTTGATGCAATATTTTCAAAGTACATTTCTAAAGTGGGTGCTGCTTTTTCTGCCTCCCCAAGTCAGTTTTCTCTGTTTAGGAAAATGCTATGAAAATAATTAAATAAATAATTGCAAGGGAAATGAAACTGTTCTAAATAAATAAATAAATAAATAAATAAATAAATAAATGGAGGCTCTTTCTGATAGAATGTCATTTACAATCCAGATTCTGCTGTGACCTGTGGACTCCTTCACTGTCTACTGTCACCTGGAAAACTGGTTAAACTACTGAGATGACTTGAAGTTTCCTGCTTAATCTCAGCATTTTACAGCACACAATGGAAAAAGGAGACCAACTAGATTGTGCTTATTATTTATAACTGTAGTCCAAAAATGTTGGTTGTGGGAATTAAATCACAAAGGCTGAGATAGGCCAAAGCCAGCTCTTCACATCCAAACTGTATTAAATTCGAGAAGAAATTTAGATATTTATCTGAGAGCTATTTCACACACTCTCACCACCAAACTCGAAACATTTCAAAAGATAATACTTAACATCATTGAGCAGGAACAAAATCAAAACTATTTATTTTAATGCAATAGTCTTTCCTATACAAGTATAAGTGCTACAACTTTGTCTCTTACAACTTACAGATACTTACAGTATTTGATATTATGCAAAATCCTTTGTCTTTATAATACCCTCTTGTTTCCCGTCTTCTTCCATCCCATCCCATAAATAAACAAACAAAAATCTTAGGGCTTATGAAATTTTCCATAAACGCATCTTCCCAGCATGGTGTTCCACATGGTCTACTGCTATTAATTGTCTCCATGTGAGTAGTCACAATCATTAGAATAACACAGTAATCACAAGGTGGATTCAGTGCATCCCAAATTTTGCTGCCACTGGTTGTGCAGATGCAAATAGCCATAAGTATGGAAGTGTTGGCACCATATTTTCTGAATTGCTTTCCCATGGCAGAAGTTCAATATTCACTTAAAGAGATGATTATTATTGACCAAGACACCGATCTCACTTTAATACCCAGGTCTCCCTTGAAAATCTTTCAACTCAAAATCGATCTGTTTAGATAATGCTTATGAGCTCTAGCAAGACCACACTGTAATTAAAAAGGCAGAAAACTAATAAAGTTCAAATGAAAGGTCTGAAATATTTGAGAGAATTAGAGAAGATTCAGCATTTTATTCAGATGATTGATCAGTAAGTTCTTCTCCCTTCCTTCAGTACCGTATTAGCTCTGTCAAACAAGTTTTGAAAAATAACAAACTAGACCAAAAGTTATTACTCAGCATTGGAAGGTAGAAGAGAGGACAACTTAGAAGTTATTATACAAGTTGATTCAACTCTGAAGGAATATGTGTCCAACAGTATTTAACCTCAGACATGAAGTAAGAGTGAAGTAAGAAACTGACAATGCATCTCATGCTAGAACATGCTTGTTCGCAAATATTCCTAATTGTGAGCATGATCTTTTGACTAGAAAATGACCAAGTCTTTATTTATGAGTCAAATTGTAGTCTACAATCTTATCGATATCCTATCCTGGGAAAACACTCATTGGGGACACAAATACAATAAATAAAAGGAATATCAACAGAGAGATTATAGGCTGTATAAGGCCATTTATGGTTATTCCAAGCTAGTAAGTGAACTTAAGAATTGTCTCTTACATGGCTAGTAGCTCTCTTGGAAACTAGAATTTGGATTAGGTGGAGACTTCTTCTGTCTTGCATAGCAGGTCTGTCTTGTTTCTTCCCATTAGTCAATTTGCTCTTTGGAAGGATCTAATGTTTTACAGTTGTGTCTTTGAAATGTGTTTTGAATAAAGCTCTAGCCAAGAATGTTGTGTATGTCATTTGTGGGGAAAAGCTAAAGACTGCAGGAGCCTGCCATGGTTATTTAACTTGCTTATTTTTATATCTGTTAACTACTGCTTTTGTTAATAAAGTTTATAACAAAAAGTTTTATAGATTTATAAAAAACTAATAATTTCAAAAGCAGTCACATATTTCAACATTTTATATGGAAGTTCAACTGTATAAATTTTGCAAATAAAAAACAAAATCCCAGATGATTAACAAAATATGTGTTTATTTAAACATACAAATAAATACATTTTAAGGGGTTTTTACTTAGAAAAATCTGAATTCAATATTTGCCTTGCAAGACTTACTTAGAAATCTGAGCCATGCTTTTGGAACTCTTAATGCACAGCAAAACAAAGAGAATGGAGTTTCCAAAACTGGAAGGAGTATAGGATGACACTGGAGACAATAGGGATATTTCCCAGAAGAAACATGAAAAGGTATAAACTGAGCTAAGACAGACTGTACCCTTCTTGGTCCATGGCATTAATCTCATAGTGTAATCTGTGAAAGTCTAAAGATAGATCAGGAATGATAAATCTAGTAAACATGTTCCTCCCAGTATTTGGATTCCCAGAGCAATGTGCCTGGATTAAGAAAACGTGAAGCCTTATCCACCCAACATAAGGCAAACATTTATGCTATCACTAACTCTACTATTCTAAATAAAACCATGGAATTTACAGGCACCAAAGAACCTGTTTTCATTCTTAAAATGTGAGAAACATGACTCAAAATACCATTCCTGGAACATTTGTTTTTATATCTCAGCATATTAAGACATTTAGAGCTGCTCCACACCTACTCCAAAAGGGAACATGCAGAGTCATGAGATAAAAACTGCATCCTAAAATAAGCAGAAATCAAAACTGGTGTGCTTAAAAGTCGAAGTTATCATTATCACAAGCCCACAAGATTTGTTACAGAATTTTCTGTAAGTCATGACTCGTGTCAGAAAAAAACAGGCTTCTTTTATTGACAGGCTATAGTACACTGAAATCTAGAGAGCAATATCTGATTTGTAGAAAACTGAGCGCATAGAATCATAGAATGGTTCAGACTGGAAGAGATCACACAATCGTAGAATTATAATGATTAGAAGGGATCTCTGGAGAACATCTAGTTCCAACCCCATTGCCATTGATAGGAACACCTTCCACCAGCTCAGGTTGTTCAAAGTCCCATTGAATTTGGTCTTGAATATTTCCAGTGAAAAAGCATACACAGCTTCTCTAAACAATCTGTTCCAACGCCTCATCCCCCACATAGTAAATAATTTCTTTCTAGTATCTAATCTAAATCTATTCTCTCTTAGCTTCAAAACATCCCTTCATACCACTGCACTCCTTGATGAAGAGTCCCTCCCTACCTTTTATGTAGCCCCCCTTTAGATACTAGAAGGCTTCTATAAGGTCTCTCCAGAGTCTTCTCTTCTCTAGGCTGAACAATCCTATCGCTTTCAGCATGTCTTCTAGGAAAGGTGCTCCAGCCTTCTGATCATTTTCATGGCCCTCCTCTGCATCTGCTCAAAAAAGTCTATATCTTTCTTCTGCCAGGGGCGCCGGAGCTGAATGCAATACTCCAGGTGGGACCTCATGAGAGCCATGCTTCTTTTGATGCAGTACATAATACAGTCGCCTTTCTGGGCTGCAAGCTCACACTGCTGCCTCATGCTGTGCTGCCTCATGCTAAGCTTTGCAAGTCCTCCTCTGCAGGGTTACTCTTGGTACACTCATCACTCAGCCTGAAATGGAGATTAATCTGACATATGTGTGAGACCTTGCATTTGGTGTTGTTGAATGTCATGAAATTTGCAAGGGCCCAGCTCTCAAGACTACCAAGGTCTCTCTGGAGCCTTGGAATATGATTAACCTATCCCAGTGTGTGGTTCTCAGATTGACACAAAAATCAGCCTGTCTGCATCATGCAGTAGTTAGAAATCTGTTGTCCCCTAAATTATGAAGCCCTGTTACATTTTGACTGACGTACTGTGGACTTCTTTCCCATGCTTAGATTTTGATCACACCTCTAGGTATACTCTAACTCTCCTGAATTCATAAATAATCTGTTAGTTTCTTAAAACATTTTAAATGACAAGCTATAAGTTAGTTCTCATTCCTAAAACTTCTCTGAAATTCTACAAAATAGTTAAAAACACATGATAAATTCAGATGAGAAGTTTATAGATTTTATTTAGATTTGCAGTAGCTTTATGGAAATTCTTTTTAATACAACTTTAGACAGAACAAAAAAAAAAGCAACACCAGACCTTTTAAAAAGTTTCTGTAAATATCAAACATATGATTTGCCTGACTCACATCTATTTTAAACACTAAAGTATATATTACCAATTTTAAACAAAGGCAGACTGCTCTAGAAACTGGGCTTCAGATGCATCTTCAGCCTCCCAAATACTGATCAGAACTGACCTCAATGTACCCACAGTTGAAAAACAAGCAAAACAAAACACCACACACAATAAAGTCCCAAGTTACTTAACATTAAAATTATCACACAGTTAATAATAGGGTAGTATTTATGAAGTATTGCGAATCATTCTTTACTCAGCAAACACCCAGAGTCCAAATGCATTCTGCGTTCTCCTTTTTTTTTTTTTTTTTTAGATTTCAAATAAGGCTGTGGATTCAAAACCTAAGCAAAGGAGGATAGGTAGTTTGTGCCGGTGCCAATGATAATCAGAGAATGAATATTAAACAGGCCAAGTCACAGAGTACTTCTTTTATCTTCACTTGTATTACCTTTCCATTTTCCTTTGTACTTTGTAAATGATGTCAGTCTTATTATCCTATTAATTACTTTCCATCCAATCAGTTTTACCTCCTCACCATACTGTTAATTTTATTAATATATACAAGCTTTTCTTCCAAAATCTGACTTTCATCCAATCTTTCACCAAAGTCCACTTCAGCCAAAATACCAGAAGATCTTTACCAATTATAATGTTTTATTTACCATGAAATGTCAACACATGTGTATGACTAGCATGAGTCATCCTACAATCAGATTCCGGACAACCCTTCTAATGCTTTTGCCATATCTCATATCTCTCTAATAGTAGACTGCAAAATCTTCAGGTCAGATGTTTTGACCTTTTCTCCATTTCTCTACAAAATTAAGCACCCTCTTCAAACAATGTTTGGGGGTTGGACTCGATGATCTCTGGAGGTCCCTTCCAACCCCTACAATTCTGTGATTCTGTGATTCTGTGAATGTTCACTGAGCCTCCTAAGCTTGTATATCTAATCAATATACTGAAAGGCAATACATGTTTCTTAACAGAGAGTTTGAATAATAATCAACATAAATGGTCTTGTAAACAACACAATCAATATATAATTCTCTAACACTGAGAATTTGGAATAAAAAGTAGCTGCTATTTAGAATCTAAACTTCATTTAAATCAGTGATTCATATAAAATAAATTAGATAAATTCCCCTTATGGTTTGCTTTATGGAATGACAGAAAATGTTATTAAAAAAGTAGTTATGCAAGAAAAGGATCTACTCTGAAAACCCTGCAATATATCTTGTATTTAAAAAGAAACACGAAGTCTGTATTACAAGCTGAAGACTTTAATTACAAAATGTACCTGAAAGTAGGGAAATCCCTTGTTTACTATCTGAAGAACCATAATTAATGGAAGTATACGGAGAATGCACCTAGCCAACAAAAACACAGAGAGAGGCTAGTTATGAATGAATGTGAATGGATATTATTGAAATATTAAAGATGTTTTGGAAATGCACAGGCTATGACCTAGCTAGACAAATCCTCTCTGTATGGTATCCTTTAAATTCTTCCTGCTTAATACCTACCTAGTCACCTATCTGGGACTAATTTAGATGGTGAATACTTTTGGAGACAGACCATGCTAAGTAAATGGTAAATAATAATTACATATGCATGGCGAAATAGAAGTACCCCGCATGGAGACGATTAGTTGTTTGAGGCTGCTGCTAACGTAGCCACAGGGCTACATTTCCAACAATATTCCATATTTATCATGTTTTCAAACATAAAAATGATATTCATGTAATATCTTCAAGCTTATCTTTTTCAGGATAAACCAGTTATCCACACTGTATGGGCTCATCCTAGCTGCTAGGCCTGTGTAAATTATGCCTGACTTAATACTGCAGCTGAACATCAAAAGGGAAAAATATACAGTAACGTGTTCCCTTGGGATAATATGTATGTTCTGGAGTTCTGACTAATTAACCTGATATCTGAAAGGTTAAAGGGGTGGTAGCAATGATTATTTTCACTATAAGTTTAAGGGTGTTTATTCATGCTATACTGAAATAACTATTGTGTATAGGTGTCATTGCCCTCTACTGGATCAAATCAAAACAGCTCAACCCCTCATGGGGCTGATAGAAATCTGTAGAAAATTGCACCCAATTAAAAGAAAAAAAATAAAAAAAAAAGACACTAAATCCACATTGTTTGACAAACAAGCTTTTGGATTTATTCTACCAGTGAATAATATAATGGCCAAGAATTGCCAATAAATGGTCAATAATGGACCAAGTGGACTAAAAGAAGCACAAAATATAGAAAAATCATACAAAATGAAGTGCAAAAAACCCTAAATGATCACACAATTCAATCTCCATCACTTTCTCTCTAGCATATAGTAACACATTTGTTTTCTGCTCACTCCTTAAATTATGTAAAAGCTGTGCTCTTCTGCAACCAACATACAAGTCGATGTTATGTTTCATCATCCATCCACCACTCTCTTTTTGTCTTCATTGTTTCATTCTTCAAGTCACTGAATCCTTACATCTTGTGCATAGATGTGCCACATTCTTGGTAGATTGCCCTGTTACTTTCATTCTTGTCTCTCCATCAGCATTTCTAATTTCCACTTGTCTTCAAATTCCAATCACACAACTAGATCAATAGTTGTTTTTGTTGCTCTTTGTTTTTTAATTTGTGTTTGGACTTATTCTTCATAGGCTTCTGAAAGAAATTTAAAGTTCTTTCTACTATGCTGATGGATTTGTGCCCCTAGATGACCTCCTTGAATGAGGGACACTGTTCTGCCTGTTCCTTTGATACAGAGGACTCTAGAAAACAAGCAAGGTGAAAACTTGAAAACAGGTATATCTTCAAACACCACAGAATGGAATACATTTTGAGCAGCAGCTAACAAAATCTCTCTCACACCTCTTACTATGGTATGTCTTAACTCACATAATTCTCCTGCTTTACTGTCAAAACAAACAAGGGGTTTGTTTAATTCATATAAATATTAATTTTGCTGAGTCATAATGACTATAAAATTTGGAAAAAAAAAAAGCTCAACAATTATTATTTGAGTTGGCATGGAACAGGCATGGCCATTTCTTTCTAAAATGTCTTCAAGAAAAAATAAGGGTCTTTTCATCAGAAGCTCACACATCAATTTCCCACAAACATTCTGTTCCTATGAGACATGATAACTTCAGAAATGAGAAGGTTTTACAGGCCAGAAGAATCTCTGCATTTTAAGACCAATAATTTCACAGTAAATTATGTCTGACTTTACTTTGAGTAAGTTGTTGAGTAGTTGTTGGTTTTTTTGTTTTTTGGTGTTTTTTTTAACAGAAAGAGAGAAATTATTTTGTGATCTTTTGAACACCAGATATTTGTGATGAAAAAATAGACACAAAGGTTGACTACTTTCATAAAAAAGCACCTAGGTGTATGTAAACATAAGTGTACTAACTAGAAATATTAATTCCACCCTATACATCAGCCAGCAGGATGCTAACAGACTTAAGTGAGTCTTTAGTTCAAATAGAACAAAAGTGTAAAGACATTCAAACTCTTATGTATATCTTTAGCCCATCTGGAAAAACAGCAAATAATCCATATGTGCAGTACTGGCTAGAAGGAGAAAGGAATCTTCACAGCTTTTCTGAGGAACCAAAACTGTAAAAGAGCATATAAAAAGAGCATCTTGTTATGAATACTTTCTATCTAAAATCAGACATAATTAAAGTTAGGAAACAGTGAAGATAGAAGTTGAAATAATTTACCCAATATGCCTATACTTCAATTTACTGAAAGCATCTCCACTTTTTAGCATCAAAGAGCATGTGAGGAATTTTCCTGATATTCCTATATGGAACATGAATAATTCCAGTATGGAAATGAAAGATTCCTGATGGAACAGGAATAATTTTCAGAAGATAATGGTTTGGTGAACTGATTGTAGGAGCATACATGGACCTGCTCTGGAAGTATGTGAAGCATGGAAGAAATCAAAGCAAACAGCAAACACCAGCATGATCATTAGCAAAGGTCTGCTTAAAAATGTGCTTAAGGAGACACCTAACTTTTGAACAAGTTTAAACTACACTGAGTAAGTATATTAAGTTTATGCTTAAAAGTTTTCTGAAATCAAGTCAGTGAAAGCTCTGATACATGCATAACTTCGAAAATTCAATTATGGACAGATCTAAAAGGTTCTTGAGTAAATGCAAATATACGTCTGAGAAAACTGAGCATGGAAGAACAAGCCCTTAAAGGGGGAATTGTACTGACAAGTTCCTTAATGTTCTAAGTGTCTGTATTTTAACAACCTGTGAATTTTGGAAATGCATTCAGAATAGCAACGTGAGTGTAAAACAGAAAGTCTATTGATATTTTGGGTTGTGAATAACCATTCTTTGCAAGAGTATTTAAAAACTTTTAGTAGGTTTTATTTTCTAAAATAAACATAAAACTGAAGAATATCTCCATTTACTGAGAGATCCTTTTTTCAGAACAGCTGAGATCTATAGCAGTGATTTTATCTTCACTGTAATTTATATTATTTCCAATTTTATTTTGTTGCATTAACCAAGCAAATGACTTAACCAGAAAAATATGACGAAAATAAAATTAAAGCCAAGCTCTAGATGTAACGGCTTGTTTTCTGAAAGTATGTTTTTAAAACGGATCCGTCTACTAAGAGATTTAATATTCTTTGAGAGGATGACTGAAAATCTCGTCACCACTTTCCATTTCTAGCTGATGGATCTGAGACTGACGAGAGGTAAAGAGCATTCAGATACTGGTAGCAGGAAGTAGGAAATATGATGCCAGGCTGGAGAACTACCTAAGCAATAAATGGGAAGTTGACTGTGTTAAGATGGAAAACAAGTATAGCTGTCTCCACTACAGGCAAGCGAGCAGAGCACAGAGGGTGAACTAGAATATAAAAGAGTACAAGCGCTGAAATGTTGCCTTAATATAGTGGCAAATCAATCTGGCCATGAAGTAGAATATTTTCAGTTCTAAAACTCTATGAAAACAGGTAGGATGAAAAAAAATAGAGATAATAAAGCCTCATATCTATACACAATGGGTCTCTTTCTAGGGCAGTTTTGTTTATTTAAGGCTTTGCTGACTGCCTATAAAAGGAAGAAAAAAAACAGAAAGAAAAAAAAAAAACAAAAAACCTTATCAAATCTTCATCTCTCTGTTCAAGCTGACAGAGATTTGTTCCTGCTTCCAGTGAAAGAGAAGCTGCAATTCCAAAACCCATGACATCCCTCGGCCAGCACCAGCACAGGGCCAAACACACAGTACCTCTCAAGCATGGGGAGGTCACACTTCTCTTGCAGAAAAACAGGAAGATGCTCACTGTTACCCTCCCAAAATGTGTTCCAGAACTGAAGATTTGCCCTTTGAAAAGAATGTTTGATTCCCTGCCACTATTTATATTCCAAGACTAAAATATATATTTCTCCTTTCCCTAAAGCCAGCTGTGATTATATATCATCTCCTAGTCCCACTTCTTTAGTAAGCTTTACAAGCGAACAAATGTGGAAGTCCATTCAAGTAGGTGAAACTTAAAGATGAATCAGGAAAATGCAAATCATAGCAGTGGGAGCTCTGGAAGGAAATGAGAAGTGAAGGTTAAGGTGAAGAAAGAAGAAACTGAAGATGAAAAATAGATGAAGCATAACAGATTAATTAATTAGGATGGGAATTTAACATTTTTTTTATTTGAAATTCTGTTTTTAAAAGACTGGTGAAAGAATGACATCAATATTTTAAAAACCTTTTTATTAGTTAAGAATAATTTTATGTCATGTTTTCATAGGACTACATATTTGTAAATAAATGCAGCACTATATAAAAATGTGTAGGTATAAATAAATAAAATGTAACTATGCAAATAAAGCATCCATAAATACAAAAACATCAAGCATCATCTTCATGATACAAAAGATCTGTCTCTATGTTTTATTATAATCTAAAATTCCTTTCTTGTAAATTAATCAGAAACAAGAATTTATACTTTAAAATCATATTTGTATGCCATAAAATCACAAAGGCTTTGAACTGGTAGGAAGCTTTGGAGATCATCAGCCTAACCACCCCTATGGAGCAGTGTCAGCTCGAGCAGGTAGATAATGTCCAGCAGCATTTGGAGCTGGTCCACAGTCTCTCTACGTAATCTGTTCCTGTTCTCAATCACCATCAATGGAAGAAAGAATATATATTTTTTCTATTTCTGCCCTGTTACCTCTTGTTTTGTTACTAGATGCCACTGATAAGAGACTCCATACTCTTCTATAGCAGTAGGTCTGTACTGCCATGAAAACTGTACTATCTGCTTCTTGGATTCCCTTTTGTTTTTATGCAAGAGACATAAACTAGGAGAGAGACGAAGTCTCACTTTTCCTTGATTGTCCGAAGCAGTCGAATTGGGCAAGTTCTCTAGATGCTTGTTTTCTAGTTTCACATCTAATGCATTTCTGCATGGTGGCCCACTCTCAGTAGGATGGTTGGGCCATGCCTCAATCACACAGCCTGCACTGAGGGAAGCCTTACCAGCAGGATAGAGGGCTGTGATGGTTTTGTGTGGAGGCCTCTTTAGGGCTCCAGAGAACTTCTGCTGTGGGTGATGTCCAGAGAAGGGCAACGAGGCTAGTGAAGGGCTTGGAAAATCAGTCCTATGAGGAGAGTCTGACGGAGCTGGGGCTGTTTAGTCTGGGGAAGAGGAGGCTGAGGGGAGACCTTATTACTCTCTTCCAGTACCTGAAAGGTGCTTACAGTGAGAGTGCAGTAGGTCTCTTCTCAGTGGTGACAGGTGACAGGACAAGGGGAAATGGCCTCAAGTTGTGCCAAGGCAAGTTTAGGTTGGATGTTAGGAAGCACTTCTTTACAGAAAGGGTTGTTAAACACTGGAATAGGTTCCCCAGGGAGGTGGTTGAGTCACCATCCCTGGATGTGTTTAAGAGCTGTTTGGATGTGGTGCTCAGGGACATGATTTAGCGAAGGCTTGTTAGAGTTAGGGTACTATGGTTAGGCTGCGGTTGGATTTGATGATCTTTGAGGTCCCTTCCAACCTGAGTAATTCTATGATTCTATGACTGATCACCAACACGTGGATGCCACAAGTACTGCCACTGCTCTACTTGATTTCAGAGTTGGGCTTATTCTGAGCATACTGATCACTGCAAGCTCTGTGGAGGACTGAAATACAGATTTTTCTTCTCTGGACTCCGAATAGCCCCTGGCAGAAGGTAAGTAATCTCTGCAGTAGACCCAATGGCATGACCCAGCTGCCCTTACATGCCCAGAAGCAGTTTTAGTCTCATTGTAGCTTTTCTCCCTGGAATCTTCTGTCACAGATAGTAGAGATGTCTCCACAAGTTTAACAGAGTTTTCTTAAAAGAGCTGCTGTATTTAGATCCTGAAATATTGCTTAACAGAACTCCAGGCACACAAATATTTTACTGACTGCTGATTCTCATGACCCAAAATCCATCTGTAAAATGGGGTTAATAGTGCATTACCTCCCTGCAACTAAACACAACGTTTCTCAATAACATCCTGCTCTCAAGACAAGAATGAATGTCTTTCACATTAATTTGGAGGCACAGACTGCTTCTGAAGTGGAAGCAGTCTTCTACTTAAAGCATTGACAAAATCCTGGCCTTGGAGCTAAGATCAGCAAATACCCAAGAGAATTTCTTGAGCCAATCTCTAAATGCTGCAATACTGACCGCTTCAATTTGTATAGGGAAAACAGCAAACAGAGAGACAAAACACTGCTTCCAGTACTCCTCTCCCTCCCCCCCTCAAGACTGGGAGACATTTCTCTGAGAAATGTCATTCATGACACAGAACTTCTTTAATTAAAGATGACAATTCAAGTGAGGCAGAATGGGATGTTACATCTCCCAGCTTGCCATTTATAATTGTGACTAGGTCAGTCACAATCATAGCCATGTGCTCTGGAATTCTGGTTTCCTTTCCAATATTTAGGTATTGAACTGGAGAGTGGGTTTAAAGTAATGTTCTCTGTATTAGATTTTGCCTTTCATATTAATTCCCATCAGTTGCAGTGACACTTGCATGTGAGAGCACATTTGATCAGCTTCAGGCTTCCTCATTGCTGAGCTAAGCCAGAAAAAGCCTCCTGACTGCAGCAGAATGTTAGCAATAATCCTAGAGAAATCATGTGTTGCCAACACTTAATGGCTAGCACTCTGATTAACAACCTGAGGTAAACAGAGGGCAGTTAATAACATAAACCACTGTGGTTTATAATATCAATAATACCACAAAACTAGTGCATTTCAGAGGACTATTGCTGATATAAAGTATATTCAACAACTTATACTACCTATATTATATATTTAAAGGAAGAAAGATGGGCTGGATGCAGCATCAGTTGTTCCACAACATTAACAACCCTATTTTTCCTTTCAGGATACAGCTCTTTTGGCTATGTTTACAATTTTACTCCTGGATCAATACAAACTTTATAGGACAGGATTTTTCCTCTGTTTCTCTAGCAGCAGTAAGAAATGCCAGCGCAGTCAAAATACAGAATTGCCTGGCTCAGCACCAGACAAGATAGTGCTAATCAAAGTCACAGCAGCAAAACTTGATCCAGCCCTTAGAAGGAGAAGGCATTACAGACTAATTCATTAATCTGTTAAGCTCCTGTGTCAGCGAGAAGTATTCTCTTTAGTTGAGTGTCCTTAATAGGATATATCAGGCTCTAAACCTGAGGCTGTTCAATTTTTAAGTCAAGCAAGAACTACCAGAGCAGGGATCTGAAATGTAATAAAAATATTCTCTCTATATATACATCCGGGCAGCATCCAAGCGATCTCTACTGTCAGATGACCTATAATCAAGTTATGTCTAAGCAACTACAAAACATGACAATTTGTTGCATTTTAATAAATTACTGTTAGAAAAAATAGATAGAAAAATGACGACTGTAAAACAGCAATTGCCTGCTATTATTAGCCACCCACAAGGCTAACATTGCATTTTCTCCTTGTGATCATGAATCTTGTCTCTCCATACCCATAGCAGGATTGACGCGTTCTTGGAAGCAAGTTCAGTGGTGGGATGCTCCACCAGGCACCCTCTGTTAACCCCTTTGCCAGTGTCTCGAGTTTTGCAGTAAGGTAATATTAATAAACCTCATCATAGCTGAAGGGTACAAACTAACTGGAAGCAATCTTGTTTTGCTGAGGACTTAAGAAGGAGCAGGCATTTTGTCTCTTGGTCCTTGCACTCTGAAAAGGAAAAACATAAACTGAAGGCAAAGCTTTGCCTCAGTGTTGCATAAATTAGGACAGATGACAGTTTAAAAGAAAAGCTGAGATGATTTGATTTTTTTTGATGTTGTTCTGCTTGCAAATTTTAAAAACCGATAGAAAGATGTACAAAATTTTGCTTGTGTTTTTAATACAAATGAAAAATAATTGCCTCATGCTGACACCAGTGATATAAATCTTACACAAAAGGATTTTGTTTCAGGAGGTTTTCAATTTCAAAAAAAAAGTTTGAAAAAATTATCTATATGAAACTGAAAAGCAAACTCTCATGTGTCTGAAAGAGAGTAACAGGTAAAATTCCACACTGCATCCAGTAACTAGAATATTATTGTTCTCTAAAGTGCGCTATGGCAGAAAACGGATAAATGGCTCAGGTGGTAGCTGGAAGAACAGGGAGGGGGAAACCCTCTTCACAAATCAAAATTGTCATTGATTGATTTTTATTTTTTTTAGTAAAGATATCTGCATTGAAAAATGATATTTATTGCATTTTCATGTTGGGACTTTTTTAAAAAAAAGCTGAGCATTATCAACATTTAGGTTTTCAGTGAAAAATATTTTAACAAAATTTAAACAAAAGGTTTCCTTTCATATTAAATTATTCTGAAAGAGGAGAGGAATTATTTCTCAAGTAGCTCTACTGACAATGAAATCCTTCAGGATTTCACAACATTTTCTTCCTACTGTGTTTCTTCCAACTCCAGAGAAAAACAAATTGAAAGATTTGCAAAGAATTACAGTAATGTCAGGCACATGATTTAGAGCCTCGTGCTTACTCCAAACTGGTAGCACATCAGCAATGACATTGCATGACTTTTCTCAGTGCAAGCAAGCAGCGTCAGGAAATATTTATATGGAAAGGCCACTAATAGAAGGCAAATAACCTTTAAAAATACAAGGTATTTGTTCAAACTCTGTTTCCAAAACTTGATAGTTACAAAGATATTTGGGAAGTGGGCTGCAGGAGCCTTAGGAGCAATGGCATCTTAGCAGTGTTTGCCTGGCTGAGAAACGATTATATTGTCCCTGGCAAATATTGTCCCTGTCCTTTCACTCTAGATTATCTGGTGAATCTGAACCTAACCAGCTCAGCTCCCCTAATGTCTCTGTGAGAACAGCTGAAAGGTAAACAAAAACCAGCAGAGTTTCTGGTAGTCTTGTTGCCAAGGAAACCCATACAGATTCCTGCTGGAGCACACCCTGGGCTGCTCCAGGCTTCAACCTGCTATGGGAGAAGGAAACAAAGATGGAAAACAAACAGGACAACATGACTAGAAAGCCCACTGGAGAGAGGGAGAAAAATAAACTAAAGGATAAAGCATCTGCTAGTGAAGAATATCTCTCATTTAGGTCAAATCAAGGCTTTTCAATCTCTGTCTATTGTTCCTCCTGTAGAGGAACCCATTACTTCAGACAAATGGGAAAGAGAGTAGGTCTCTTGTTTCAGTTATTGAGTTGATGGTGTTATGAATCATCTGTCCTTTGGAAAACTGTCTATTAGTGTTCTCTGATCCTTCATTGAAAAGGAAGCTGATTAAAATTATTAACAAAATTATCTTCCACTTTTTATTTTGAAGTGTGATCCCAGCTCAGAATGGAACAATATCAGTAATTATCACTGGTTTAATCAGATGCCATTTGTACAGTTTTCTCTCTTCCTCTTCTCTCCCCTCATCTCATTTTCTTCTCTGTTTTTTCTGATTTTAAGTCTCAATGGTTTCATTAAATGTTTAGGGCCAAATTCTGGCACTGTACAAAGCTGGATAGAACACAGGCATATGTTAATGTTGCAAAAGCATCTACATTATGAGTCCATGTCCTGGCCAATCCAGACTTGACGCATTTCTCATCCATTCTCTACAGCACCATTCCCTAAAGTGGTCATTTGTTCCAGGAGCAGGAGTTGATGCATGGGTTAGGGTGTGTAGAGCTATGTGTGCATGTCTTATAAAGTGCGATGATCACATCTTCTCATCTTCTGGGCCCACCCTTCTATCCTCATCATCATTGTATGGGAATGCTCCACTGCCCTGGAATGCACCTCGGTGGATCTGCTGCTGTCACATGAGACACCATGCTTGGACTAAGCTAGCTCCATCTGAGGAACAGGATGGCCAGAGTGGACAAATATCTGAGACCAAATCAAGCCATTTGCAAGAGGAGGGTAAAATCTCTGAAGTTCAGAGATCACTCCCAAAAGCTCTTGTGCCAGGTTAATAAGGTTTGCACAGTGTGTTTCAAAGGACTTTTTCTCAGGTAACACAAAACCAAATGAAAGCAAACCAGCCTTAAATTACTAGAAGAAGCATTCTGAACTGATGCCTTTTTCTGCCAGGCTCACGGCAGCAGAGTGTGAAAAGAATGGGCTGAGTATAAGATGGAAAGCAGTCAATTCAGCTGATATTTGGAACTATAATTAAAAATGAACGATAAAGTCCATAAAAATATTTTTTAATCTATGTGTAATTAGATCACTGTTTGTTCCTCTGTACTGGTACTGTAGCAAAGAACTTCTGAGGAGGTAGAAAAAGAAGAGTAAATCACAGGGAGTTTGGGAGGAAAACCATAAGAAAGCTGAGAGCTAAATTGAAGAACTGCTGAGACTTCCCCAGAGGCCCTAAATAGTCACTTGCCTTACTTATGCTTCAGTTCAGACCTGGCATTTTATATCCCTACTTTAATGTTGTTTAAATAAATACAGAGGTTTTTTTTCCCCCATCTCTGAATTTCCTTAAGGTATTTTAGATAGCAGATAAGAGGAAAAAGAGAAAGAATGTGAAAGAAGCTGTGTCAGAGAACCGTGTGAGAGTTGGCAAGAAATCTTTGGCGCTATTGTGGTAGACCAGCTAAGAATGCAGCAAGAGCCAAACAGCCCTCTCTGTGGATTATTTTTGCACAGGGTATTCGTGAGTTTGTGCTTATGGAATTTCTTCCTGATCCTTCCATTGGGAAGATGGGATTTGCTCTCCTTGTGGACTGGGAGGAAAGTTCAGCCGCCCAAACCTTCATTTCCTGGCAAACTTGTGTACAGTCAGAGCCATCTACGCAGTATGTCTGATACTAGGGGGAAAAGCATATTTAAAATACACAATAGCTAATGTGAAACTCCATCTCTATGAGTGAGAAGCTATATTTTAAACACTCAATAGTTTTTGGCATCCTCAAAAAGGAGAGCAACTTCTATGATTGCCATATTGTAAAGATATAAGTGAAAGCATCCTGTCCATGAAAAAAAAAAAATCTGATTTAAGCGATAGCCAAATAAATCTATCATTTTTCAAAATAATTTCCATTTTCTGCACGTAAGACTAATGCAAAATTTATAGGGGAAAAGTTGGAGTCAAAAAATCTGTTTCCAGCCCTCTCTATTCAGAACTATACAATAGCCATTCTGCTTCTCTGGCTGCAGTTATAACCTATAAAACGTGCCAGTGTTTGATAAGAATGCTCAGAAACTATTCACAGCAATGCTAAACTCACCCTACATGCTTTGCTGTATCTGGAAAATTTTACTTCTCCAATCCTTGTGGAAGTGCTAAGTAACCAACACACACCCATGAAAGGTCTCACATGGCTTTTAGACAACCCTCCTGGAGAGGGAAAGGAGAAATAGTACCCAAGAAATTATTTTGATTTGAGTGAGAAGGGGGAGCAGTGAGACATACAGCAGCATTAACCTTTACTCCCTGCAGTCCTTCATGCACACAGAATGGGGAAAGCAGATCCATGCCCCACACTCTGCCCAATTGCTCTGTTTTTCATTTCCTTTCACTTACACAGAACTCTTCTGGTTTTTGACACCATGTACATGGTTTATCTGATCCTCTGAATAATCTCTGCTGCCACTATATAATGTTTTTTGTTTTGTTTTGTTTTTCCATTTGGAAACAAATGATTTCTTCCATAGAGATTATGAAACAAAAGATGTTTACCACCAGCAATCTTTGGAGTCACTTCCTGTGAAATTGTAACCTGCAGCCAACTGAAAGAATATCTAAGCGACTGGGGTTTAGATGTACATTCAAAATGTATTTCATTAGGTGAGGATTTACATGTCCCTAAATAGCACTAGAGAGACTGTGGAAATAGGTTGCACTATACCTGAAACCACCAATGTTTTTTTCAAGAATAATACCTGGAAAGAGAACTGTCATCAGTTCCCAGCTCCGTTCTCCAGCCCACCTATTCCTACCACCCCTTACTGGTATCAGCAGCAATGTTGATGCATCTTCTGCTCCCCTGGAGGCATGCAGTGTTGTTTCACGTGCACATCATGCAGGTCATAATATCTCTCTTTTATGTAGCTAATGGGCTCATACACAGGAAGTTGAAAGCAAGCAGATACTGAAAGTTTTCTTGTGTGTTGTCATCCTTTTTGTGAACAAATTCCCCAAGGAGAGCTGTTCTAAATTCAGTTTTAGAACAGAAGGAAAACCTTGCTGGAAACACGTGGGAGTTGGTCACAGACGGCAGACCTTCTTCCTGCAAGGCATGACAGGAGATACAGTCAGTCACTTTGGGATCAAAATGTCAAACTTTTCAATGATTTGAAGTTCTCTGACAGGTTTGAGGCACGCAGTATTTCCACTCCCTCACACACACAGTAAAACAGGAACTGAAAAACAAGGCAGTTCTTTGTCAAAAATGAAAGAAGATAGGAAGGAAACATGATATCAATTTTGAATCATTGGAAGTGTTCAGAAGTCAAGAGAAAGATACTGTAAAAGGACCATGTAAAACAAAGATTATTATCCTAGTTACAAAAGCTCACTTAATCGTTCTTCTTACTAGTGAACCTCCAAAGCATGTTTTCTACATACTTATAGTATAACAATCACTTAAAACTTGTTCAAAGATTAAAACCACAAATCTTTTGGGAAATGGTGTTGATGCACCTTATTAAGTTCAGGTGCTTGTTCCTGGACAAGTGCAGCCTTGAGCAGAGAACAGGGATTACACAGAGCAGGGTGAGCAGCAGTGGGTCTCCTAAGATCTCCCATAAATCCCTGAAGGTGAACGTCTGAAGCATTATCAGACATCAGCACATTTCTAGTATCTGCAGATATGATGTTTATATGTATTTATTACTCCACTTGGAAGTCGGAAGCAATGTTATTTAAGTGCTATTTATCTTCCTTTTTCTTTATTATTGCAATCAGTATGATTGATCTTAATTAAATTCTAAAGTTCAATGATAGTTTAAAAAGGAGTACCTATAGCTTTGATAGCCTCTTGAAAAGACATGTAGATTTTGTTTAAAAAAACAGGAATGCTCTAGTTCATTGTTGGTGGTTGTTGTTTTCTTTTCTATTTTACATGTTAAGTTCTAATTCCAGGCCTGGTTTAAGGGTTACCTTCTTAGCAAAAACAGCTGTGCATGTCTCTGATAAGCTAGCATTGTTTTCAAGTCCCAAGTGTATTCTGCTCTGCCCCTGTAATGTGTTAAAATCCAACACCTAATAACAATGGTCGTGTTAAACAGTTTATGACAACATGAAATAAGACTTACACTTTGTATAAATTACAGATTTACATAGAATTTTAGTATAGGTTAAAGTAGAACAAAATTTTTTCCAATGCGTTAAACTCAACAGCAAATATAACAAAAGTCTCTTTCCAGACATCTCCATTCCCTAGAAAATACAAATCTAATATTTATTCCAGCCTCATTTTCTACTTCTGGCATTTATATGTAATATACCAATGAACTGAAGAAAATCCAGTGCACACATCAGCTTTATAAAAGCTGAATTCAGTATTTTGTGATTTAAGCTTGTCCTCAACTCAGAAATGAACTATTTTACGATAAAGGCAAAAATTCCTGGAATTCCACAGTACAGATTATAGCACTGTATTTTTGCACATTTCCATAGCTTTACAAAAAACACTGGACGTGAATTTTCTTAGTGACTTGTGGCCAAGGTGTGAGCCTGCGCAGCATATTATACCCCATCAGCATTCAGCATAAATAGCTCTTCAGGGCAGATTGCTCTTGCAAGGGTCACACAGAACTGGGAAAATAGAAACTGAGGCCCTTCTGCTATTCCAGCCACCAAATTGCCCTGCACCTATCCTGCCTACCTGGTTAAAACGTATTTTTAAATAATCCACAGGCTCTCATCTCTGTTGAGCCTCATGGCAGCCTTTCCTAGCTTTAATGTCCAAGAGAATTTCACCTCAGTTTAGGGCAGTGCAGGCCTCAACTCCTTCTGTTGTATACTTTGGATGTAGAAATATTTTAATTATTAATTAGAGTAATAATTCCTTCCTAATTTGAATTTTGAGAAATGTTTTCTCTTTATGTCTTCTTCAAGACATCAGAACGAAAAGAGAATTTAAATTGGCAACTTATTTGTACATTCGTTATTCATTTTTCTTTTAAATGATAATGTGGGTGAAACATCTAATTCTGCACAAGGCTTTCATTTTGTTTTCTGTTTGTCTGTATCTAACTGGAGAGAAATACAGGAGAAAAAAAAAAAGCTGTATTATGTGCATTTAGGAGGATCCAAGCTCATCTGAGTTGTATACACCCCTTTGGTAAATAATTTCTATATTATTAACAGAAAAGACAGTGTATTTACAGAAATTTCACTCTCTTGTTTGGGAAAGTTATATGGTGTCTCAACCTTTGTTGCCAACATGTAAATAATTTATGTACAAATCAAGATGTGTGGGATGCTTCTGTAGGGCAGAATGTATTATTTGTTAAGAATTCGCCTGGGTCACGTGTTCAAAGACAGGGATGCACATAGCTTTCATGATAAGTGAGTACTGAGCCCAAATTATTAATGAGGTAAAATGTTTTTGAGCAGATAGTTTCTTTATTCTAATTAAATACTGGTGTCAACTGCTTTGTGTTCTCTCCTGATGAAATATAATTTATTATTAAAAATACATTCCTGTATTCCTCTTGTATGTCTTTACAGGGCTGTAAATCAAGTGAAAATGCTGCAAAATACAGTGGAGCATTCCCCTTGAAGATCTCAGGAACTTTAGCATCAAAATGAGACAGACTTTGATAAAAATAGAGGTGTTCGCTGACAGAACGCCTAAAAAAATAAATTAGAAACGCAATCCAGCCAGAAGGGGGTTCCACCATTCATTCAATAATAAAAAAACATTGTCTGCATGTTGCGTTACACTAGACATGCTGAAAAAATAAACATGAAAGGTCTTCAGAATGGGTGTAATACACAGTGAGTAAAATGGAAATGTGCTTTTCCCCAGGAGGCCTGTCTAGTCTGAGAGATAAACATGCCTATGTCATCTACAGTCGAACCAGCCAAACAGTTATACTGGGAGTACATTTTCTCAGGAGAGAATTTATACAAAAAGTCATAAAGCACTCACTGTATGTGTAGATCGCATTCCAAACAGTGTCACTCTGAGGCTGCTCATGCAGGAAGGTTTCAGTGGGCATCTGCAAGGAGGGAAATCTTCTCCCTCCAATGACATAGGAAGTGGAAAAAGAAAGATGAAAAAGCAATGCTTCTCAGCAAAGACACCCACTACCCCTAGCTGCAACTTAAGCCACTCCTTTCCCAGTGCAGCCACATAGCGTATCAGTGGTGGAGATACAGCCATTGGAAAGTGATGCTCTTTGCTGATGTCCAAGGCTTTGCTGGATACAGAGCCCCAGTCTGCCCACTGGGAGCTCTTTCTGGTGTAGGTCGGCCTCCAGACTTAGCCCTTTTCTCAGTTTCTCTTATCCTACCATTCCTGTTTTATCACAGAGCAGTATCACTAGTGTCGCGGCAAGTATGTTTTGGTATCTGTAGTAGACTCTCCTGTATGTTTTCTCAGTAACAGGCAAGTAGGGACATAGGTTCATCAGTGAGTAATGAATCAAACGCTAAGGTGGAGACAAGATTTAATTGTTTAAACATAGTCATTTCAGGCATGTATCAGCCTTTCCTTTGAAATGCACTGAGCTACAGACGACGCGCAAGAAAATTTTGGATTTTTTCAATTTAAAGCTTGATCATATCAGCTGCTCCCAGTCTGAGCAGTTACAGGTTCTTTATTTTACTAATTATAAGAGTAATTATGCCATTAGTTCTCAGAAAGTAATTTTAATAATTAGGTCAAACAGAAAATGACTCCAATCTCATGACATACTAATTTAAATTGTTTGGATATTGTAATTTAGTGGGAGGAGTCAGTGCTAGAGTCATTTTGGGGATTGTAAGAAGGAAAATACAGCTGGAGAAATAACAGAAAATGAATTCTCTGTCTGAGACATCAGTTGTTTCTTGAATGATGGTAAGTGAATAACATTAAAGCTATTTGATAGTGATGACAGATAAAATCATCATGTATTGAAATATATATTAAAGATTTGATTTAGAGGCCATAATTTTGAATGAGCACACCAGCCCCCTTTCTCTATTGCTGTAGTAGTAGAAGAAAATATTTTCAATTCACCCATCTAATTTTCTTGAGAAATTAATCCATTCATATCTCTGCATGATATATGCTAGAATCCAGTTTCTAATCTTAGTTGCAAACTCATAAATCTTGAATAGTATTTATAGATACCAGGGGGCTTAGGCCACCAAAGCCAATTACACTGATGTAAAATCCATGTCTGTGTAATATCTGGGACAAAGGAAGATGAGAAAGAAAAGGGAAAGGCTATTCAGATCAGGACCGGAAATGAAAGCAGTTTTGTAGTCACTCCAAACCTGGTTTCTAGCAGTCTTCTGTGCCTTTATCAACACTTTTTATCCATTCACATGGAAAGATTTTTCTTACAAAGAATCTATTTGCACATGACCGTTTTCTTAACAAAGAATTCTTCAGTGAAAGTAGGTTTGAATGACTGAAGTTCTTGGAAAAATTCACTGCTTGTCCTGGACTTTAATTTACTAGAAGTTAGAAATCTAAGTCAAAGAATGGAGGAAAGTTATTTTTGCCCAGCCATGCCTAACAGTGGTCTGAGCTCTCCGATCCTGTGCGTTTGGCAGTGTGAGTTGACCAGTAGATGCTTCACTTCCCAGCAAATCCTTTATAAATCCAATCAAGAATGCATGAAACTTTTCAGATAGTGATGAATCAGAAGGCAGCGTTTGACAACTCCCTGCCTTGTTAAATGTTTTATTCAGAATTCTCCACTCTGAAATCTTTAAAAGAAAGGAAACAGGAACATTGGCATCACATATCAAACAATACTTAAATTCAGGATCCTACTGTCTACATCTATCAAAAAATTGAATACATAGATCTATCTCCTCTAAAGCTTTGCTGGCAGTCAAAGCTTTTGTGATTTATATACCCACATTGAGAGTGCAGTGGAATGGAAAAACAGACACACAATCTTTTTGTTTCACACACAAGGATGTAGAAGTTGAAACACTGAATTCCATTTTCTGAAATGATTTTGCATTTCTTTAATTCAAGCAGTAAACATTGTGGCATGAAATAATCTTTATGGGGAAAGCATACTCTTCCTAGCCCACAACAACCTCTTAATTTAATGTTCTAACTCAAAAATGAATGCGACTGGCAGCGGGGTCAAAAAATGTATATTTTTATTGACATAAAAGAAGGTTCTGGCAGTTTGCATGTATTGCAACTGCCAGTGTCTTTTAAAGTGTATCAGTGAACTAACAGCAATTTTACAAGTTAGATAGAATCCTTCTGTGGAACAGTGAGAAAATTCTGCATTTCCAATTTGTTAGATATTAAAAGTAATGTTATGCATGGAATTAGTCACTAGAAGCCACTACTTAGAGCCTGGCTAACATTTCCTGAAAATTCCAGTTTGCAAAAATTTGAGAGGAAAATGTTTTTCATGGATCAGAATTTTCAAATTAACAACATGGTTTTACACATTCTTGCTGGATTTCTCAAAGATATTTGAAAGACATTGAAATCTTTGAGTGAGCAGTTGAAGAGAATTTTGTACTTTAAAATGCACTACAAACAGTATTTATACTGCCTGTAGAAGATACTGAACAATCAACTAAAACTGATGATGCAACTGCAGTTGCAATTGTTGGGAATTTTCACTGTCTAAAAGGAACATTAGTAGTGGTGGATTTTTAAGCATGTCTATGCATAACAGCTATGCCATTTGTAAATCATATACAAAAAAAAAAATTACATGCAGTATGGAATGTGATATTTAGACCAACTATGAATCCCACAAAAATTCCATATTGCATTCCATAAAAACAAAGATGTTTAGCTTCTGCTTTCATTAAATTAATGACATAAGTTGTTATAAAAGTAATGCCTCCTATATATTTCCACAGTAACAAAAACAGGTACAAAGAACACAATAACACTATTTGATAAACCAAATTCTAAGCTACAACACACTATTTTTCAACATAGTCACCCCCATTAGCTATGAATTTTCACCAACAATGAACAAGAGTCTGCATGCTAAGCTCATGAAAATCTGCACTAACTCAGGTGACCCACTGTTTCACAGCTGCTATGATGACCTCATTGCTAGGAAAATGGTGCCTATGCAGTCCATCTTTCATCAGCCTGAACAGGTGGAAGTGAGAAGGCACCTAATTTAGACTATCTGATGGGTGCAGTCAGACTGTCCAGCCCAGATTGGCAGTGTGCTCCACATGCTTCAAAGTGGTGTGGGGCCTGGCATTACTGTGTTCCAAGAGAATAGTTATCTTCTTCTCTAGCCTCACTCTGGAAGTTTGAGCCTTTGTCTTAGTCAGTGTTGCAATGTAACAGTCAGAGTTGATGTGAGTTCCAGGAAATCCAGAAGTATCCCCCCCCCCCCTTACTATTCCAAAAGGCAGTGCACTTCACTTTACCTGCTGAGGGATGTCTTGAACTTTTTTTTTGACAGTGAATTCGTAGAATCATAGAATCATAGAATGGGCACAACAATCATCTAGTTTTAACGCCCCTGCTATGTTCAGGGTTGCCAACCACCAGACCAGGCTGCCCAGAGCCACATCCAGCCTGGCCTTGAATACCTCCAAGGATGGGGCATCCACAGCCTCCTTGGGCAACCTGTTCCAGTGTGTCACCACCCTCTGTGTGAAGAACTTCCTCCTAATACCTAACCTATACCTCCACTGTCTCAGTTTAAAATCATTCCCCCTTGTCCTATCACTATCCGCCCTCGTAAACAGCCGTTCCCCTTCCTGTTTATATGCTCCCTTCAAGTACTCAGATCATCTTAGTGCCCTCCTCTGGACCTGCTCCAAGATCTCCATGTCCTTCCTGCATTGGGGGCCCAGGCCTGGATGCAGTACTTCAGATGGGGCCTCACAAGAGCCGAGTAGAGGGGGACAATCACCTCCCTCTCCCTTGTGGCCACCCCTTTTTTAATGCAGCCCAGAACACAGTTGGCCTTCTGGGCTGCAAGCACACACTGCTGGCTCATGTCCAGCTTCTCATCCACTAGGACCCCCAATTCCTTCTCTACAGGGCTGCTCTCAAGGAGATCTTCCCCCAGTTTGTATAAATACTTGGGATTGCCCAGACCCAAGTGCATATCACCACTCCATGGTTTGCCATTTTGACTCCAGCTCGTAGTGATGACAACACATCTCAACGGTAGCAATGTTGTAACCCAGGAAATTGTCATCTTCAGCCTCATATTTGTTCAATTGGTACTGACAAACTTGCCTACAGTGTTCTTTCTGTTCCTTTGTGAGCATTTGTGGGATATAGTTGGTGCAAATTTGTGATAATCCAATGTTGGCACCACTTTTTCCAACATATTGAAGCCAGTGTTGAATTCTGTACACATTTCCCTGGTTGTAATCCACAGATTTGCATGAATGAGCTGATACAGGGAGCTGCGCATGGCCATTTGGAAAGTGGTTTGTCTTTCACATCACTGTTGCCACTGTTGAAATGCATCACGCACCAGCTCAGTGTGCTCACCTCCACTCTTCGGTCTCCATAAACTTTCAGCAAGCATCAATGAATGTCAATGCATTTAATCTGCATGGAGGAATTCCATTTCACCCCCTTGCTTTATACACATTTCCATGTCAGATGCCATTTTGTCAGACTGCTGCTCTGCTTCCATCTGTCACACGCACAAAATGTAATGAAATATTGGTGGGAAAGTTCAACCTCTACTGCCATTCCCTCAACGTCTGCCTCTGACATTGTGAGCCAACATAATAAAATAGGAAGCATTACTTTTGGAGCACAGCTCGTTTACAGAAATGCTGACCATATTCTAAAAATATGAATCCTTCTAGTTAGGATGATTCATCTCTATAGTAGTTTTGCAGAATTGCTCCCATTTCTACCTCAAAGTTTTTTATATATATTTTTGGAACAAGCTCTGTGATCTTCACACAACAGAACCCTGATTTGTTCTATATAATATAAAGACATGTAAGAAAGAACTTTCCAGCCCAGTCCTTGGAGTGGGAATCTCCTAAGGGAAAGCAGGTGGTCTTGACATCACAGCAACCTTTTTACACTCAAGAGTACAACAAAATTTTTGCTGAAGTAATTTTTTTCTGTTCAAAGTGATTATTTTCCTTCTTAGACAACTGTGATAACAGTTGTGTAGTGTTTGCTCCTCGTTATTCTTCAAAGAAAGAAAGCTCACCAAAATCACTTTCCAATACTGGACCCTCCTCTTTTTCCCTTTCACCTTCTGTGTTTATAATGTAACAGTGGCCTGTCTAAAACCTTAGGTGAATTCATGTTTGTCTTCTTCTGAGTCCTACTTGAAGAGATAACGTTGAGGACCAAGACTCTGCTTCTGCATATCTGGCAACATAAAATATTTCTGTGAAAGCTTTAACTTCAAAATGTTCTTTTTCTCACAGCTGGAACTAAATGAGCATGGATTCAATTGGCAGGAGACAGCAATGGGAAAAAGTTGGAGGAACAGGGATTTCTATTAACTTTAGAGATCATTTAGTCATGAAACTCTTTACCACAAAATGTACAAGGAACTAATCAATTATAATCAAGCAGTTCAGAGGTCCTCCTAAAGGAATCTGGAATTGGAATAGAAAAAGATATTCAAAACCCTCAAGTGTATTTCGGATAGAAGCAGAAGGCATGAAAGTTATTTTGCTTTTTTGTTGTAATTAATAGCTACTGAATTCTGCAAATATATTTACGACAGACTTCTCCCACAGATCTTCACGCTTACCTTGCAAGATTTCAGGCAGATACTCCCTAAAATCAGTGCGGTGAGGGATCAGCTCTGGCAGGAATATGATGCACTTTCAAAATGCCCTCCCAGATCTGTGACCACAAATTCCTTAATGACAGCAATTGATGGCAGAGATCTCACGAGGTTACTGTATCCAGCTTTCTCTTTTACTGCACATCCTAATTCAGCTTGAGTCACCTTCACCTACTCACCACAGCCCCTGAGTTTTCCGCCATCACACCCTTCTCTTTTGTCTTCAAGCTTCCAGTTTAACATATAAACTAATGCCTGTTTAATACTTTTTGACATACTTCACCTCACTGGTCAGCATGACTGATATATGCAGGTGGTCAGTCATCAAGTGCACACTTTCTTATTGAGTCTCTGCCTCTATCACTCCTGCCTTTCCTTTCTGACTGTTCATGGTTCCAACAGCTGTGAAGAAAATAGTGTTTATTTTGTTTGTCTTTTTTATCTCCTTTCTCTTTATTTCAGTTGCATTGAAGAGAGAAATCCAAGACAGTTCCAAAAGAACATCCTACTTAAATTCCCCATGATTTTCTTAGAGTTCCATGACCTTCTTTCATGCTTTTCAAAAAGAACCATGACTGGCTCAGTGTCTGGTCTCAAATGCTTTCAATCTCAAGAAGGACATCTTCTGGTCTTTCCGGATGCTTACTTTGATTTCTGAGTACAGTAGGCAAGTAAGGTCTTGAACTGAAGTATGCCTAGCAGGCTGGATGTTGAATCCCCAAGTAGACCTGCATTGCATAAAACCATATAGTTGCACAGTGAAATTTTTCTGATCAAATAGATCCAGTCTACTACAATGAAGCATGATTGCTTCATTGCATTTCACTGCAATGAAAATGACTGCTATACTTTTAAGCAAGGTCTTCTAGGACTGCTCTGAAATCCTAGAAATAGCTTGACACATATTTCAGGTATCTTTGTCATGAGGATTTCTTTGTTGACAAACACATTCTCAGAGAGGAAAAAAAAAATTCTTTGTTTTTATAATCTAATATTTTCACTAGGCTAAAAGAAACAAATTCATTCTTTTTGATGCGGCTTTGGCACACAATGGTTCCACGCACCAAAAAGTGACTGATTGCAAAACATTTCACATAACAAAATAACTGTATGCTTCAGAGCTGTGTATCCAGTTCCCCACTGTCCAGTGTGGCTGACCCTAGTCTTGAGACTGCAGACAGTTCAGACCTTGTTGGAACAACAATTTGTTTGCTCTGGCACTGTAGGTAATCTTACTTCCATTCCACCATGTTGCAGCTGTTTTGTTGTAGACCACTGTCTGCATGGGGCAAAGAGAAAGCAAGAGAGAGATAAACAGCACTTATGTGGGGCTGGTGATGCTTCACATAGCAGTTCTCCTTCAGGTAGTACAACATATTTAACCACCATAAATTATTTGAGATGTATTAAAAGCATGAAAATGTCATACTCTTTACAACAAAAAAACATTACTTGAGTACTGTTGTAGTATTTATCACCACTTTTGTGTGGCATCCATGTACTCTCTTAGCAACTAAGATACTAACAAAGAAATACAGGTTCCCTGCCAAGGAACTCCAGATCAAGCTAGTAGCAATGACCATTTGAGTAGTAATGGCCAGAAAGACAGCTGAAGGGGCAACAAAAAATGAAGCAGTTACTCACTGGGAACAAGTTCTTATCTCAGCAAAAAGACCAGGGTCAGTTTATGTTCATTTTTATATTTTGAAAACAACAAAAACTAAAGGTTCTGGTGACTGATTTCTTGTAGGGTTTTACATAAGCATATTTCTTACAACCTTGATGTCCCTGGACCAACAGAGTGAAGGCCAACAGAGTGAAGGCCAATAAAGTCCTTAAAGCCCCACCATGAGAATAATGTACTCATCAGAAGGTATTCTGCTGATATCTACATTATGGTATCACTATTCCCTCTATGTTCTGCTAATAGAAAAGAGAATATGTTTTACTATTTCAAATGCAGTCATTGTTCTACAAAGAGTCAGAGTGGTGTTGCACGCACTGTTTGTGTGCTTTTTGCCAGGTAGTTTTAAAAAAACTAGCACTAGAATAGCAGTAACTTGAATCTGTTTAATTGAGAATGAACTCATTACAGTTCACTCACGTCACATTTTGAGCAATTCAGAAAGCATTTTGCAGATTCTTAAAAGTACTTATGAAACCCCTTGAGTCAGTATAAAAATAAAAAAAAAAAATAATGAAGAGTTAATTCTTAGCCTTTCCTATATCTGTAAGAATAATATATAAAATTTCTGTAAGAACAGTAGGACAGATTACAATCTGAAGGCATTTTTAAATTAAAGAAAGTTAGTCTTAGAAATGAATCTGCTTTTTTTCTGTGCTGAACAGTTGTTTGGATGCTGGGGTAAAACTTCCTTGAGTAATTACTCTCTTGTATCTTTTAATAAAACTGGACATTTTCCTTACTCTGACTGCTCATGATATGCTAAAACAATGGTTTATCTCAGCATGTTGCCCAATTCTGTAGGATTTGTTCATCTAGATACATGAAATGAAGATTGTCTCATACCTTTATTTTGCTGTTATCCCTCATTGCATCTTATTTAAGAATGTAAATCTAAGTGAGCTGCACTGGGACTTCATGCTTTATTGCATCTTTGCAGGTCATACAGAGCTCTCCAGTCATAATTTATAAGTTCTGCAATTGACAGAAAGCCAAAAAAAACTTTATCTTTCTAAATATAAGATCAAGCCTTTATTTTATGAGAAAGGAATTAATTTGACTGTTGGATCTGTGACTGATATACCACATCACACACTATGTCACATGATGTGTCACATATGTATCAGATGTAATTCAGTTTCAATAGGATTCAGCAGTGGATGTTACAGAGTAGAGGGTACTTCAGATGGAAAGATGGCCTCTGGAGGAATTATCAGCAGGACCTCTAAAGCAATAGATTTTGGTGATTAAAAAAGAGGAGGGGAAAACAGTTTTAAGATAGTATTTCATTTGGGTACCACAAATTCAACAAGAGTCTGCAAAGTGAAACAAAAAATCACGCATAATCAGAGTAACTTCTGTTCTAGGATCAATGTAATTTACACCATTCTGACCACTACTCATCCTACTTTGTATAGGTTTTTATTGAATCTTCATCTCCCCTGTGTCTTTCTCTCTTACTCTTAGAGCTGAAGAAGATGGTGGAAGCACCAGAGAGATGAAAGTACTAAACACCAGTTGTTTACTACTGACAAAAAAAAAGTGAAAGTTGTGATTTTTAAGGTGAGAAAGCTGTAAAACACTGGCATTAAGTCTATTACAGAGCTCCCCCTAATGGTGTTTCTATAAATATAGCCATACATTGACAGAGGTTCCCAGGTGCTCCTCGTCCTTCTTCCGTAGTAATGAGGACATATGCACACCAGCTCTATTTGTATTTGCCTCACTCTGCAACTCCCTCTAAAACAGACTGTGGATAGTACAAGTCAAGGCCCATATTTTTGTCATTAGACTTCAGAGATCTCTCTCATCCCTGAAGATAAATCAGTGAGTTCTGTTGGTGGTACTGAACCATGGCATTGTTGAAGGCCTCATAGAGAGGAGACAACGGAATAAACACGAAGTGCATTTCTTGGGTTGCTGTTGTTGTTGTGGCATTTTCCCTCATTAATTGCTTTGCCATGTAGAATAAACTAGCTCATAATTTTTGAATCCTGGAACTCAGAGATGCTGCTAACTTGTAACAGAATTTGTATCTGATGGCGCTACAAAATAAACCAGCTGTGTGCGATGTGACAGGGGAACTTGGTCATCTATCACAAATCTTCTGTTACAGGCCAGAAGTACTGCCAAGATAAGTACTGAAAAATCATGAGCTGAGTGCCTTAAAATCACAAAATTCTCAGTAAAATCATGACTGTTGCATAAACAGGCAGATTTGGTTTTGATTGGTTCTTACATTGTCTGGTGGTCTCCGGAGCCTTCAGGCTACATATGTATGATGTTTATTTCCATATTTTTCCCACAATATATGGCCTAGAAACATTTTCATTAAACATAGGACATTTTAACAAAAATCATATGGCCCCTCCAACTCTGAAGACACCAAGACCCCTGCAATAAAATTGAGCTAAGGAGGATTGCATGGTCTGATCACAGAGCTACCAAGTCAAAGCTCTGGGTTGTAATCCTGGCTGAAATCTTTACCTCCATTTCCAGACAAAAATCTTTGCCTTTAGTTCAACTTCTGTATCTCTGCAACATTATTAATAGTAATTTATACAAGGGTTTAATGCATATGGTGATTTCACCTTTTATCTTCCTTAGATATCTTGAATGCAAAGAGACTTTGTACTTCTCTATACTATTATTCTGGTTTACTGTTTTATCTTCTAACAAACAACACAGTTCTAGTCTGCATTCAGATTTTTAATTTTCCTAACCAGCGTGCCTAGGAATGTTTTCTTTCCATGCAGCTGTGATTAGGGAAAATCTCTATCAGGGGCACTCAGGCCCACACCAGTGTTGTGCCTGCACCCAATTTTGCAGTGGTCCCATTCCACGAGCTGCTGGGTGTGCTGCAGCACTGCCTCTCAGTGCCAGTGGAATATTCCATTATGCATGAAACAGTTTTCCAAAACAAATGCATTATTTCTTACTGAAAACAACAGCAACCCAGTGTCCTGGAAGGAAGCTTAAATCATCTCTACTACCAAACAGCAGTACACCAACTATCAGCAGAGTTTCATTCACAGAGCTGTTGCCTGAACCACACCTCACAACCTCCCAAGGTGATACTCATGCCATATGATGGTATATAGACGCTAACTTAGCATGGCAAGCTATAGTGATTAGGTTCAAATGGCTGTGGTAAGATGCGTCTAAGCCTGTGTCAGAAAAGCAGGTAAGCTAGCAAACGCTGGCTATTGCATTTTGCATTTACATCACTCCTTTCATCCAAAGCATCTTTAAATACCAGAATCTTTTTGCCTTCTCCCTGACAGACAGATATAATATCACTTAAGAAGCCCCACAGGGAGTGAAGTTAAGCATCAGCACTTGCTATTAACAGCTCAGGCAAGCGGCTCAAGGCCTGGAGTTTCTGTCATCTACCTTTCCCCAGATAACCAAATGCTACAGTCCTGCTGCAGCTGAAGCACCCCGTCAAAGTAGCTTGTTCAAGATCATTAGTAAATGACTCCCTCGATCTGCTAATGTCCTAGTTTCGTAGTCTAACCACTAACTCCTATAGGAAATGTATTACTCGTTATCATAGAAGTCAAGTACATGATTCACACTTTCTGGAAGGTTTTACTTTATTCCTGAACAACATAACTTTCATTTTTCAGATTTTCTGACAACTGACATGAACCTATATAAATCACTGTTCAGAGCTCAGGATACATTTTAGGGGCAGTTTCCCCGTTATTTTGATTTGTACTTCTCCCAGGAGCATATTTGAAGGAAGTTACTGTACACATGCTGGATGTGGGATTTAGTAAATAGGAAAGACATGAAATTTAAGTGATTTTTGGCAGATATCCCTTTGTAACTGTTTTTTTTTTTTTTTCTCTCTGCAAAGGGTGTGTAACTCTTGGTGAATCAGCCTTTTAGTGTTTTATTTGGTAACAGACTTAATAGTATGTTGTACAGTGTCTAAAGGCTTAAGATTAAAATGATACGTATCCGGTAAAAGGACTAAGCTAATCCCCACCAGCTGGAATACACTGTGGAGGGGCCCTCCTTTTGGATGGATTTTACATTGGAATTAAGACCTCTTCTTTAAACAAACGAATGAAAGTTTGCAGAAGTGAAGACACACAGTAGTACAGCAAAATGAAGTTGTAGCAATAAAGCTGCAGAAGCCCTGCTTTTGCCTGGCTCCAATTTCGCAGGTTAGCTCAGAGAGAATGACCCGTCCCTGCGTGCTGCAGAGTTGGGCAGGCAACCCGCTCTGCTGTGTGCAGGCATCAGCCTAATAAAGAGCCTTCTTCCCGATTTGGAAGACATATTACTTTTGGATTCGAATGCTTCCAAAAATATACGAGATGTAGAAAACACTCCTCATTTGCCAGAAACACATCGGAGTTTTGCTTACATTACATTCTTTCCTCATATATGTTTGAAAAAAAAAAGAGAAAATGACGGAGAGAAAAATAAAAAAGCTGTAATACACTGAACTAAAAACTTTCATCACGATGATAAGATATAACTTTGGGTATAGAGGCTGGGAGACAGCTCAGTCAATACTGTCTTGAAATCCTCTTTTACACCTCTTTCTGAAGTATAAATATGGACCTCATCCAGTTTTCCCAATCTGAACGACTTTGGCTGGGGGAGGTTGGTATGGAAGTCATTTCCCTTTTAGGTGCAGTAGCTGCTTTCCACAGACTCAACAAAGACATGAAATATCATTAACATCTGATTCTGAAAGGCTGACAACTACTTCTTTGTTTTACACAGTCGTCCAGGGAAAGCTGCTGTGTATTACCATATCGCTAGCAAAATTATACCTATTAAGCTCTGATAGGAGCTCTGGAATATTTCTCTCATTTGTTCTGGGATACAGAGGTTGAATATGCCTATTGTTTTCGCAATGGACATTTTATAATTTAGACGGATGTTACGTATAAACATTACTGCAGTTAGGGGTGAGCACTGCTGGGCCGTGCTCCTAGCCTAGCAGATCTATTTGGGACATGGCTTCAAGGAGAAGGATTAAAAAAAACCTGAGCCAAACAGCCAGAAGGAGTGAGATAGTTTGTCCGATGGATGTTGAATCATACCTGATAATGGTCTCCTCCTTGAAATGAGCTGTATGCTCGGCAGGCCTCAGCAGTGCTTCTCTGCTCTGTGATGGAAGGAAACAACTTGAAAGTCTTGCCTGGGGGATTTCTGAGCTCCAGAATGCATTGGAAGAGAAATAGGGAAATGTCATTTTTATATGTGCTTATTTCTAAAAAACAATCAAAGCATTCCTCTAAGTTATTTTAAAAGGTGCAAAAAGCTGCTTTATTTTCTTCTTATTCTCTCATACAGCCCATTGGGATCATGCTATTAACATTAAAATGTTATTAAAATGTTCTGTAAGAACTTGAATTTCTAGGTCATATCCAAGATAAAAAAATTATCGCTCTTTTTCTGTCTTTAATATTTTTTTTTTTTTTTGTGGGGGGGGGGGGAGGAGGGGTTGTTGACTGTAAGAACAGCAAGTAGGGCTTTCAAGTAATGGAGTGAACTAATTATCTACAAAACAGCAAGTCAGTGCAAACTGTTTATTTTTAAAAATACAAGTAGTCAGTGTAAAATAATCCCAATCCAACAAATGAAGTGTTTCCTTTGAAGCGAAGACTGAACTTCACAGGCCTGAACTGAACCAATTTGAATTTATCTCACATTCTGGATGCTACTAACAGGTATAAATAAAAGTTTCCTAATTCTGTTGTCAGTAGGAGTTAGGTAAGGACTGTTATCACACAATTCTGCTGAGAAACAGTCCCAAAGCAAGGAAATGATTTGGTGCAAGGTCAAAAAGAGTATTTGTGCCAGATCTATGAACAGAGCTCTTATCTGCTGCCTTCTAGTCATTTGTTTTAACCACATCCTTCCTTCCAAAGTGCTCCAACTTCTTTTCATCCCCAAAACCAAGCATTTCCTTGCAGCTTATTTTTCCCTGTAAAGCACCTGGAATCTGAGCTGGAAAGGAAGATTGCAACAATCTCTGCACAGGGCACTCTCTTTTATTCACTTTCTTAACATGCTAGTAAAAACACTTACTTGGAATTGATAGAAATGATGCATTCTGAAGTGTAGCATGAATGTACTTACTTTACTATCACCTAGCAGGGTGGTCTTTTAAGAATAGAAGCAAATATTTTCAGTTGTTTTGCTATTTGACATTCATTCTTAGGTGGTATTTGGAGAGAGAGCTTTATAGACAGTTGTGGATAGTCTGGTCAGACTTTGCTGCTAAGAGTTCTCATGCTCACACAAGCAGGTAGCCCTGGAAGAGGCATTTGCCTCCATACAGCATTGCTCCCTCTCTCCCTGAACCACTGTGGGAACATAAATAAGATGAATTACATCTGGAATGCAATAAAGCTGCACCACTTTTTTGCCATTTACTAGAAACCATCCTTCAATGAGCTGGTTTCATTTGGAAGGAAGTAAGTCCTCTGTCACGGCACGACAGGAGAAGACATCCATTAAAATCATGTTGCCCTCACCTGAAATACAATTCCAAGATCAAACATGACGTACTTAATCATATTTGGCACCTGTCAGTGAAAATTAACCAAGGTAGTATTTTGAACTTTCTGTTAATTTATCTTAATGAACCATCTCCACATATTTTGATAAATATGTTTTTGTCTTTCCCAATCATTAAAAAAACAAAAGTAAGACATAATGTGCTTTTCAAGCTCTTATTCCGCCTCTGGTTTCAATCACCTTACTAAACAGGCTATTTACAATCACTTTATTAACCTCCTTGCTGCCATTATATTCCAGAAGCCCTTTTGTTCCAATGTCTGTCTTTTCCCGGTGTCAGGCAACTGACTGCAACTGCTCCAGAGTGAAAGAATTGCTACCAATAGCTCAGTCACTAAAACTTCCAAATAATGTGTGAAGCTGAAGTACAGCACATATAAATGCAGAGATAGTGGGGTTTTCTGCCTGCTCCTGGTGGTTTTTGATTTGCTGTGTTAAATTAACAGTTAATTTTTAAAAAGTTCTAATGCTTGGGACTCTCAGATGAAGTTTCTTACCTTCACTATAGATTATACTGGGGTCTGTGTATGAGAATGGTAAGTTTGTACTTCCTATCAGTTTATCTAAAATGCAGTCAAGGTCTCTGAAGAGTTTCCCTGTTTTATTTGTGACTTTAAAAGTTACGTGTCAAATTTATGCATTTTGCACTATGTTTAAAGCAAAGCGTCCCCGAGCTGTACAGTTTATTTAATACCACATTTCGCGCACCCAAATATGCTGATAACAGGCTCTTTTAGGACATCTAGCCTTAATTGCATGGATAGTGTGAAGTACATCTGATCACAAAAAGGTTTTTGATTATTTTTATATCCCACTTTATTTTGCTTAGCAATTTGGCCTGTTCCTGTTTTTACAAATACATACATATCTTTAAATCTTTTTTAAAACGGCGGCCATTTGTATCGTATTCAATTAGCTCCTCTGAAAAGTCTATCTAAATTCCATTAATGCTTGGTCAGTCTCATTAGTTCAGCTTCTTCTTCCCCATTTGTCTCTTTATTTAAGACAATACCATGCAGCTCCGGAATTTTAATGTTTTCTGATGTGTTTTCCTTCATGAAGTCTCTTTCTTGGGTAAAGTTGTGCACTCAAGCAGAAAACAAGGCTGGGAAGGAGGACTATGGTGACCAGGTAAGCAAGAACCGATTGAGGTGTTCAGGACCTGAGCACTCCTGTGGGTCTGACTTGAAAATAGACAACATTTTGTTTAAAATATAATAACCCATAAGTGTTAACAGCACAGCTAGGCTAAAGTTTTATACATGAAAGGCAGTTTTTTTCTGGATAAGATCTCTGGCACAGTACGTGTTGTTTGGTGTCAGGACGGTGAATCCCTTGAAAAGGCTGGCCTGCTGTCACCTCATGCTGGCGATGAAAGAGATGCCAGCAGTTCAGCCACATCTCTACCGTTTTTTGGTGGGCCAGAGCTCTCCCTTTCATTAGGGTGCAGTTAAAGGCCAGGTGCATGGCATCATCCTTCTTAGCAAAATATTTTCTCTTCTCCAGCAGGCTGCAATACAGGGGGCACAACACACATCCTCAAAAGAGCAAGGGAAAAAAAAACATAATTTCTTTTGGGTTGGAATACTAGCTGTCCTGCAGCACAGTTAAGATGGTATGACATTTTCAAATGGCGCTATTAAGCTGAAAGCAACTTCCTAATGTTAACTGACCTGCAGTAGAATTTTGAGAAATGCCTAAATCTCTTCACACAAGACTAGGAAGGCCAGTCAGAGAATGGGAGTTTCACAGTGCCATGTAAAACCTATGAGAGTGACAGGCAAGAGGGGAAATTGCCATGGAGTTAAAGTCTGACCTCTTTCATCCCTTTGCTAGCAAAACTTAGCAATGCTGCCAGAGGAAATGAATCGACAGAACACAATTTATAAACACACAAGATCAGACAAAACTGACATTAACCATTTACCAAGCTTTCAAAATATAAGCAGTGCTTATCGTATCAATATCAATACTTAAAAAGAAAATATATTTTAAAAAATCTTTTTTCTTTATGAGCTACTCTGGGGAGTAAAATATTTGGGGCACTTAAAGAGTAAGTTACAAACTATGGTGAATCTAGCACAGTTTCCATTAGCTCAAATCAGGTAGGAGCTATGTTTTGGTAAGGAAGCTATAACAGAAGGTCCTGTCACATGGACGAAACATACACTGAGTGTTTACTTTTTCATATTGAATATCCAGTCCATAGGGTGCAACAATAATGAATGACATCTTTCTGACTGCCCAGACAGATCTTATGTTGCGCTTTTAGATAATATGTAGTAATTCAATATCAGTACTCATAAAATCCTATGTTCATGAAAACCAAAGAAAATGAAACTGCTTTGGCCAAGTTAGGTTTCAAGTTAACAAGATAAATGTTTATTTTTTTTTAATTCATGACTTGTATTTTAATTATTTTTGGATATATTTCATTTTATTTATGATGTGTTGGGTTTTCACATTTTTATTTTTGTTTCAGTACACTTGGACAAAGTACCATATAGTTTGATTTCATTTTAAACCCTTAAATTACTCCTTGTGCAAGAGGCAGAAACCACACAGGCCTTGATTTTCAGATCCCGAGTTGGGAAACAGTTGTACTTTCACAGACACTATGACTCTGCTAGACACATACTCTAGCTTTTCGCCTCCTAAAGTAGACATTAATCTTAATATTAGCATTGATCAAAAAAAGGAGGATTCTGCCCATGAAAATATTTTGTAAAAAAACAATAGTTTTTCATAAAGTTTTTCATAAGGTTATTTTTCCTTAATTCTGACAAAAAGTCAATGTTTTCGTGGAAAGGAAACATGACTGGTTCAGAAAAAAAAAAAAAAAATTGTTTCCTTGGGGAAAAAAAAAGCAAACTATTTTTTTTTTTTTGATGAAGCAGATGATCATAGTGTTCTGTCAAGCATATTTGAACAACTTTATGTGTACACTGAATACCATCCTACCAGGAAATGCTCTTAGTTTTAAAGTCAGTAGATAGGTAGATAGGTTTGTCATATGAAAGTTATAAGGCCTGGTCACAAAAATGAGAAATAATATTTATTTAGGTTATAAAATGTCCACTCCCGAGGTGGAACGAATCCAAGCCTCAAACTAGCTTCAAAGGAATTAGAATGACCACCTCAATTTCCTAGTAGTAAATAAATGGGTCATGTCATTATGGCAGTCTGACCACCATCACAATAAAGGAATTTACATATCTCCAAAGGACCATAGCAATTCCTAAATTTACCCAAGACATTAACAACTAGAAATTCATGGGCAAATATAGGTCTGCTGTAAATCTGTAAATAATGATGTGAAAAAGGCAAATACTTTCAACAGAATTTCCATCTGTAATTAAGCTGCAAGGCATATCAATGTCATGTCATATTATTTTAGAACAAAAAATTGCTGTCTGCAACACTAAGCATATTGGTCTGTCCAGAAAAATCAGAAGTTTTTCAAAATACAGGACTCATTGATTCATGATTAAGTCTTCACAGTTAGTTGATTAATAATCACAATTCTTTAGACATGGAAGAAATAAAGTAATTTTAACTTTACTTTTCAATATGCAGAGTCCAGAATTTGAGCTCATGCAAAAATAGATGCAATTTCTAAGAAAAGGAGATAATCAAGTTATTGATCCATTTATTAGATGGACAATATTTTTAAATGCTAATGCTACGTGTTTTTCTAAAACAAACTCTCTGATTTGTTTTCAGATTAGATGACTGCATTGCTCTTCTCTGGGTTTGGAGATCCCTGCACATCCCATTCAGTTTCTTAGTAAGAAATTTCTTTTCTCTGAATATCTGGTTTCTTACATTTTTTGTCTCTTTCCTTTTGCAGAGAAGGAGGGAAAGGAATTCAAACTGTAACAAATGCAAATAATCTTACATACGTTCTATACATAGCCACAAAGACCATGCATTTAATGGATGATAAAAGAAGCAGAAGATGAAACCCCCATCGTATTATGATGTTGTCTCACAGAATATTACTAATACTTGGCACTTGCTTCATGTTCAGAGCAATTCAGAAACATTAAGTAATTAACCTACATACAATTTAATGCCTTTTGCCAAAATTGCTGTACACAAGAAAGAAACTAGGAGAAAAAGGATCTAAAATCAGACTTAATCTGATAATACAAGTAACTGTTACAGTAATCTTGCTTTTTTTTTTTTTCTCATCTAAAATTCTCCCAAAGACATTTTATTGTTTTTTTTAGGAGCACGAGACAAAAACTTGTGATTCTCACTTGTTTAGGAGTGACATTGAACTCATGGGAAGACTTAGAAATTCTGACTGTCTATGACTGGGAGACTGTACAGACTGCTTTAGGTCTTGTATGTAACATTTAACCTCTGAAATTCTATTACCCACTGGCAGCTGTTGAACAGCACAAAAAATGCTGTAACATACAGCATAAATGAAGAACACAACACCATAGAAACTGTTTTTACTATTTAAGGAAGCACAAAGGACAGAGGATTATTTGATGCAAAAAGATTCATTGTTCTGAACAAAAATCAGAACTTCTGAGTAACACATCTTGTCTGGGGTCACAGATTTTTGGCTTTGATATTCCCTTTTTGTTTTTTGTTTTTTCTTTTTCCCACTGTGTCGTTTTTTGAATTGACAACAATCCCTCTCCCCATGGTGGCTTTCCAACTCCAACACAACTCTGCTCACTCTTCCTGTCAAAAGATTTTCTTTTTCTTCCACATTTTAACATGTTTTTTCTTCTGCTCATGCATCACCTTTCCTTGAGGAGGACACTGACCTGAAGAGTATTCTGACAGAGAGCCACTGATCCATTTATCTTAGCAGCCTGACTGTAGAAATCAAGCAGCTACAGCAGAAACACAGACACCCTGGTCATCTCTCTTCACACAGCTTCTGAACACCATGCAAAAGCTGTGTTAGAATTTTTTCCCTTCCTTGAATCTCAGTATAAATATGTAATAAATTCCCTAATAAAAAAAAATTTGAATTTTATTTTCTCCACCTTAGAGTCTCAACATGGTGAGTGTAGGGTTGGTACAGATTGAGATGAGGCAGGTGAACGTTATGGGGTCATAAAAGAAAAAAACAGAAATCGGACAGAAGGCAGGAGGGATCTAGCTTTTCATTTCAGACTGGATTGAAAAAAGCAACTACAACGAACTATGAAATATGAAACCATCTGCGGAAAATCAAGCAAAAACAATGGGAAAATGTGGCAGAAAATTAGAAGAAAGACCAAGAAGATGAATTACAACATGTAAGTCTTGGAAAGATGGTTTGCATCAGAAAAAGGGAGCTTGGTGACAAACAATTGAAGAGATATTAAGATCTCTTGAAGCAACAGCAAGACAGGCATGGACTAAGAGCAGCACGCTTGGAGAGCACTGAGTATTCGCTACGAACCATCACACTACTTGAGGTGCCTTGGCCAGATTCTGCCAGAGATCTGTAAATAACATAACTGAAGAGTAAGGACAAAGTCAGCCACACAGCTGGAAGTGGCTGGGAGGATCCTAGAGTTGAAAGGATGACCTCCCCTCCATCATCTCCTTCTCTCCTCCCTGGCACCTCCTATGTCTCTCTCTACAGTACCATTTTCCATGGAGCAGGGGTGGGGAGTAATGAGAAGAAGAAGAGGATGCAGCAACATTCTCGCTGCCGCCCCAGTGTGGGGCCCAGCCACCAGCTTCGTATCCTGCAGCAGTGGGAGCCATGAGGAACTGGGCCGCTTGCACGTCCATCAGCACGGCTCTGTGCTCGTGGAGCAGGGAGGGGAATATTGGATATCGTTTTGGTCAGGGCTGAATCTATAATTGAGAAGATGAGAGTTCATTACAGATTTTGGCCTTGGAGTGCTTGTCTTGGCAGAAGGCTCGGTGGAGTGTTAAAATCATTACTGAGTGGCCTAAATCTAAACAAACACCCACCTTTTCCATTTATTACCAGGATGAAATGACTTGCCTTGTAGAACTGAAATACCTATAGTTGTCAGCTTCTCATTTCCCAGTGGTGCGTAAAATTCCCTCTCCTGTGCCTGGCTTTCCCTCTGCTCTAGCTTTCCCTTATGTTATTCTACTGACAAGAATTATGTATTAAATTACAAGTTATCTGTCGCAGAATGAGAATTTCACTTCACACCAGACAGAGGTCTGTTGAACAGTGCTGAGCTCCTGCTTCTTCAGTACAGTGTTGTAAAGCAAGAAAAAGGTTATTGTTTTTTGTTTTGTTCCATTTTTTAAAGAAAAAAGTAGGATGATTCAACATTATAGCAGATGAAAATTCAGACACATGCAAAAAGAGAGCCATTTTTTGGTCATCATGAATGCATAGTGGGACAGAACCAGGCAGTGTTCATGTAGCTGTATTTTTGTCACTGTAAGTAAAAAAACTGGTGGGATCATACATGTGGAGGAACCAATGTAGGTAATCTACAGTTTTGTTCTCACTTTTTCCCAAAGTCTGTATCAACAAATGTTTTGGGAACTGTCACATTTTTTGCAATTTATTCACACATAGTACAGTCATTAGCATGCAAAAACCACAGCACTCTGTCTAAAAGAGCAAATTTCTTATTATTACAAAAGAGATAAAAATGATGTATTAGATTTTATATTCCACTATTGAAGATCATAACATGTGAAATATCTCTGAATATACCTGCCTACCTAAAGACCGATTAAATGGATCAGAAATAGAACTGCTAAGCAGGGGGCTTTCCCCCAAGTTTTATTTGTATATGTAGAAAAAAAACACGTGAAAAAAGCCATGTAAAGCAAATCACTCAGAAGAGTGATTGGAAACAAATTTAAATGAATAGTGTTTAAATAATTAACACCTGCCAAAGTAGGAACAGAGGCCTTATTGCTGATATTAAATCATATCCTTTAGCGTCTGAAACAGATGACAGTAAGTAATTCCAAAACAGTCAAGACAGGAAACCAATTTTTAGTTCTTGGAAAGTTGAATTACTTTCAATAAAGTTGATAAAAAGCCTATTTTGATTTTGTTAATTCTACTATGGAAAGCTGGTTTTACATTAAGCTTTTTTTTCTAGTTTAATAAACTGTAACTGAGCATTTCTGAATCGTGATTTAAAGTATATTCATTATTCAGTAAACTAATGATGTATGTTCCACCTGGTTGCTGCAGAGTCCTGTAAGTAAAAACTGTGGGTAGTATCTTGTTACCAAGAACAAATATTGGACTTGCCAAGTTTCCAGTCAGTAAATATAACTCACAATAGCTATGCCAGATACGCAAATAAGGATGTTCCCTAACAGAAGAAAAAAATAGAAAGAGAGAGAGAGAGAGATTATGTAGTGGTTCCATCCCCAAATTCAAGTTCCATAAAAGAAACCCATTGCAGAAATTGGCAAATTTACCTGAATGAAGACTGTGGCATAACAGTCTGGAGTAATGCCTAGGTTTTTTTATTCCAAAAGAGTAAGTTAGTGAGTTAGAAAATGTGTGTGTGTTAAAATAACATTAATTTTGAAACCCATACTAGCAAAAGCAAAGCTATTCTGGCTGTCACCTTATTCCTAATTCACCTCTCTGCCTCTTGGTATTTCACCACATTTATACCGTATAGTTAGATCATAGGTTGCTTGTATTTGGAGAGTCTCTTCTAGTGAAAAATGTTGGTTCATTTTAAATAATATTTTTTACCGTCTGAATCTTCTACAGTCATAGAATGATGAGCACCACTTCAAGGTGGGCTGGGGCATGCAGATGGCATCACCCTCCACATCTGAGTGACCATCTGAACCTTGCAGGTGTTAAGCATGGTCAAAACTTTCACTCCCCAGGCAGAAGGCGTCTTTCTGCTATCAGGACAACCGGTTGCTGTCAGGAAAGGTTTCTAGGGTTGAAAATAGAGGGTTAATTCCAACAAGAAGCTAAAAACCATGACAAATCTTATGATGTTCTGTTTCAAATACATAGAATTGTCGAATGGCTTGGATTGAAAGGGATCTCAAGTACCATCAAGACCCCCAACACCTCTGTTCTTCACTGTCTTCTCCAGTGTGAGTGTAAAGAGATGTCTATTTGAAATAACACATCTTAAACACCTGACTAAATTCAGGAAAGTCTGCCATCTCAAAAAATGCCGGGTGCTCATGGAAACATCTGCTTTACATTGTAGATCAGGCCTGGCAGTGCTGATAGCAGTAGAAAGACCTAAATTTGACAAACAACTGGAAATTCAGGCAAATGGCTACCCCAGTCCCCCAGACTGTGTATACATGCTTCTCCTGTAAGAAGAGGATGAAAGAACTAAGATCATTTGAAAGAAATGTAGTTATATGGCTTAATGTAAGCTTGGCAGACATTCAGCTCCAGTAGCAATGGCTGTGTTATAAAAGTTAATATAAAAGAGTACTTTACAGATGAGGTAACTAAGTTACAGACAGATCAAGTTGTCACTTGTTCCTGCAGGATTTGAACCTACCGCCTCAGTTAAAACATCCTTTTTCTATATGCCTCATTTCCAAAGCACAACAAAGAGTGCTCAAGTGGCGACGGCATTCTTCAATGAGAGCTACAGAAGGGGGTTCAACTGGGAAGAGAGGGAATATTTCACCTCTTTGGTGGCCACAGCTGGAATAAACCCAAAATACTGAATGCACTGACATCAGACTCAACCTTCCTTTGATACTACAACGATCAGAACTGAGGCCCTTCTTCCTATTTGCAAACAGCTGTGTAAGCTTTCTTTATTCAGAACTGTCTTTTATTTTCTTGCAAAATAATGGGATTTGGCTTCTTACTACCTTTCCCTCTCTGCTTTACCCTTTCTCAGATGACTTCTTTTAACAGCAGAGAAAGCGAGAGGAAAGCCTCAAAACTCTTTCTTTTGTATTTGAAGCAAATAGGCAGAAACAAGACTTGGAGGTTTTGAGATGGACGGAATAAAAGCAAGCTCATTGCTTTTGCTTTTTCCCTACAGCAGATAAGTGTTCCCTGCATTCAGTTCTTTTCTGCCCAGAAGACTTTCTTTTGTAAAGCAAAGGCACGTTAAAGAATAATTATCAAATATCCTCAGAGCCCAATTAAAAGTACGCATCTCTAGTTGTATCTAGTTCTTTACTTATGGCAAGAGGTACATCAGAAATTAAGTACTGGTAAAATCAATCAAGTCCACTTTATGTCCTTACATTCTTCACTTCATTTTTTTTTAATTTTAATTAAGAAACCACTTCCCAACTGCAGGCCAGAAAAATATTTTGAGCTAAAATTAACAGCTTGAAACAAAAACAAAACAAAAAAGTATCCAGTTAAAATGCCACAAAAGGTTTTCCAGGTTGCTAAAGCAGTCACGTCCTGGCATAGTCCCCAGGGTTGGCTGCTTGTTGCACTTCAAAAGAAACAAGAGCCCTCCAGCAGCCAAGCAGGAGAACTGCCATCACATTACACCCAAGCAGGAAGATGTATGCATGCCTCAGCTCTGTCAAGGGACAACTTCCACTGACGTGCAGTATAGTATTGTTTTTAAGTCTTCTCCCATTTTTAAAGACACACGAGAAGCAAGGGTACTTAAATTGCCCATTATATTAAAAGTCTAAGTGTAATGCTGTTACTTAGAAAATGTACTGTAATCCTGCCAGTGATATTCTTTTAACAAATCCTATTTTAATGGAATACGTGGATTAAAAATTAAGTCTATAAATTAACCTAGGAGTTGGATCTGAGTAGGTTATTGCTGGAGAAAAGCACCACATTTAACAGTATTTGTATAAAAAGGAACTGACAAGGCTTTGCCAGCTCATATAATATTATTATAATTAGTTATGAGCTAATGACAAGAATAGTAATAAGGCATTCAATAAAGTACTTCCCAGCTTTCTTTGGTCAGGCACAAGTCTCCATGCTCATCTTTATCCCCTGATGTCTACATCTCCCCAGTAAAATAGTTCTTAACTCCTCTTCATATTTTCTATTCAATTTCTACTTTGGGTTTCTCTCTATTTCTTCTTCTCTCTCTCTCTCTCTCTCTTTTCTAGAAACATAAAGTCAAAAACATTAACCTATCAGTGAAGTGACAGTGATTTTCTTATAGATCCTTACTTTCTTTTTTCTTGTCTTTCTCCTTGTATTTTTGGTTTTCAGAAAATACATATTTTTACCCTAGTATTGTTCCCCCCACCTAAGCAGGTCAATAGATCAGAGACTCCATTTGTTTTCACTGAGTCCATCATAAATACAAGGGTAGGTGAAGTGGCTTAGGCTGTATTTACAAGTCTTTGCTCCCCCTCAACTTCTGTGCAAACTGGATAATTCATTGTGTGCTACTTACCAACCATAGTTTGTTGATCTATGCTTTGACAGTGCCTTGCATGATAACAAGCATTCAGTTAGAGAACAGTATGACATGAAGCAATGGCCCATTTAACACAAAAAAAATAATGAGCAGTTAATATCCTAAATTAAAATCGTCTAAAGCCAGAAGCTGTATGTTGATCATCCACATACTTCATTGCACACTTACCATCATTGGAAGCAGATAATTCAGCTCAGCTCAGAAACAAAATACATCATTGAGATATTCGACCAGTTTCGCTAGTTTTCTTCCCTGAAATAATAAATTCAGCTTTCCAGCAAAATTGTTTCATAGAGCTCCTCTCAGCTTTTTATAATCCTGTAAGCCTATGTTTTCTGAAGAACACTCAATGATGGCAAAAAATAAAATGGCACAGAAAACCAAATAGAAATGATGCTAACCTTTGATTGCTCACTACCTACAAAGATGTTTTACTTGTTGCCTTTATATGGACTACACTGACCTCAGGAACAAAAACTGAGAAAAAAAATCAGCAAGAACATTATTCTGAAAATAAAACAGAAGGAAAGCACTACCTTACCCCAGAATACTATCTGCTCGTAATATTTTACAGTGAAGGAGAAAAAATAATATCATCAGGCATGTTACCCACTGCCATGCTATAAAGTCAGTGACTCTTCAGCCTTAATTTCATTGTGCCTGTGGATACAAAAAGAGAACTAATAGCGAAAAAACTGACACTGGAAGAGTAGTACTTCCCAGTGAATCCTGGAGGTCGAAGAAAGTCAGTGCTATTCATATTGATGTAAAAATGTTTAATATGGTACATTATTTAGCAAATGATATGTTCTGCGAGCATATGCAAGATACTGTGTTTTAGTTCTCTGAAGAATGTAGACTTCAGCATCATTAACTAATCTGATTTATAATGAAAATTAATTATTATGGTCATTAGACTAAATGGTTTCTGTCATCTGCAAAGACATAATTGGTACAGAAAATTGTTTCATAGCTAAGGAATAATCAATCAACATAAGCTGAACATGATCATGTATTTTGTCCTCTCCGTTCTCTCCCACAACTAAATTTCAAATAAAGAGTGGTGGACTGGTCTGCAAGGCAGCTTCTTCCTGCAGTGAATGATGTGCCAGGGCAGATAAATGGGAAGCACAAAAATGGGGTAGAAAGAGAGATGTAGCTTACTGCCATATTACTGAATCCACCTCACATGAGCCTTAGTCAATGCTAGCAATGGAGTGACAGCCCTAAAAGTTCTCTCAGTGAATCTATATTAAGTATGTACCGAACAATTCATGAACTTACCTCTCTATTTCCAGCTTTGCTGTTATTTAGTGTAAAGATAACAAATATTACAGAGTTCAAATGCAAAGAAACACATTTCTCTCTCCATTTCTCCCATTAGATTAAAAATACTTGAAGGGTCAAAGACAGATGCATCACTAAAAGCAATATTTCTTCTGGTCTCCAGTAGTCTCTCAAATACACGAAGTTAATGTTACTAGTTAATTTGAATTTCCTATGTTGTTTTGTTTGTGGCTCTTGGTTCAGAATACATCAGAAAAAAAGTGGGAACTTTCCAAATAACATCCAACAACAGACTAAAACTTGAATGAATCATTTGAAAAACTCATGATTAACTTGTCTTTCAATTAAAGACTTCCAAGGACATTATATCTTTATGCAGCAAAGTCTGCTATAAAAAATACACCTCACACATATGAAATACTGTAAAAAAACAGGAACATAGAGAATCAGCTGGGGGGAAGATAAAGGATCCTACATAACTCTGAAATGCTTTGAGTACTCTTGTAAGTTAATATCTGAACTACTTTAAAATTTGTCTGTCCAAAAATCTTTACTAATTTATGGGAAATCTAAACTCACTATGGCATTTTATCATAAACAATTTAGCAAAATGTGGTTAAAATTTCAAAGTAGATACACATGTTGTGCACTTTTTTTCTTCTTTCTTAATAAACAAAATCAACTGAAATTTATACTGATATAAGCCATTCTTAGAACTCTTAAAATCTGCCTAGTAAGGGCTTTACAATAATATCAATGTGTTGGTTTGAAAACAGTTAGATTGATGCAATTCTTCATATGTTAAATGGCTTCAGAGAGAATGTTGCGAGATTGTTCTGTGGGATAAGAGATTGCTTGTCTTAATCTGCCCCACTCTCCAATCCGTCCTTTAAATCCATTCCAGATGATCTGGAATATTCAGAACCATAAATGCATTGAGCCTGGAAATTTCGAAAGAGAAAGTATTGAAAACAGAAGATTTGATTTCCTTGAGGAAGAATACAGGAACATCTGAGCTCTCGCCAAAGGGCCTTTTCTGGGTTCTGTATTCAGCTTCCGGGAGGTCATATGATATTAAAGCTGTTTCTCTGCATCAAAAGATATACCATTGTTCTTTGTATGCTCTCACACCAACATGAACAACTAGCATTTTAAAGAAGGGACTGGCTCCACAGAATCCAATTGTAGCACAGTCAACGGCATTTTCATATCTACATGTATCTAGTTTCAGTTTTTCTACTAAGATAGTAAAACCTAAATTCATCAGAGATGTTTATTTTTGAACACTGGGACATATTTACACAGAATTTACAGCTGATAAACAAAATGCTTAACATTAATATATTCTTGAGACAACTACAAAGATAAACAGGCATTACTTATTATTCTTGCTTTTTCAGGGGGAAAAAAATTTAGAGAAACAGGGATAATTGCTTAAGAGTTCAGACTGAGAGATGCAAACAAGACTGCAGGGATCAACTACAAAATATCCAAACCTGTCGCAGGCCAGTGTCAAGCTCTGACAACTAATTTTTACATCTTCTCTAAGGCCACAAAATACCTGCATAACTGGAAAGGCATGGAGAAGTGGCAAAATGAGGCAGCCCACATTGTCTGCCAGAGGGGTCCTCAGTGGCCAGAGATGGAAGTTGAAAAGGTACATGTCTAACTTCCTAACTCACTTTGAGCTCATAAAAACAATTAATCAAATTTCTGACTGCTATTAGTGTATTTTACAATATATAATTTTGAAATGGTTCAATATGAAACAGTGAATATCTAAAACGCTAAGACTTACTGAAATCTAGCTGCCTGTATTAAGGCACAGCCAATTGTGAGCAATCAATCTGTTTTTTTGTTTGTTTGTTTGTTTTGTGTTTTTTGGGGGGGAGAGGGAGGGCTGAAACAATGAGGTTTTGATTTTAAAATCTTGGTGATCTTCGGAAAATCCCATGTTTGGCACTTGCTGATGTCAGATTTTCATTGAAATGCAATGTTAGTGAGCGATTGGCAATGGTGTCTTGTAAGTAAATGTTAATCAGCAAAGAAGAGTTCTAGATTATTTTAAAGGAAAAAGAATCTTTATGTTTGGTGCTACTTTGGCCCATAGATGTCAAAATTTGTTCCAATAGCACTAGGTTCTTCTCTTGACTGAAATGTTTTGCAGCTTACAGTATAAATTATCACTTAGAGCTAATAATACTGAAGAGGTGGGTAGGTAGCCAAGACAAATGCGCCATGTGGCAGAGGACAAGGTTGTCTATTTGAAGAATGATGGCAGACAAGAAGCTGTCATCTAATTCCAGTGTGTGCTGTACTCAAGATCTCTAAAGGGGGAAATACACTAAAAAAGAAATATTTGTATATTTTCTCTCTTTCCAAGGCTGCAGCACTCTTAGGTACATAGATTCTCCAGACCTGTCATGTTTTCCGCTCCTTATGCTGTTTTTACAGATTCATGTACTAGAGGAGAAAATTTTTATATATCCACTAAAAAATGTGAATGTGTAGGTATATAAATATGAAGAGTATATAACAATTATAACAATTTCCAAGCTATGCAAATTATGAAGAAGAGAAAGAAAAAGCAGTAAGGGAATTATTTGAATTGTTTTATGAATGCACCCCTTCTAGTATTTCCCTGACACAGGTGCAACTACACCTTTTTTACTATCAAAATCTCTAGGAGAGATTCTGAATTACAGAAATTACAGAAAATACAAAATCAGCACTCCTGCAGAAGACTGGAACAAAAATTCAGACAAATGTGCACTGAATAGAATATCAGACGCATGACTCTTTCATTAGTCTTGAAGACTGAAGCACATAACAATAAAAATGACGTATTTCTGTTGTAAAAGTAGAGGAAGAATCCTATGGTTTCCATTTGGTCTGACCAGAAATGGGCATTTTCAACACAACTTCCCTTTAGGACTCATTTACAGTATGGCTTACAATGCCTTGTTCACTTGTTTACTCTTGTGTAGATCCAGTGAAGGCAGTCAGATAAATTGCATTTGAAAATATGTAGCAAAGCTCTGGGAAAGGAACTAATCTGGATTTCAGAACATTTCCTACTGCTGCACAGAATAGAGTGGGTTTGTTTGGGGTCTCAGGATGAGCTGAGAGAACTGTAATTTGGGCAGCTACCCCCTTTTACTTGTCAGCTGAGCAAATCTCATACAGAAATCCTGGAGAGGCAATCAACATCAAACATTGCAAATTCTGTTCTACAGAACAAAATTCAGCATCCAACATTTTTAACGCTCAGATAGGTATTGCATCTGCTTGCCAATTCCAGAGTGGAACCACACTTTAAATATTCTGCAGACTGTAGTTAAGTGCTGTAGTATGTTAAATTTTCCAGTCTTATGTATTTCAATTGATTCTTTGTTCTCCTTGTTCAGAACAGGTTAATGAAGCTAAAGGGAAGGAGAGAAGGATTGGTCGTTCAATCAAATTACAACATATGGAAAATCCAGCATTTCAGAGAATTGTAGGAGTAAGCTAACACACTTACTCTGATGAAACTGGCGTTAATAGTCACTTATTCTCCCGCTCCTTTCTCTCCTTTCTTAATTCAATCATTTGTAAGCACCCTAAAGAAAAGAATTAAGTGTCACATCAGTTGCCTGAAGAAGATACTGTCATTATTTTTATATTTTTTTCCAAAAAGAGCAAATAATACAAATAGAGGTTGAATGACTTACCTAAGATCACAGTGGAGTCAGTAAGGACTATACTCATGTCCCTGGAATTCCAGTCCCATCCATGTAATCCTGATCCTACACTCCCTCCCTTTGCAAGGAAAAAGGGAAAAGAGGTAGGAAAGTTTCTGAAACTTAATCCTGCTAAATTTCAGGATCCTTATGTTAAAGAGTCTTGGTTGATGTTCACACAAAGAGACAGGAAATCAAAATACTTCCTTTTTCAGTTCAACTATTACAAAGTTTCCCAGTTCCACACACATAAAAAGTGCATTTTGAGCAGAAGCACTTAAAGGGATAACATAAAAGTCAGGAAGCAAAAACCAGAACCTCAAAGTCACAGTAATTATCTCCATATGTGTAGCTGATAATTAGTGATGTTTTTTCCTTCTCCTTTCTTAATAAAGAAAATGGAGACAACAGAGTGGATGCTACTTGATTAAATAAGCTATGTAATTGTTATGGCCACTTAATCATAAAGTCAGGGCACATCTCTTAACTGAGACCACATATTCATATTTGCTACATGCAGATTTTCCTCACTGTGCCAGTACTCAGTTTCCAGAGCTCCTGTACATAAAGGTGAGAAGCATTCATGAAAAAAACCTGTTCCATGAGTGTGTGAGAGGAAAAATTACTTGTAAATGTCAAGAAGGGCTGATAAGAAGAGAACAGGCAGGCACAGAGGAGAAAGTTGCTCTCTTCATGCATTTGCAAGCTAATTTATCCATCAATAAGCCACTATTTGTCATGGCAGTTTCTTTTAACCAGCAGTCACTCCATAAAATGCAAAATAAGAGCTTAAGGGCTGGCAGCCGTGCCAGAGGAAGCCCTGCAACTTTCTCTCAAAAAAAGTAAAATTAATCATTCTCACACATATACCTCCAAAATAGCCAATGCCTGTGTCTGAAAAGGTTAAAAAAACATCAACAACAACAAGCTAGGAAATGACTGTAAAATACATCAGTAGATACCTACTGTAGTTAGTACTCTTACGCATTGCCTCTAATTAGACAGACTTCTTTTGCAATAAAACTATTCTCATTATCCCAGTTCTACCACTGCTGCCTAATCCATGCTTTCCTCTCTACATCTACCTGCACAATACCTCAACCACCACCACTGTTCACACACTCCATAATATAGCAGTTGCTTCAGGTTCAGCTGTAAATAATGCATGCCCACGCCTGTCATTTAAATCCTCTTAAGTTAGAAGTTATTTCCACTCATAAAATCACAGAAATTAGAGGCAGAAAAGACCTATTAGGTCATGTAGACCAAAGCCTCATGGCAATTCAGGATTGTTCCTTCCAGTAACCTTTATACTGCATTGTCCAGTCTAGTTTTAAAAGTCTTTGGGGACCTCTCTAAATGTCTCCAAAGCAAAGTTTCTACTGCTTCCCTAAGAAGGATTTTCCACAGGCTAGGACCATACTTCACAAGTGAGTCATGCTTGTTTCAAAGCCTCAGTCCTGGTAAAGCTCCACAACTTTGGTTTGTGCCTTTTAGTGCCTGAGTTGCACTGTTTGTGCCACGTTCTCTGTTAGTGCTATAGTTTTGTGACTTAATTAGGAGTAATTAGGTACTGGCAGACTGGTAACCTTTGCAGTGATTGCATTGCTTTGGGGTGCCTCAAGACAATGTGTGCTTCTTTTGGTATTCTCTGCCAAATATATTCTCACCAATACAGATTCTACCTGTTACAGAAGAAGCGTACCATGGCTGAGAGGACTGCAACCTGTGACAGGGCCATAAGGGAAAGGATCTGATGAAAGATAGAGAAAAGAGAGGTGAGCTGGGCACTGACTCATTCATTGTTTGGGACAGGAAATTTTAGGAGGAAAAAAGTAAAAAACTTTCCAGAGAAGTTTCTGGTAATCAAGCACTGGCTGATGTTTAGACAAGAAATGTATAGGAACATATACATTTACCATACATATACCCAGTCTTGTGCTAAATATGGGAGCATCTTCTGACTGGTTTTCTGAGGGTGCAATTTGATGTCAGCTGAAGTTAGCTGAAGTGTATGTGAAGTGCAGTGTCAGCTGTTTGATATAAAAAAGATACTTTAAAATAAATAACGTTAATCTGGATCTGCACTGCAACTTGCTTGCCTACTCCGCCACATGAATGCTCATGTCATGCAGGGGGTGAGATGGGAAAGTGATGCTGGAGAAGGAAACAAAAATCACTTTTCAGCAGAGTCCATGTTCTGACTCAGGCCCACTCATCATGAAGCTGCTTTCAAACACTTCTGTCTCAACCCAGAGAAAGTGGAGTTCACTATTTTAAATTCATATAGACCTAATTCTATTTTAAATAAAAAACTGTTTTGGATGTTGCTCAGAATTAGCTGAACTTCAAAGTCTGTAACAAACACAATCTGCAATATATCTAACCTAATTAGTCCTTAGAAATATTGATCATAAAGCCAGATAGCCTTGCCCAGAATGTAGTATCATGTTCACAGAGTTTGTACACCACATTCAGCTGTTGGAAGCAAAGTAAGAACTTACAAATGAGAAAAAATGACAGCATGTATTCCAGTGAGGAGCTGTGCAAAAACTGACTTGCTTGCAAGCTTACTCCAGCAATCACAAAGAGATACACCAGGTGAACCATCCAGCTACCCAGAAGCATCCAGACAATCCCCAAGGCAGTCTCATCACCCAACTCCCCTTCAAAGCCAAGGCTGTCTCTGGATGTTTGCTTTTGCAGAAAGCAACAGTCATCAGCAGAAATGTACAGAGAAAATACTTTCTAAATAGAGTGCTGCAGAAGAGAATTAAATAGAGAAGAGCATGTTTGTGTGTGCATGCATGTGCACTTTGAGAGAAGGGAGAGCATGAGAAGGCGATTATGTAACAGGTCTCAAAGCATCTCAAAGATGCTTGTGCAGGATGGGTGAGCTGTCAGAACTCCCACTGCCCTTTGCCATACACTGTCCTCATCCACTGTCCCAAAACAAACACGCACAAATGTAAAATGACATTTGACTTCTTAAAAGCATTACCTCTCCATTTATATTCCATAAAATTGCCTATGGACAGAATCATAGAATTTCAGGCGTTGTAAGGGACCTCCAGAAAACATTGGGTCCAAACATTCTGCTAAAGCATGTTCCCTACAGTAGGCCGCACCGGTAGACATCCAGCTGGTTCTTGATTATCTCATAGAAGAAGACAGCACAAACCCTATGGGCAGCCTGTTCCAGTGCTCAGTCAGCCTTACCAAAAATAAGTGATTCCACATGTTAGTACAGAACTTCCTCTGTTAAAGTTTTAGGCCATTACTCCTTCTATCACTACACACCACTGAGAATGGCCTGGCCTCATGCATTTGCTTCCCACATCACTTTAGATATTTATAAACATTTATCAGGTCACCTCTCAGTATTCTTTTCCCCAGGCTGAACAAAACCAGTTTACTCAGCCTTTCCTCATGCAGGAGAAGCTCCAGGCCATTAATCATCTTAGAGATCTCTCTTAGAGATTCACTGATCTTAAATTTAAAAGAAATGGTGTTTAAGCAACAACTAGCCTTCGTGACCCCCCTTAACTTCTGACACTCTAGCCAATGGGATAACTCCAAGTAGGTCTTTGAAGAAGTCGAAGTAGGCTCTCTTCAGAAAGAGAAAATGCCAAATTCGTCAAAGGGATTGCAATTCTGTACAGTGCTCGATCGGTAGTGTGCAATGATGCAAAATGTGATGAGAGAGAACATTTAAGGACTAAACGGTTCTCTCTCAGAACCTGCTGGAGATGGAAGTGTTCTTCTAGCCCATATTCTTTTACAGAAGCATTCACATAATCTTCTGTAATAAAGCTCATGCTCCACTTCACCTGAACATCCAACCGTGGCATGTTGTCCAACTGTAAAGATGTAAATAAGTAAATTAAATGTAAGGTAGCATACTTAAACAAGTGCCAATGCACGTCAGCTACTGCACTGATTGCTCTGTTTCCCCCTGCATGTTCTGAGCATGCAGTCTGAAAGAAAGGAGCTGCAGATTACTCATAGATTATTGAGCTCACTGCGGCAAACAGATCTACAGGCTTCAATACTGCCTCAGACTGATGTACTCAGATGGTGAGGTGGTAAGGAGAGCAAAATAAGAGCAGCAGAGCAACATGATGACTGGTTTTGCCACAGGTGATGAGAGGATGAAGAGACGTAAAGTGAGAATGATCTCTTCTCTGTGGTAACAGCTATAGGGATCCCAGGGAACTGCATAACACTGTGCCAGAACATCAAGTTGAGCAGTAGGAAAAGGTTCTTCACCAGTGGATGGTCGGACACTGGAACATGTTTGTCAGGGCAGTGATCACAGCATTGAGTCTGCCAGAATTCAAGGAGTATTTGAAAACTCTCTCATACATATGATTTGAAATCTGTGTGGTCCTGTGTGGAGCCAGGAGTTGTCTTTGTGGGCCACTTCCAGCTAGGGATATTCTGTGTAATCCTATGAATGCATCTGGCCCTGAGTTTCTACTGGATTATCCCTCTGTAGAAACAAACCATTGCAATGATGGTTAGTATACCCCCCAGTATATATATATATATATGTATATGTATATATATGTATACTATACAAAACAGCCTGGAGGTGAAAACAGCAAAATGCTTATACTGGAAAACAAGCCTTTATGTTGATTCTCCATTCACAAGAAGCTTTCCCATCAAAACATTGAGCTCTGTATACACAGAGCAGAAGCTCCATATAAAACGGTCATGAGATCTTCCGCCACCAACCAGCCTGACTAACACAATATCAGTGACATCTAAGAATTCATTAAGCAAACTGCAATTCCGTCTGCCACATATGAGGCATTCATGCCAGCTCCACAGCGTTGCTGGCCAACAGCTGGTTGAGCACTGAGGGGTATATGGGTGGCACTCTATGGCAAAATCACAGAAAGAAAAATGAAGGGGCTAGGTCTTCCATACACTCTCTGGTTCAGCACATAAAGGAGATAGCAATTACTTGAAAGTTTTCTGCTCACAGGTCTTTTCCTCCTAGACTTTAATAAGGTTATGGTTTATTCAGCCTTCTCTTTGGTTAATGGGAATAAAACTTATAGATCAAAATCTTCCCTAGGAATACACATATAGAAATATGGTCTCAAAGATGCTCTCAGCGTAGCCACCCATGCTCTGATTGGCAGCTGCTCAAAAAACATAATTTCTTGAATACAAAATAGTAAGTAACACCATATTTCTTAGCTCATGTCCCACCACAGCTTCATTTCAGCACAGCGAAACCTCATTAATTCGCACTTCGCTTATCCACACACCTTATAATTCACACGTAAAAACAGCAGTCAGCAAAGATTTAACAACAATGTACTTTATTGAGGTCTCATATTGCTGAGATTTCATTATTCCTACAAAATACGCTACCGTTCATTCACTAGTACAGTAAGATTTCAACATCACCATAAATATCTCAAACTAGAGATAGGTTCACACTAGCAACATTTGGCACTGAAGTCCAGGTCTAGGAAATGCCAAAGTTTGAAGCTGGAAGAAAAATAGTTGTGAGGAAAGGAAAAATGAAACTAGATTATGATCACAGCTTGTGATGTTTTCTGTTTTTTTATATTTCCTTGCCTTTTTAAAGATTTTTTTTCTTTCTTTCTTTCTTTCTTTTTTTCTTTTCTTTTCTTTTCTTTTCTTTTCTTTTCTTTTCTTTTCTT